>CM076578.1:1989114759-1989477259 GCA_034641835.2 Pinus albicaulis
ATTCACTCTGTACATACTGATTTAGAATCATTTATATTGTATAATGATAGTGGTACTAATGATTTAGATATTCAACTTGTAGAAGGTGAAGAAATTTCAGACTTAACAAATAGTGTACAAGCAGTGTTGAAAGAAGAAAATGGAAATCAGAATTCAGAAAACTTGCAGCAAAACACTTCACAGCAAAAGATAGAAGAGTCACAGCAAGGTTCAGTTGAATCAGAGAAAGGTAAATATCAAATTGAGAAAGGCGATCAGAAAGAAGAAGAAGTCCAGCCCGCAGAATTTCAGTTTCCCACTGATGAGGAAGGTCTTTGGACCATGGATTTCGATGGTGCCTTGGGAAAAGATGGAGCTGGCATCGGAATCTGGATCCGTAACCCCATAAATCAGTCAGCAAAACTCCCAAGGAATGTAACATTATGTTCCTACAAGCTAGCCTTTGATTGCTCTAACAATGAATCTGAGTATGAGGCCTTGATCACTGGTCTCCAAATTTTGAAAAGGCTAGGCGCAAAAAGAATCACAGTATATGGCGACTTTGAGTTGGTAATAAAACAGGTAAAAGGGGAGTACCAGGCCAAACATCCAAGGATGAGAGCTTATCGAAATGTTGTTCTTGATGTTTTTGAAAACTTTTCCAGAATATAATTTGTCTCTTTGATTCCTAGAACTCAAAATTTCATGGTTGATTCACTTTCTACAACAGCTAGTAATTTTAAGATTCCAATTCATTCCACTAAGAAGTTTGAAATTCATGTGAAGCATCGCCCGGTTCTCCCTGAAAATCTCAGATATTGGCAAGTATTTTGGGATGACAAACAAATTAATAATTTCCTACATAATGAAGAGGACTTTGCCAACTCTCACATGGATGAAGTGTACAGCGAAGATGATCAAGTAATTGAGGCTGCTGAAGTTGAAGTGATGCAGTTGAAGGATAACAACATTCCACGAGGTTTAGTGCCTTTGGAGGAGTTGTTTGATCATCATGATGTGGCCAAAAATCCCACGATAGTCCCCACAGAAAAAGGTGTCGAAGATGTGAACATTGGTACAGCGGAGAAGCCCAAGATGGTCAAGCTATCAAAATCCTTGTCTCTTGAGTTGAAAGGTAAATACACAGCTCTCTTGAAAGAATTTTCTGATGTGTTTACTTGGGAATATTCAGATCTTAAGGTGTACAACAAAGATATCATCCAGCACACCATCCAAATCAAGTTGGATCAAAAGCCTTTTCGCCTGAAGTTGAGGAGAATCAATCCCAAGTTGTTGCCATCGATTGAAAAAGAGGTAAACATACTTTACAAGGCAGGTATCATAGTTCCTATTCGACTTTCAGATTGGATGACTAGTCTTGTGTTGGTTAGAAAGAAGACACGAGAGATTCATCTCTGCATTGATTTCAGAAATCTCAACAAGGTATCATTAAAAGACAATTATCCTTTTCCAAATATAGATCACATCTTATAGGGGTTGTTGGAGCTTCAAGGATGTCACTTCTTGATAGATATTTGGGATATAATTAGATCTTGGTGCATGAAGATGACCAAGAGACAATAGCATTCACCACGCCATTGGATACCTTCATGTACACCAAGATTCCATTTGGGCTCAAGAATGTTGGGCTAATTTTTAGCAGGCTATGGACATCGCTTTCTCGAATGAGAAGATGTGTTTCTAGTTGTTTATCTTGATGATGTCACAGTCTTCACAGTCAGCTGATGAGAACTTGCACCATTTGAGGATAGTATTTCAAAAATGCAGAAAATTTGGCATCTCGCTGAATCCGAAGAAAAGTTTATTTGCCATGGATGAAGGTAAATTACTTGGGCATATTATTTCAAAGGATGGTATTCGTATTGATCCCTCCAAGGTCGAAACAATTCAGCAATTATATTTCCCATGGAACAAGATGGAGATTCAATCTTTCAATGGAAAGATAAACTTTTTGAGGAGATTCATTCCCAATCTCGCTGAGCACCTAAGAGATATGACGGATATGTTAAAGAAGGACATCGAGGTAAGATGGTGAGAACATGCTAAGTCGTCATTTAATTCAATGAAATTTTCTTTAACATGTGCTCCCACACTGATCGGCCCTGATTATACTTTAGATTTCATAATCTTTTCATTCGCTTCCGAGTACTCGTTGATTTTCATACTAATGAAGAAGAAAGATTCCAAGACGGAGCAGCTGATTGCATTTTCCAGTCGGACCATAAGAGATGCAGCGCTAAGATATAACATAATTGAGAAGCAAGCCTTAGCCTTGGTGAAAGCGCTGGAGGACTTCTAGGTATACATTTTACATTCTCACATCCTAGCCTATGTTCCAAATGCAGAGGTAAAGGATGTGTTGATGCAAATAGATCCAGAAGGAAGGCGATGAAAGTAGATTGCAACTACGCTTGAGTATGATTTGGAGATCAAGCCAACAAAGTTGATCAAGGGGCAAGGTTTGGCAAAGCTGATGGCGGAATCAAATCTACATGTGCTAGATATAAATCTGATTTCTGCACTTTCTGAGGAAGAAATTGGTGAATTGATGACACAGGTATCTCAAATTTTTCTCTCATCACCTTGGTATGTTGATATAGTTTATGTTCTGCAACATTTAAATCCTCCGGTGGGTGTGTCTAAAAGCAGAGGTAGATCATTGAAATTAAAACCTTCGAAGTATTGTATTTTAGACAATGTGTTGTATTGGAAAGAACCGGGAGGTGTCCTGCTGAATTGTCTCATTGAAAATGAAGCGAAGTAAGTGATGAGTGATTTCCACAAGCGTGATTGTGGCGGCCATTTATATTGGAAGACCACAGCAAACAAAATCTTAAGGGTTGGTTTCTATTGGCCCACTCTTTTTGTTGATGTGTACAAAACGGTGATGAGTTGTCACGAATGTCAAATTTTCCAAGGAAAGAAGAAGTTGCTCTCACTACCTTTGCAACCCATATCAGTCCAGGAACCATTTCAGCAATGGGGTCTTGATTTCATCGATGAGATCAATCCTTCATCATCCGCCCAACACAAGTTGATTCTAACAGCTACAGATTATTTAACGAAGTGAATTGAAGAAATCCCAACCACGCAAGCAACTAATTTGGTTATTATTCACTTTTTGGAATCTAATATCTTGTCCAGATTTGGTTGTCCCCAGAAGATCATCACGGATAACGCAGCTGCTTTCAAATCCAAAAAGATGGTGGAGTTTTGTGAGAAGTACAATATCAGTTTGGGACATTCGACGACATACTACCCACAAGGTAATGGTTTGGCCATGTCTTCAAATAAATCTTTGGTCAACATTATAAAGAAGATGCTAGAAGTAAACAAGAAAAATTGGCATAAGAAGCTCATCAATGCCTTATGGGCAGACAAAGTAAGCAGCAGCAATTATATAGGTATGTCACCTTTTGAGTTAGTCTATGGGATTGATACGGTGTTTCCTACTTCTCTCATTGTCACGGTCATGAATATGTTGCAGGAAATTGGCAGCAAGCTGAATGATATTCAGCGACGAATAAATCAAATGATCCATTTATGACAAACCAGGGAGGAGGTGTTTCAAAACACTTCCAAGCTTCAAGAAAGAATCAAGAAAGTGTATGATCACAAGACAAAGGCAAATCACTTCAGCATTGGTGATGTAGTCCTCCGTTGGGATGTAAGAAATGAAGACAAAGGGAAGCATGGTAAGTTCGATAATTTATGGAAAGGGCCATACAAGATTTCAGCTTCAAGAGGAAAACATGCTTACCTGTTAGAAGAAATGAATGGACAAGATTGCGGAGGAGGACCAGTGAATGGTAGGCTTCTCAAGCACTACCTGTTTTGATCAGAATTCTGAAATTTTTCACTACCATTGTACATATCAGTTTACTTTTTCTACCAAACTGTGAAGGAGTTGATCATCGAAGCTTCGAGCCTAAAGTGAAGGCCATAAAGTTTCCATGATTGGTTGTTGATTTCTAAGTTCAGTAAGTTTTTGTTTTAGTTCTAGTCAGTTCAGTTTGTCATTCAGTTTTCTGTTTTGAGTTTGGTCTTTTGATTTTTGACTCCATGCCCAATGGTTAGGCTACCTGGTCTACAGTGTTCTTGACACCTCCAAGGAGCTGCCATCCCCAGTTGGAGCCAATGTTAGTGTCAGTCAGTTCTTCCTGTCACCAGTGATCAAATGGGTTCTTCCAAAAAATTTATTAGGGTGTTGATTCAAATTTGTATGGTTTCAGTACGTCTTCAAATAAAAATTTGGTCATTGGCTAGTGATGTCTAGGACTATTTCCACTCCTTCCAAAAAATTACACTTGTTGGTCACTACCATCTCGTAGTTGGATTGGTCATCATTACAAGTTCTCCATATTCATTTTAGTCATGTCATCATGGCCTTCATCCAGTTCACTGTCTCCATTAGGTCATTAGGGTTTCAGCTATCAAAAATCAGTCATTTCATGCATAAATTCGGCAAATGAAGGTGTAGAAATAGGGAGATTACTCAATATAGCTTATTTCAAAATGTAATTTATGTTTGATAAGATGTAATAAGTTCCTAAGCTGCACCAAAAGTTCCAAAGCTAAATATTGTTCAAAGCACAAAGAGAAAAGCATGTGGTGGGCCAACCAAATACTATGAAGAAAATTGACTCTTTCAAGCTATAAAAGACCATTTCATTCATTTTTCTCATTCATCATATTTAAGAAGAGCTCTCACTCACCTACCAAGGCAACCTCAGCACTTCAGCACCCAAGAAAACCCTAAACAGGTGACCACAAGCTACGACGCTGCGTTTTGGAGGTGCCATGTTGCATTTTCCCTCCTTCGTTGCATTTTCATTCCAAGAGAAACAAATTCAGTTTCCAAGGCTTTGCAAAGGTTCTCCAAGTGTTCTTCAGGGTTATGCAAGTAAGTTTAAGCCTTGGCAGCCTCCCTTTCAATTTGTTTTCCTTGATTTCATGGTGTAACTCCTCCATCAAGCCCCATTCTGCGTTTTGTGGGAGAACTTCTCTTTTCAAATTTGCAAGTCAAATTAACCTTCCACAGTGATTTTGTCTTTCCTCACACTCAAAGACACTCCCTAAAGCCCTCACACCCCCTCACTTTTACTCCCTAATCCCTTGCACCCAAACCCTAGCCCCTACATCACACCACTATCCCTACGTTGCGTTTTTGGCAGTCTCCTAGACCTAGGACTGTGTTAAATTTCCCTAGGCCTAATCCTACCCTAATTCCCTCCCTTTCCACTTCCTAAACCTTCCTAACACCCTTCCCTACTTCCCTAATTTTTCCCATTCCCATTTCCCTCTCTTAACCCCTCCATCCTACTCCCTTTCTCCCTTCCCCCATTTTTCACTATTAGGGTTTTCCCCTTGCAAAGTACATATGGAGGGAGATAAGAGGGCTTACAACAAGGGAGGCCAAATATCAAGATATGAACCCATAGCCACTCATGAGCTAATGTCTTCACCATTGTCAAAGCATTGTTTTCAAAGTGTAGGGTGTCTTACATTTTGTGAGCAAGTTGACAGACTCAAATACCAAGCTAAATTGACTAAATTGTTTGTCACTCATCACAAGAAGGACAAGGTCATGATTGCAAGAGTTACATTCACTGTATCAACTGACATAATAACAGAGGCCACAAAGATACCCAATCATGGTGAGAAATGGTTCAAGAACCAAGACCTAAAGGTCCAAAACTACAAGCCTTACCTCATAAGACAATATCAAAACAACATCAAGAAGGTTTTTCTTGTTAGGTAGCACCTTGAGAAGTATACACCATTGATGAAGATTTTCTAAACTATACAAGTACCATGTCAAACTACTCATGCATTTCACAGGGGTAAAATCACTCAATTTGCCCTATTACCTCTACAGAAGTGTGGCAAAGATGGCAGAAAAAGTTAACCATAGGCAAAGTGATCCTGAAGTCAGCCTCTTTCACAATACTCTCATCAAAATCATTTTTTTACACCAGCTTGAACAAAAGAACATCACTTGGGAAACTTTCATACAGACAGACGTCTTTTTGCCTTCTACTAGTCAGCCTACTAGCCCTAGCTCACCATCAGTACCGTCTAAACATATGGAGGTTGGCTCATCCAGCAGAGTCTCGGTGAAGAGGAGGATTGAGGTCACTCAGACATATCAGAGAGGCAGAAGGCTTGTGTTTTCTCCACAAATTGAGGAAGGGGCCAAGCCTACATCAACAGAACAAGGATCACCATCACAACATGAAGCATCTTTGCATGATCACGAGCCCATCCATAATGAGATTGATATAGTGGACTTGGAGGCCACTGAAGAGCATGAAACCCTAGAGCAGGTCATCAAGGAGAAAGATGATCAGATCATGGAACTCAAGGACAATTTGGCTAGGGATAATTTCGTAATTTCCTTCCTAGAGCAAGAGAACAATCAATTAAAGGTAAAGCAGTTGTTTTTAGAGAAGAATCAGTTCAAAGCTAATATGCAAGATGTGTAGGGCAAAGCTTGTGTTGACATTGAAGATTCAGATAAGCATGAAGAGCAGGTGACAAGGAAAAGGCCAAGGACCATGGGTCTCTGAAGCGCACTTCGGAAAGAAAGAGAACAAAATCCACCAGTTGAAGAGTTGACATTTGAAGAAAGGATAGCCATGGAAATCAATGAAAATAGAGATTTTTGGGTTGACAAAGTGGATTGTCACTTAGAGAAGCACCTTGACAAAGCCAATAGAGATAATAAGTTGCAAAAGCATATGGCCACCCACTACTACACAAGGAATCAACTTTGCAAAGTTAAAGTCAAACAATTGCAAGCAAAATTGAAGGAAACCCTAATCAACCAAAAGGAGAAGGGTAAGTTAGACCTGCTTGCTGATGCTTCTCTAATAGTATAGCACACAATATCAGAACTTCATCTAGCATGTCTGGACCAATTTTGAAGAGTTTTGAACAAATTTTGCAATTTTGTGAATTTTGGAGAAATTTGGCAATTTTTGAAAACAGTCACATTGGCAAAGCAAAAACACAGTGTGGGTCACGTTGCGCTTTTGCTGGGGAGGTCCAATGGATGAATTTTTGCATGGGTGTATTCATCTTGGCCTATACATCAATCCTAGTCAACCTAGCAGCCTTTTCAGCAACTTCTGGAGGGTCAAAATGCTGAAAAACCATCAAAAAATGACCTTTTTGCCCTCTTTTTGGAGGCCACGCTACGTTTTCTTAGTCTTGGGAGATTGAAGTTTTGGAAGGCTAGAAGCAACCTTTTTGAGTGCTTGAAGAGTCTATCCTGTAGTAGACATCCAGGGATATCCACACCAACTTTCAGATCAGCATTTGGACACCGGGAAGACCTCCAAAATGCCATTTTCCCTCACACGCTGCATTTTCCTCAAGCACGTTGTGTTTTCTCCAAAATTTCATTTTTCTCCATCAGCTTCATCCAGTTTTACTTTCACTCATGTAATTTGTAAATGATGATGATGTAATGATGTCATAAGGTGTAATTAGGCAGGTTAAAGTCAAAATGGGATAGTTACATGCTTGTAAATGTCAAAAATGGTCAAAGGAATCAGTTTGTCTATCTTGAGGAGAGGTTAGAAACCTCCCTAGTCTTTAGGTTTTAGGTGAGAGGATCAAGTGATCAGCTCCACAACTCATGGATTCGACCCCTGAGAGAGGGGAAATGATATTTTGTCTATATGTATGCCTTTCTGAGTCATTTTGATGGTTGGATATCAGAGGTTTGAGACCATTATAGCTTCTGCTTCAGCTTTTAATCAGAAATTCGGAGGAACAGTTGCAGCTATTATCTAGGAATTCATGTGCAATGAGTTGTTGTTGATGTTGTTTCTTCTCTGATATATATATATATATATATATATATATATATATATATATATATTTTCTTTCCATGCCTTGCTTTCCTCAGTGATCGTCCTAAAAGTTAGATAAGCGGAATTCTCTCGTGGCTCTGTTTTGTTTGGGAAAATCATTTCATGTTTATTTCCTTCAGTTTTAATGAATTCATGCATGTGTGCTCATTAAGATTCTCTCCACTCTTTCAAACCCTACACTACACCAAAAAAACCCTAATCCATCATTAAAGCATTGCTACGTTGCTCCTTTATATATTTGCAGTTGTAACCCTTTGATTTTTTGACCTTGCTACCTGGTTTCATCCCTGATCCAACACCAAAATCATCAAACTTTCAAAACCCTAGAACTGACCTAACTAGCCTAAAATCTACTCCTCATCCAGTCAAACCCTTTGACTGTGATTTCATAGAGAGAGCCCTCTCTGGTTTGGTATGGCTAGCTACCAAATTGAAAGCTTGGTTTGAGGTTACCTCCGTCGGCATCCTTTCATCGGCCTTGGGAGGTTGTAGAGGCTAACAAGGGGTAGAGATAATTTCCGACTGGAGAGATTTTTCCTAAGCCGAGATTACATCGTAGAGAAGGCAGAGAGAGAACCAGAAGAGGCAACGTAAGGGCTACGCTGGGCAGCACAGAGCTACGCAGAGGCAGCGTTGAGCCTCTGAGGAGATCCGATGTTTTGTTGAGGGTCAAATCAGATCCAGTGCCGGGAGTCGGGGTGTGAGAACGAAGGACCAGAGGATCAAGCATCCAACCAGTAGAAAGATTAGTTGAAGGGAATGATGTAGTTCCCAGCAGTTGTGACGCAGAGCTACGTAGAGGCAACGTGGGGCTTGTCAGTTCAGGGTTGGGTCAGTGCTAGATCTCCAATGTTAGTGTGAGGTAATCCTCACTATTTTTATGCCAGTCAGATGCTCTGTTCGATAGCCCTCAGCTGCTGCACTAGTTTTTCCACATCGGGTTTTTCCGGGGACATCAGTCCAAAAACAATCGTGTCATATGTGTGATTATTTCTTCTTGCTTAGTACTTGTCTTCCGCATTTTATTTATTTAGTGATGGCTGCAGTTGTATTTGCTTCAATATTTACTTGTAGAATTTAACAAGTAGAAGTAATATCAGTTTGTTGCAGTAGGAATTTGGGTCATCGAATTTTCACATGTCTTGTCATTTGGTAATTGAGTATTGGGTTTACACATCATGGACACTTCTGGGCATGGATTGATAGGGGGATTTGGCGGAAAGAGTGAGCTTACTTTGTGCTCCTATCCCCTTGATCTCTTTTGGATGTTACCCTTGGATCTTAGTCCCGTGGGATCTCCTTTATTGACCATTTAGTTCTAGGGTGGTACTACTTGGGAAATCCCGACTTTAGGTGAGTGGTCCCGCTCCTTTATCCACATATATTACTCCCTTCCCACTCACTATACCCCCATTCATCATTTCTGTTGGAAAGTGTAACTAGGTTCGGTCTTCATAATGACTAAGTAAATATGAATTTATGTATTGAAGAAGACAAAGATAATAAAATGTATTTTTTAAATACTTGACTCATGGGTTTCATGAGCAAGGAATTTTATTATAGGTCAAGACTTCTTATTGATGTCTTTAGGGGTTTGCCATCTTGTCATAAATGTATAATTAAAGATTCATGTATATGAACAAGTGTTACATCTCGCTCCTTTATCCGCATATATTACTCTCTTTCCATTCACTATACCCCCATTCATCATTTCTATTGGAAAGTGTAGCTAGGTTCGGTCTTCATAATGACTAAATAAATATTAATTTATGTAATGAAGAAGACAAAGATAATAAAATGTATTTTGTAAATAATTGACTCATGGGTTTCATGAGCAAGGAATTTTATTATAGGTCTAAGACTTCTTCTTGATGTCTTTAGGGGTTCACCATCTTGTCATAAACGTATAATTAAAGAGTCATGTATATGAAGAAGTATTACACTTCAGAACGTCAATTATTGATGTAAATAATATGCTACAAGACCTTGTCTAAATGCTCCTTGTAAGTCGGCTCAAATATGGAAGGTATACCTCCTTGACAAGTCGGCCTTATAGCAGATGATCAAGTCGGCCTAGAGAAGGTAAGATTGTCCCTATAAATAGACAAGTCTGCGACCTCATTCATCATCAACAATTTCGGACATCTCTGATATTTCGGACAAGAAAAGAATTGGATTAGTTCTGTGATTACTAGTGTACAAGGGTGACTTTTCAGTGAGGATAGAAGGGCCCGTCCAGCGCAAGAAATAAGGACAATACATCACTGTTTTGTATAAGCATTCGCCTCACATCTCTGAGGTAGAACGAAGTAAAATTCAGGACTGCAGTTGGTGCGAAGAAGGTCTCATCGCAGCGAAGATAGAAGGGTATGTTCTTGTGTTAAAAGTTTGTAATAAGAACATGGTTTACAGTGCATAAAGGAGGAAGAATATACCACAGTTAAGAAGGTTGTTCAACAAACGAAAGGCCGAAAGAGATAACATCATCAAGTGCTGGAAGGAATTGCGAGGAAGAAGTTTCTACAAGCAAGGGCAAGGGATCTTGGCAAGAATATCAAAAGGAAGAAGACCGAAGCATTCACTAGAGGTCGAGCTCAGTCCCTAGTACTAGTATAGTCTGCAGAAAAAGGAGATCAGCATAAGGAGCCAAGAAAGAGCAGAGACAAGGTCTTGGAGATGTTGACCACTGGAGTGGCACCTAATGATAATGAGAAGACTCCATGCCCAAGGATGAACCAGAAGACATTTGTACCATCAGATATCATCATCAACAGATTTTTTGAACTCTACTTCTATTTCTCATCATCTTTCTGTTGTACCTAGATTCAATGCCCTACGAGGGATTGTAATAAGTCATGCTAGTAATGATGAATTTGAGTCAGTATTGAGTCTATAATAAGCCTAGGTAGCTTGGGACCTTTCCAACATGTGAGTATTACTCTAGGAGGTTTTTTTCACTCGGTTAATTATCATCTCCATATGAGGACTTAATAATTAAATGAGTTTTTTCCTCCAATTTTACCCCAAAGCCGGTTTACGGCTTGATGGTGAGGCCTTGGGTGAGTCCTCGTGTCTAGAGGCAATGTATAATACCATACTAGATCACACAAAAAATTTCGTGGAATTTGGTTAGGTCTAGGTAGTGATTTTTTACGTTTTTAGATTTTCCGCAAGTCGAAAATTGCAATAAAAATTGTAATTGAATTGTAATAATTTTTGCCTAGAGAAGTTGTATGGGGTATGAGTAATCAAAATTACACCTCTCATTCTCAACTTTCTACTATGACACACTTTGAGGGGTTAAAAATGTGTTTTGAACCTGTTAGCGCTCCTCACTTTCCCAAGGCTGAGAAAGGAGACCGAAGGAGCTAACCTTTGACCAAATTTGGATTTGGTAGCTAGCCCTACCAAATCAAAGAGGGCTCTCTCTGCAATCTCGTAGCCAATGAAGAGACTGGAGAGAAAAATATATCTTAGGCTAGATATTCAGCTCACTAGGGTTTGATTTTAGGGTTTTGCTGGATAAGAGCTCTAAAATAGGAACTAGGTCAAATATTTCTAAACGTCAGCTACAGACATAACATGGGACAAAGTAGATGCAATCAATGGCTCAAAAAGGATTGTCAATGTAGTAATGGTGAGGAAGATGTAGCAGAGATTAAGTGAGCAACAACATGAATTCACTTATGGAGGAAAAACACTTGATAAGCATAAGAAGCATGTAGATGGTAGCTAGATAGATTTAATTATCAAATATAAAGAAAATACTAGAAAAACGGAGCCACAAACCACATAACAAGAATCCCACGAAAATAGCTGCAACTGTCTATTGTATTTCTACAAAATAGGTAAGTACACAAGTCCAAGTCTAAGCTGCAAGTATCCAACCCTTCATTTGACTTCAATCAAGCTACATATTGATGAAAAACTACATCCCCCCCTCTCAGGGGTCGAATCCATCATCATAGGAATTGTTTACATCAATTTTTTAACCAAACCTAAAACTAGGGAGGTTAGAAACCAACTCCTTGTTTAGACTTAACTAACTTGGTTGACTTTACAAGCAATGATTACCATGAAATTTACATAATATTGATCTTTACCATCATTATGACATTTAATTACATCATGTAAACTCTTAGGAAGACAAATTACATCAATAGAAGTTGACTATGTCCAAGAAAAACTCGAAATTTGGCTTTCCCGCAGAAGCGCAACCTGGTCTTTAAGGAGGTTTTTCGGTGGATTTTGTGCATCTTCAAGCTGAACTGATGGTTTGTGAAGATAGCCTAGGATGTGTAGAAGACTTTTTGAACCTTTAAACCTACAAAAATACACCTCCATGGCACCTAAAAAGCCAATCTCCCAAGACTACTCCAGAAGCGCAGCGAAGGGCAGAAACATGAAAAAGTGCTAGTTTTTTGCCTTTTTCTTCAAAACTGAGAGCTGACATGAAAAACCAAGCACATATCTATAATGTAGAGGTCAAAAGAAACCTGGCTATGTATGTCATTTTTCATTTGAAGGCTCTGAGAAGAAGCACAGTGTGGCCACGCTGCGTTTCTGTAGGGTCAAATTTATGGGTTTTCTGCAAAAATAGGGTTCAAAGATAAAGCAATATCTCTCTCACCATAAAACTGTTTACAACACTGAGAGATTTTTTTGTTTTTAGGTATGTTATGAACAAAAACCTCCTCCAGTTTTCAAAAATACTTTCTCATTTGTTCAGAATCCAAGTTTGAAGTTGGTCACTAAAAATGCAGCGAAAAATTGCAGAAGTGGAGCAGAAGTGTATCGAAAGTTTGGAGAGTGATTTAGAGGCCTTCCTAGAGGATTTTTGGGCTCAAAGTGGTATGGTTGGAAAGCTTACGATGTCTACTACATAATAGAGTCATCAAGCACTGCAAACACCTGCTCCAAACCCCTGAAAAGCCGACTTGAAGTCAAGTTGTCCAAAAGTGCCGCAACTCTCCTGTAGCAACTGTATTTTGCGCATTTCTCTCAAATCATAACAGTTGTGCATAAATTGAAGGAGGTTTTTGTTCTTCGGTCTATGATTGACAAAAACCTATTTCACTTTTGTAAAATTCATCTTCATTACTTCAGAAACTAATTTTGAAGTAAGACTATTCCTATTTGGAATAAATGACCTCTAACCCTAAAAATCATGCTAATCACCTCCGTTGATACCAAGAAGTCCATCCCCTCTATGGTGGTCTTGTTCCTCTTCAAAATGGGTGGCAATAGACTAGTCAACTTAGCATGGCAGCCCACCTCTTGTATTTTTTCACAAAACCATAAGCAGCTTACATCTTCAAATGACTTCTTGATGAATGATGAGGCATTGATCTCCTACATATGAGTTGGCTCATATCTAGAGATATGCCCTCCTTTGTGATACTTTTTCTTTTCAATGGTCATGGTGTTGGTTTGCATACTAAAAACCCTAGTTTGATAGGAGGGAAGGGTAGGGTAGGATTGGGAAAACAAGGGAAAAAGGGCAGCTAGTTTAGGGAAGGAAATGGAGGGGATAGGGATTAGGGAAATTCCAGGGGGTAGGGGTAGATGTTAAGGACACATGGGAAGTGGAATAGTTTGAAACGAGTGAAGAAAAGAGGGGAAAAAACCAAAAATACAGTCCTAACCCAGAAATTTGGCAAAAGCGCAGCATGGGCGAGGTTTTTTGGGGAAAATGATGGAAATGAAGGAGATGAGTATGGGAAATGGTTGGGGGAGATGTATGAAGTGTGTACAAGGGTTTTAGGGCAAGAAAACTAGGGTATTTCTCTCTGCACTGAAGCAAACACCAAGAAAACCAAAAGCACAGCGAAAAACCCTAGGAGAGGGATTTCATCATTTGCTGAAGGAAAATCATTGAATGAGGATTTATGAGAGGCTATACTTACATGATGAGAGTCTCTGGAACCTGTAGAATGCTATTTGAACCTTTTTGTTGCTCCTTTAGCCTCCAAAAACCAAAAACGCGGTGTGTTGGCCAGAAGTGCGGCGTGTTAGGCAAAAAAGGAGTGTGCTTGTTGGCAAAGGCTTGATGATAGAAAAAATCAGAGTTTTGAAGGCTGAGGTGAAACTCAATGGTGGAGAAGAGCTCTAGGAAGATGAAATGAAGTGTTTGAATGCTTGGATGGTCTCTTTATAGCTTGAAAGTCGACTTTTGCTTTTGATGATGGTATGACATCACATGTCCTTTTTGAGAAATGATGTGATGAGGTAGTGTGCTACAACTTTACAACTTTATTTGGCAAAGTTACATCTCCTTGACGGGTAAATGTACCATTGGAATCCTTTTGAACACTTTTTCCCTAATTACTAACTCCAATGATGGTGACTAAGGTGATGGCATGACTCCCTACATGCTAAGTCACCTGATACGGGGATACGGGGATACGAAGTATCGGACACGGGTACGGTGACCCTGGAACAGGATACTTCTGGGATACGTTACGTTATATATTTTTTTATTAAAAATATATATATATATATTTTTAAAAATATATATATATATATATATTAATATATTTAAAATTAGATATTTTTTGCACAAATTCATACAAAATTCATTGATTCAAACATAGATATTAGATATTCATGAGTCATACATCATCATTGATACTATAATACAAATTACAATGAATCATGATACATTGATATACCATACATGATACAATCGTCAAATTTACTCAGAAAGACAAGATTGAAGATAGTAAGATACTGTAGTTTTTTCATTAAGTCATCAGAATCAAAATGTGTTACATAAGAACACTGCCAATGGCAAATAGAAATAGAAAATACAAAATCAACTACAGTCTACAAGACTACAAGCCCGAAGCCTCAATGAGTCAGAGTCATCAATCCTCATAATTAGCATCACTGTCCAAATCCTGATCATCATGCTCACCACTGCTCTCCTCTGCCTCTGATGCATCCTCCTCCTCTATCATCTCTGCATCTGCTGGTGTGGAGGATGACCCCTCTAATCCATCATCAAATCTGACAAGCTCTAGCACTGGCGCATTGAGATCCAAGTTGGCCAATGCCAACTCAACACTGCTGTCCAGACCCATATCATCAGGAAAGACATCCCACATCTTTGTCTTTCCCTTCAACCAATCCTCCCTCTGCCTGTGGATGAGATGAAGGTTGGTGTGCACATACACCATTGTCTCTGCCCTGGACTGCTCAAGCCTGCTCTTCTTCGCACTATACAAATTCCCATATGTGCTCCAATTCCTCTCGCAATAAGAGGATGAAGTCACCTGAGAGAGGAGCCTCATGGCTAACTGTTGTAGAGGAGGGCTTGCTGCCCCATGAGTTGCCCACCAAGAATGGGGCTTCTTAGCCCCCCTGTCTCGAATCAAATCATAGCCTCCAAATCGCCCCCTGCCAGTGGAAAAATCTGCAAAGGCATCCTCCACCTCATCAAGGGATGCCCTATCCCGAAAAATCCTCCTCAATGCATCTTTCCTCCCCTGTGAGATTTCAGCATCCATGTGAGGAGGGAATCTGCGGGAAGGTCCACCATTCAGCCACTCATGGCTGTAGTATTTTGGGTTCAAGGAGTGAGCCAAACAATGTAAAGGTGTGCAAATTCTTGTCCCATCTGCTGACAAGAATATCCTGTATGACGGTGAAGAAGGCCTCAAGTGATGTCTCATACTCTGGGCACTGACTCTGTAAAATAATGGTCCTGACAGACTCAATCATGGAATCCCATCCCTCATAAACCTCTCCTAGGATGGGTTGGTATGTATCTGCAAATCTGAGCAAGGAAATGATAGGCTCCATGATCTGAATAATTAGATCTACCTTCTCCCACCATATATCATCCAACACTATGTCCTTCACCTTCTTTGAGGCTGCTTGATCTGTCTTTCTCCAAAAAGACCAAAACTCTGAAATAACCATAGACCCAAGAGCGATCTTGACCTCCCTCAACCTCTTCAACATGATGAATGAAGAGGCAAACCGTGTATCTGCAATCTTCAACAATGATAGATTGTTGTACTCCTTGTAGATAGTGAGGGCATTTGTATGGTTTGTTACAAAGTTGCGGATATATCGTGCATCCTCAATAGTGGCTCCAATCCAAAGCACATCAGAAGCAATAGATTTCAGTGCCAAGTTCAATGAATGGACAATGCAAGGTGTCCAAAATACTTATGGATATTTTGCTTCCACAATCATGCCAGCAGCCTTGCAAACAGGTGCATTATCTGTAATGATTTGCACACAACAATCCACACCTACACTTTCAATAACTTTGAGAAATAACTCACCCATATATTGTGCATCCTTGTACTCTCCAAATGCATCCACTGCTTTCAAGAAAAATGCACCATTCGTGGATGACACCATGAAGTTAATGAGTGGGTGGCGTGCCGGATCTGTCCATCCATCAGAAACAATGCTAACCCCAGATGTTGGCCATGCTGATTTAATAGGCTCAAGCATTTTGTCCACCTCTTTCTTTGCCTTTGTCAACAATGTGGTTCTGAGCTTCTCTGACCCAGGAGGCACATACCCTGATGGAGCCCCATGACAAAGAGCTCGACACATCTCAATAAATAGAGGTGACCGTGCAACATTAAAAGATATGAAGTTCTGATAGAAAAAAAATGCAATGGTGAGGTCAAGCTCTTCCCTTTTCTCTTTTTGGAAAATCTTTTCCATTGGACTAACTGCAGTTGCCTTTCTCTTTGCTAATTCTCCCCTGCTAGAAGTCTCAAAAGGGAACTTGCTGCTGCTTTTCCTCAAGAATGGAAGGGGGTCATCAGTCTTGGATTTTTTTGATTTTGCTGCCACATTTGCCTCACCAATACTTGCCTCTTTCTGCAATTTCTTTTTATCTGGCAATTCAATTTTTGTACAACATTTAACGCCACAACCTGGAATACCCAACAAATGAGCTTTCACACGGAAATATGTGCCACGGAAATGGCCATTGCAAAAATTGCATTTCCAGCCACAATTTCCTCCTCTCTTTTTTGCTGCCCCTTCCTCTCTTGTTGCATATTTCCACAATGGGTATTTGGGGTCAACAATTTGTTTTCCCTGCACATTTGAAGCTACTGTTGCAGCCCCACTTCCAATGGATGGAATACTTGCAGACCGTGATGAAAGAGGGACAGGAGGGGCATCTCCAATGGAGACATTCTTCCCCTTTCTTTGCCCCTGTCTTGCTGCCTTTGATTGAGCCATAAATACTGTAAAAAATAAACAAAAACAACTAAATATATAAAACATATGCACATGCAAACACTAGCAACAAACTAAATGCAAAATATAGAGGGACAATGCACTTACCGGATGCCCGAATCTCTTCGAAAGAACACACTTGCTCCTTGCTCTTGCTCCTTGCTCACACTAGTTCTCACTTCACAAATGAAACACAAATGAAATAGGTGAGAAAATAAGAGAGAAAAGCCACACTTTATAAAAAAAAATCGCGCGATTTGGTTGCCGCGGGCCCGGCCGTACTCGGCAGGAGTGGCCACGGCGTGTCCCGACGGAGTACAGTCGGGACACGGTGTGTCCCTTTTCGAACACGCCGTGTCCCGACCGTACTCCGTCCGGACACTCCGTGCCCTTCGAATTGGGGCCGAATCCGACACCTAGAGGTGTCCGACACGGGGATGCGGGGATACGAGGGCATTTTAGGAGTATCCGGTTACTTAGCCTACATGACTTATGATGACCTGACCTAATGATGACATCAAATGCATATGTGAAACCATGATTTGGAACTTTGAACCTTTGCAGTATACATGATTATAATTTGATGACCAAAATGATGACCAAGACACTTTTTTGATGCCCTATCACAAGGAGTGATGACATGACCAAGATGGCATTTTATGACCTTGAAAATTAAGGGAGCAATAATAATACCTAGACACTGACCAATTATCAAATTTTATTTGAAACTATAACAATCTGACCTCGAACCCTATCAACTGACATTGAAAGAGTGCATTTGATCACTAGTGACTCATAGACACTAACAGAACCCTCAAAACCCACTTTTCCTAGGTTTAGTGGGAAATATGGCCATTAATTAAGCCATAAATTAAATAAATGGAAAAAAAATAAATATCCACACATGCTAAATGAGGTGGAAATGAGGTGGAAAATTATGGAGAAGTTAAAGTGAGGTCCCAAGGTGATATGGACTCTTAAAATCAAGGAAAGGACATGTGCTCAAATAAAATCGAATTTCTAGCATTAAATGAGAGCTCCTTACTTGGAAATTCGAATTTGTGAAGTTAATGCACATTTGGAAAAATTTGGGAGAATATTTGGTGGAGCTTTTTGTGGGAACTTGTCCCCACATGGGTTACCACCCATATACACTTGGCATTCCATCTTAAAATTCGAATTTGGCACATAGGGGAAGAAGAAAATGAGGTCCACTTGCCAGAATCCGATTTTTACACTTGGCAATGGAGCTCCACTTATCAAATTCGAATTTGCTTTGAAATCTCCTCCCTCTCACCACTTGGCATTTGGTTCTTCATTGGGATTTGCTCCCAGCTTTCTCTATAATGGAGCCACGGGCTCTTATATTGTAACTTGATATGAGCTATTATGCTTGCAGAAGCTTTGCTCCTTTATGTAATTTCATTATCAATAAAGACTTTGGGGTTTCATTTATGAGATGTTCTTCCTCCTTGAGCGTGGTATGAATTTTTTATCAATGTTATTATTTCCTTCTACTTGTGTTATGATATTATTTGTTTCCATATACTCTTAAAGATGTGTTGATGTAGAGTTATCTTGCATTAACATGTGATTTAGAATTTCACTCTAGATATAGAATGCTCTATTTGATTTCACATAAATCTCTAGAATTTTTTATCATTGTTTATTGCTAAATCTATATGCAGCTAATCTTTGTTGAAGTTTTGTAGAAGGAACATATTATTTGGATCAAGCTACAAGCGTGAAGGGAAGTCTTTGGAGAGACCATCCCACTCTTGGGCGTAGCTCTTGAAGGAATTCTCATTTGTTTATTTAATCTCATATTCTCATCATCCAATTTTTTTCTTGCAGGGACCCTAGCACTAGTTTGTAGACAAGTCCAATTTATTCAAAATTATTCATTTCAAAAAAATCATGTGTTTTCATTGGTTTGAATCTGTTAATCAAGAGCTTAATGATGGCTAAGCAAAGAGGAGAGTCTTACTCATACTCTTTGGCCTAATCTCTTGTATATTAGTTGTACATATTTCTTTCACTTCTTTCCTTGTCTCTACTAAAATTTGACTTGATTTCTTGCAGGTTTGAGAGCATGTTTTGAGGGAAGCATCACCCATTCTCAATGATGTGAGTGTTGGACGCCTTCCTCTTCTTGTTTACAGGCCTAGACCCATTAACTTGAAGAGGAGAGACCTCTCTATCGTGGTTGTTTGGAGCTTTGACCTCTACTGGATGTGAGCTCCCAAAGGGCTGCCATTTATCCCAACTACCCGTGGACTTGACAGAGACTTACCTTTTCTTTCTTGTGTATTTTTCCTTGTCACAAGTGGCTGCAATTTTTTGGACAGAATTCCTATCACGAATTTCTAGATTTGTATTTGAAGACCATTGGCATCTTGCAGCTATCCATTTTTGTAAAATTTGTTCATTGTTTGTCTAAAGGAAATTATCCTAGTCCCTCAAAGTTGAATACATTGTGAAGGAATCCTTAAATATTGAGCCCTTCTCCACATATAAAAGGGCTTTCTTCTCTTGTAACAAATCAATAATAAAATATGTTTTCCTTGAGGGAGCTTGGGAAATTCTACCATGGTATCATATCTCCTCATTTAGGAGGACTCTTTCTTGAGTGGATTTGTTTTCATAGTTTAGATTCTAACTCTCATATATTGCTCATTTACATGCACTTTGATCTAATTTATGCATGGTTAATCTCTAGACTTAACACAACACTGACATCTATTTTCATTTGCTAAGTTGAACTTGTCTAATTTTCCATTTTATTTCTCAAGTTCTTGTATTGTGCAATTCATTGTTTCTTAAACTAAAAAACTTGCAACATATCTTTTGAGCAACTAATTTATGTGCTTTCAAATTACAACACACAAGCAAGTACTTTACATTTTTTGCAAGCTTTGATTTGTTCATTAATCCATTTTTTTTACTTTACTTGGTGAATTGTTTCATGCTTCATCATTTTATGTCAACTTATGCTCACATGGCATTTTGATTATTGTTGATACTTCTTGGAGCATTGTATTGTCATCATTTTTGAAGCAATTTGTTTTGAGCAACTTACTTGTCTAATTTCACTTGCCTCATTTGGTTTACAAACAACTTGAGAAGTACATGATTTTATGCAATTTTTATTTCTAAGCTTGTGAAGTGACATTGAGCTAGTTTCACTCTAATTTTACATCGAAGTTATTGGTGCAATTTATCTTTAGCATTATCCCATTTCACTTATTTGGAAGCATTTCTATCAACAGTCTTCTTTGGAAGCAATAACTCACTTGCAGATCATATTAGGCATTCTAATTTAGTTGCACATTTAAAATTAACCTCAAAGCCTAAGCTTGGTTGATAGAAATTATAGGGAAAAAAAGGCTATCTTGGAAAGTTCTTCCATTTGGTACGAAGTAAGGTAAAAGTGTGTGACCCCGCAGTTATGAAGGTGGCTTGTCCCCTTGTAGGAACGAAGGCACGCGCTGGCTCGTAAGACTCAGGGGACGGGTATTGTTAATGACACCCCCATGTCCTTGCTCCCTCTCTCTTATAGTCACTCCAATTTTTACCCTTTGGTAAGAGCTCAAGACGAGGACTTCTCACCTAGATTAGGCATTTTAGATTAAAAGTAACCAAGAATAATTGCATCCAAATCTAGTGTAAGTGCATCTCATACTAATACACCTCATGGTTTTTTTTGCAATTGTTTATCCCTCTTGTCACTGTTGAAATTGAATACTTTGTTGTGGCAAGCATTTTTTTATATACATTTTGCAAATAGAACACTAATTGTTTCCTTTTGAAAAAAATAACTTCTCATGCTTTGATTCATAAATCTATTTATCTTGAAAGCATTTACAATATCTTGTGCTAATATTTTCTTGTTTCACTTTTTAGGATTACTTTTGTTTTCCATTTGAAAGCATTTTACTTCATTGAAGCAAATATATTTTCATTTCAAAAGAGCAATACTTTGAAGGCACTGGTTTTCATATGCTTTATGCTTTATGCTTAGTTTATGTATTGATGGTTATTGCTCATATCACTTTTTGCTTATAAATCCTAAGAGGTAATCTATTTAACTCTAACAACTCAACTAGAAAACTCACATCGTTAACTTAGTTTTTCTTTAGGAACCACCCCCCTAAGCTAACCTAGGAGATAGCTGAAATGAAGAGAGTTGAGAATAGGTGACAGCCCCTTCTCTTAGTTCCTTGCCACCAACCACACATTGTAGGGTTGAAGGCTTTTCCCACTAACTGTAGGTAGGTGTAGGCGGCAAGCAATAACAGGGGACATATTGGTGTCAAGGGTCCAAGTCAAGGTCATGGTACTTGTCAATTGACGGTCTAGAAGAAGAATTTCTTTCGGTTTTTCCTCTCCAAGAGGGAGAGGTTTTGGCCCTGGCTTGAGGAGCCAAAATTCTGTCTCTTGTGATTTGATAATTGACTTGATGAACAACATAATAAACTAATGAAGACAAGATCTAAGTAATGAGAAGCATAACATGTATAAAACAAGTAGTGATCAAGAAAGAGAATTGAATTAAACACTGCCCTACCAAATTCTCAACAATTTCGCCCACCTAGGTCCACATTGCCTCTCTCGATCCACATAGGGTTAGCCTCCCTATCCCCTTGCCCCCACCTTGGGTTAGGCCTGGAATGATGCCTCGGATTTTGAAGCAGCTAAAAGAAAAAGTAAAATAAAAATGGCCACATTCAACATGAAATAGTACCACAAAATGCAAAAGATGGTTGGCACAAAAATAATTAGCACGTGGGAAAAAGCCAATGAATGAGCTCTACCTCATACCCATTGTCATAACCCTGGTTCCATAGGGCCCTAGATGAGCCTCTTTTATCATTCACAAACCCATGATTGTCCCAACCCCTGGAGGGCAATGAACCGCCCTACCTAAAGGGGGTAATCACTGCTACATCTTACACATCATGCTCTTGTCCTCCGAGCCCCGAGCAGTTAATTAAAGAAAATTCATAAAAGGAAAAAGACATATAAGGAAGGGTGGAAAAATCAAGGTCGGGGCACCTCATGTACCATGATTACTCCCTCCTATACATTATATACCCAAGTGTGGGCTTCCCTTTCTCTAGCTAAACTTGTGCCCCAATATGTGGCCCAGGGCATGCCCCTCTCATTCCCTATCCCATTTCACTTCTTTGTCATATGCCACTACCATTTGAGGGATGTACCTTGGACATACTATCCCCCCAAGGGTAGAAACCACCTAATAAGGTACTTGGCTAACCCCCTTTGGAGCTTGGAGACATTAGAACATGCCAAAGCCCACTACGGAAGGGCACACCATTATGAAGTGCCCACTTTGTTGTCTATGGTTTGTAAACTCTTTTACACGATTACTCTAATGACTTGTATTGGAAGGTTAGGGGACACATTGGATCTTATGCAAAATTGCAAATGGTTTCCATTTGGGTTTGGTCTCCCTATATGGGGTCCTAACCTCCTGTTGTCGCACAGATTGTCAAAGCACCGCAACAACAGCTCAGATTGGGGGCTGTCACCCTTATCCCCAATCTCTCTATTTAAGTTGTCTCCTTGCCAGCTAAGGGAGGTAGACCCTATTAGAAATGAAGATGATAAATCTAGGAGACACAGCTAAAACATCAAATACTTGATAGAAATGAACGAGATTCCACAGATTTAAAATAGATTTCACATTTAAGACCAGTGCCTTATGGAGTCAAACAAAATCCCGTTATGCAATTATAAACAAGTGACGATTAACTGCTGCTTATTAAAACACGATTGATCAAAATGATATTTAATTGAAAATGCTACAACCATGAATGAGAATACCAGATGCTTGAAAGATTTCCGAAAAATAAGATATTCCAATTACAACCCAGTTCGAAAATCAAAATGTTACATAGTCAAACTTTAGATAAAAATAAAATTGGCACATTTGACTATTGAAATTTTGAAATTTTTTTATATTTTTATATTTTCTAAATTTTTAAGATTTTTTTTTTTGAATTTTTTATATTTTTTATTATTTTTTGAATCTAAACTTAAAAAATCTAAATCTAAGTTACAATTTAAACCTAAATCCTAATGTTAGATCTAAAATTAAAATAAAACTAAAATCTAAATTTTTTTTTTTTAAAACTCAGCTTAAACTAAATAACAATTATTAAAACTAAACTAAAACATCAAAATCTAAAAACTAAAGCTAAAGTTAAAAACTAAAAAAAAAAAAAAAAATCACAACCTAGCTAAAACGATGATACAACACAAAATTAAATTAAAACTGAACATTAAAATCGAATTCTAAAACTATAACTAAACTATGACTAAAACGAAATCTAAAGTTAGCTCTAGCCTAAATCGATTTCTATTCCCTAACACTAACTTACGCTATGGAATTTAAAATAAAATCTAACCCAACGAAAAGTTTACGCTATACAAAAAAAATCAAATCCGCATTTTAAATTTTATGTGTGCGTGAGTTCATTTGTCGCTTTGTGCAGGTCAACGTGAGACGGCTAAGGGAGGACAGATTAGAAAATTGGACGTGAGTTTTGTGCCTTTGCTGCAGGTCGATGGAGCAGACGGCAATGAGAACGCAGGCAGGGCAAAGTGATGCAGACAAGGAAACGTTTTAAGGAAAGAGACAGCGGACACGACAGTGGAGAGGTTAGTAAGCGGCTCCGGTAATGGACGTGAAGAAAAATGAGGGTTTGAACGCAGAGAAAGGAAGGGGCAAGAAGGGTTGACGGATTTGCAGGAGAACGTAATGTATGCTTCAGCTATCGTTTTGCAGGTGGTCGAAGAAAGGGCAGAGGATGGCAAGGAAATAAGGGAAGGCAACGGAAAATGGATAGAGGGGGATATGCAGCGAATTAAGGAGGGCGATTTGTCTGGAAGAGAGCATAGACGGATCAACAGCAGAGAGGACGCCTTATGCAGATGTATATAAAGTGAAATGGCAGCAGTTTGCAGAAGAAAACCCAGTACGCACAAATACATTAACCTCAGATTTTAAAATTTCTTCATTTATGCCCAGATTTCATGCTCCTTTAAAAATAACACCCAGATTTGCCCACAGTGGGGTTTCTGAGGCCAGATCTGGCCTTTGGAGGCTAGATCTGCCTTAGATCTATAAAAAAAATTCCGATTGAACCTGTAACCTGCAACAATCAGTCAGATCTGAAGATACACACACCAAGAAATGAATAAACCCTTACAGACTTGAAAAATTTACAAATATACAAACTAGTTTACAAATTTAAAACCCTCATGGTCAGATCTGAATCCGTTTTAGCACAATTTTCAGAGATTTAAAGTTTTAGTGAGAGGCACAAGCCTTCGAAACCCTGCAAAATCACAAATATCGTAAGATAGACCCCGAATTTAACAAATAAAGAGCTTATCAGATTTATGTTTATTGGGAGTCGGCTGGTCCAACCGAAGACTTCCCCAGACGCCCAATCTAAAAAAAAAAATTCCCTGCACACTTAGATCTGAATCTTAGATCAATAGAGATTTAAGAAAACAACATGAGACCTTTGCAGAAAAATCAGAATGTTATTTTATAAACCCAGAAAATTGCATAAGATACCTATATGCAGATTAATCCATGAAGGCCATCAACCATAAAATGCAAGAAACCAAGTAGCAGAGTTTAGAGACAATTCACCACATAGATCTGAGAAAGAACATCCAGATTTGTAACCCCAAAGTCTTTATGCTTTATTCCTCAAAAAAAGTTTACAAGAGCTTCTAAGAGCAAGTGCATGATCCTGAGATCGGATGATTCAATAATGAAAAAGACCTCTAAATTTATAGGACAAGATCTCTAACGGCTAGTTTGGATGATCCTCGTCAAAATAATCTCAACCGTCCAAAAGATTTAATTATCTTTTAATCCGGAGCGTTGAAATTAAAATTTTGGGGAAAAAACGAATTTATCATTTAATTCAATTTTAATTAACTCAAAAATATTATTTTTGAAATTATCCCAAAGTTTTGACCTTGACTTAACCACCAAGGCCCAAGGGTCCAATATTTCTTAAAATTCTCAATATTCCCTTGGCCTGGGGCTGTCAAAATCATTTTCCAAGGACCCACAAATTTTTCCTTCAAAGATTTAATCCTAATTTAGGACCCTAAATTAATTAAATTTCTGGTTTAAGATTTTATTAATTAATTGACCAGAAAATTTAATTAATTGACTAAGAGGGGATTATAATTATTTTTCCAACCCTCTTTTACATGAGATAATGCATTTACATACATGAAGGGGGAAAACGCATTTGTAAAGACCTTCAAATAAATACCCAATTCTGCGACTCAAAATATGATCTAGTAGACCAAGTACTTCAAACTAGTTTTACAAGGACTCGATAGAAACACTAGGACTCACTTAGCATGCTGATGACAAAATCCACCCTAGCTTTGGGGTGAGGCTGGAGGGAAAAACTCTGCCGATCACTTTCGTGAATCAGTGAGACAAAAAACCTCTTAGGATAGAGATCATCAACAACATACTAGGCTTACCTAGGTTGTTACATACATTGACGGTCTTACTTAGACCATTTACATCATAACATGCAGAATGGGTTTACATCATTTGTAAATTGTCAATCGGCGATGAAATCTGGGTGACACGAGCCTCGAACATGATAAGTCCCATTTGAAAAAATGGGGGTGTACTGCTATGGGGTCGTTGACAAAGTGTGGTCAACACCTCCCATAGGGCTACATTGGCACATGTGGGGTGTGTGTAGAGAGCCATGGGCCATCACAATAGCAGAAAACACTCCATGGATCCCACCGATGTCCAGAGATTACAAGAGATCCACCTTTGGGACGATGATGATGCACTTGGTACACTATGCCCAGCAGGCCCCACAGGAGGACCACACATGCCCAGCAGGCCCCACAGGAGGACCACACACTTGGCAGGTGTCCCAGACTTGTACGATGAAATGGCAGCATTCATTCCATCATTCAAGCCCTTACAGATGATCTACAGGCATCTTCGACTCATATGGAGACCCATGGGGTCAATGGTGTGCCTGCACACCCATTGGGAGCACCGCAAGTCTACTACTTAGAGAGCAAGGGGCCACCCCCTTGTCCATCGCATTTTTAGGAGTTTATTCATCATTATGGCACTTTTGGACATTATCAGGCCTTTTGGAGGGCCCCACGACATGCATATATTATTATTTCACCTCCTGAGAGGCTTAATATTCCATTGATGAGCTAGTTTGGTGGACTTGTCACCAAAAGTTAGGTTATTTGCACATTATTTTATGTTTAGGGGCTAATGTAGGCTCATTAGCTAAATCGAACTCCTAAAAGGTGTATAAATAGGAGTTAATTGGATTCATTTGTATCATCACTTGGATTGAGATCTCTCTCTCTTAAGAGAATTTCACATTTTTTCCTTGGTGGATATGTTTCGATGATGGATGAATTTTGATGTATGGATTTGGGTTCTGTCTATCTTCGAGCTTCTTATATTGTGAGTGTGATGATGGTTGGATATATTCTATAACGTGTAAGTGAAAATTTGATGTCATTTTTCTTGTTGTTGCATACCTCTAAAATTCGCTATGATTAGGCCTAATTGCCCCATATGTTAGATGTGGAATTATGTGTCTATTTTAGCGTATATGTGTATGGGCCATGTTATCATGTTTTATGAATGAAATTTCTTAGATATCGTGTTATCTTGATAAGCCTTCACCATTTGCAAGAAGTATAAATGTTTTAAAGTCACTTTTCTTCTCTAGCCTCTGACATTGGATGAAGTTGACTTTGAAGCCTCCTTGAACGATAGAATACATTCCATCTTCTTAATTATCCTTGACACCATATCCCAAGTGAAAATAGGCACTGATCCTTCAAAAGGTGATCATTTTAACCCTTAATTTTAATTTTTCTCCATTTTTCCCAGGTCTAGCTCCTTTAGGTCACGTAGGGCATCACTTTCCCATAGGAAAAATTCGATCTCCTAGGGTCAACTGCGCTGGTGGATCTCGCATGTCTCCTCAAATTTTGAAAACATTCCGACGGTGGAATCTCGGGATATCCGAAGCCCTGGCTCTACGATCAAGTTTTTCCCTGTGTTTCCCAAGGCTAGCACCTAGTAGGATCAATTTGACATTTCGAAGTAAGAATTCTTGTTTGATCCTTTCCTCTCACCTTGTCTAGGATCGGAACATCATTGGTTGCTAAATTCCACCCCCAAACCTGCATTGGGTCCACTTGGCCCTGTGTGGTCCCATTTGTTGTCAAAGACTATCAAAGACTATTCATCAAGGACTATTTGGGAATCCAAGTTATTATAGGATTTTAGGGATCGGGAAGCACCTCTACAAGTATACCCTTCATCCTCACCCCCCTCTCCCTCGGAAGTCAAGGCCCTTGCTTAAAATCCAAGCCATCTCCATTCTTCACCTCCTCCCAAGGAAAGGGTTTTAAGGGGTCACTTCCCATCTATTCATCTATATATCCTTTATAAGTGGCTTCTAAAAAGCATCAAGACTCCTCCCATCGGTGAATGTCCGTAAAGACCAAGGAGCCTTAGTTGTGGTTACAGTGGGCTAAGCCTCTACCGTTGCCCTTAACCTAGTAGTTGCCCTCTTAGGAAACCCTTTTAGGTCCCCTACTAGTTTTAGTGTAACACAACTAACCAACCTTCTCTTTGTTGAATATATTCTACTTTTTGGGGGATGGATTGAGAAAGGATACTAGAGCTCTGAAGGAAATTGTAGATCTTTACTGTATTGCTACAGGTATGTCAGTGAGCATGCAAAAATATTCTATCTGTTTTTCCACATTGGAACCATTGCCACACAATCTAGTAGGGTCCTGGGAGGGAACCTATGGGACAACTACTAGATTAAGTAACAACAACAGAGCAAAGAGCCACTGTCACCACAATCAATATCCCCTTCCCTTCACAAATTTTCACCGATGGGAGGAGTCTTGGTATGAAGGAAATCACTTGAAATGGATATTCTAACAAGTAGGATTGAAGTGATTCCACAAGGCCCATACAAGAAGAGCCACAATGTGAGGCTTAATACTTCAAGGAAGCTTAAGTGCTCTCCAAGAAAGACCTAAGGTGAAGATCAAGACCTGCGGCTTCAAATTTGCAACGATGATAAGTATGCCTAGAGTCGAGACTCCAAAGGTGAGATAGGACCCCTCAAGAAGCTTGTGAGATGGTTTCACACTTCAAATAGGCTCTTGGCTCTTCTTGAGAGACCTACTGAAGGCTTACACTATATGTAGGTTTTTTTGGATATTCGTGGGAAGAAATTCCTTCGAGGTATTCTCTAGGTCAAGGTAAGAGATGGGAAAGGGTATCTTGTGATTTATTCTATCGAATACAAGGTTCATACGACCCTTAAAGAAGCCACCCTTCCAAAAAAGTGAGCTAGGTTCCCTTCTAGGGCACACGGATTTTCGGTGAATTAACCGCGAGAATTCCACCAAAATTTGAAGTCACCAAGAGGAAACAATAAGGAAGATTATATCCAAACAGAAGCTCAAAATTCCTTTCCCAAGGGAATTCACTTGATGCCCAAGCTAGTCGTCCAAGGGAAGAGGGGCCGAAATTTTGAGGAGAAAAGAAAGAGAAAGGAGAGGTTGATCACCAAATTTCTTGGACCAATTCCTAGCTCTCTGGGCTCTGGAGTCTAAGATGATGCAAAATTTTCCAAAACCGTCTTTAAGGACGCTAAAGAATGATACCTTAGCAACTAATCTTTAACATTTACCCACTCAATATTTATGGATTTTCATGGAAGATAACAAGATTTCATCTACTAGGAACATTTATCTATTGTCGCGCAATGAGTAAAATATGCAATTGCCAACCAAATAACTCTTTACAATGATATTCAGTAAATTGGGGCACAAGAGCATTAACTAGTTAGAACAATTTCTTACATTAGACATTCTCCAAGAGAAATCTTAAACAAGAAGCACTTGGAAGATGACAATAAGATATACCCAACCATAAACCATGAAGTAGCTCGAAAGAAGTGTTGGAAATACTGAGAGGGGGGTGAATCGGTATTTCTTTTCAATTGTTAATTATTACCAGTTAGATTCTTCACAATTAAAGATAGAGAGGTGTATAATGATAATATTAAGGATTAATAAGAATTTCAATCCCCTTTCTAATAATAGTATACAATAGATGAGTGAGGTCACCAACCCTTTTAATGAAACAGAAACCAACCTGTTGCCAAGCACCAACTTGGACTTTGATGAGGCTCCAACCTCTAGGGCTTTGACCCTATCTTCTCAAGGCACCAACCTTGTGTTTAGGAGCTCCTACTCCAAGGACACCAATCCTTCTTTGCTTGGTTTAATAGAGAATGTGAATAGTGCTTACTTGAATGTTCTTGACATATTCATCACTGTATTATTTCTTTCAAAATTCTTCACTGACTTCACTGTCCACTTGTCTTCATCACTGTATTATTTCTTCCAAAAATTCTTCACTGACTTCACTGTCCACTTGTCTTCATCGCTGTTCAAGTCTTCAAATAGTTCATACCTCTAATATCAAGTATGTGATCACTGTTTCGAGTCCCTCAAGGTCATTGGTCTGAGGTACTAGTCCATCCACTGCACCGAGCTGTTGTGACTGTCAAGAATTCCACATGTATCTTCAAATCATTGCTACAATAATCTGCTCCCCAAACTGTTCTTAATGGTGACTGCTCTTAATTAGTTAAAATTCTGCTGCTTTAGGTCTAGGCTCCACAAGTATGCCTTCAAGGTGCTGCTGTCCGAGCTTCTAAAAGGGAGCTACCACAGGTCCGAGTATAGCCCTCTGCAACAACCTCACTACAGGTCCGAAAGTCTGAAGTTGTTCAAGAAGAATCCGCTGTCTTATTAACCTCAAACCCAAATCAGATATATCTCTCCCTTCTTCAATGTTCACGAGTTGTGAACAGTGGTATTAATTCTGTGATTATCACCCGATTTCTGTGTTGAAAATGAAAACCGAAAACTTTGTATATATAGTCTTATTTCGATGCTAAATGAAAAGACATGTCTCCACACGCATGCCGACAAGGGATGACTAGGATAGGTCAGCTCCAAGACCAAAATAATTTCCTTAACTTGAAAAATTCATATCTCCCAAACCGCTTGGAGTTTTGGGGCGTGTAAGGGCTCATTAGAAAGGGAAAATTATGCTCTAAAGGATGGTGAAGGTCTCACAAAGAAACTCTGCTTCTAAGATCATGAAACATATTTTTCTTTGTGACTGTCCTTAAATTTTATGCATAAAAAGATTGGGACATCATGTATCAACAATGTCATCATATACTAATGTAGTGATATGTCATAGTGCAACCTTCATCTCAGTCAAAGTCATATTGACATCAATGACAATCTAAATTAACAATCTCCCCCTTTGTCATTGATGGCAATATTCTTGCCCTTCCAACATTCTCTACCCCTTTGTCATCAACGGCAAATGGGGTGCCCAAGTACTCCCCCTGTCAAGCTGCTCCCCCAAACATACTATACTCCTGACATGCTGCGTGACTTAATGTGATGCAAGAGCAACGACTCCCATCTTTTGGCGAAGATACTCAAATGCTTCTCGTGGAAGGGGTTTTGTAAAGATATCAACAATTTTCTCTTTTGTATTGATGTATTCCAACCTGATATTGTGTTCAGCAACTTGTTCACGGAGAAAGTGGTATTTGATTGGAATATGTTTGGTCCTTGAGTGCATCACCGGAATCTTTGAAAGACTGATGGCGCTAGTATTGTCACCAAAAATAGTAATTGGTTGCTTAGTTTCTATGTTGACATCCTTCAAGGCTTCCTTCATCCATAGAATTTGTGTACAACAATCATCAGCAGCTATATATTCGGCTTCAACTGTAGAAAGGGATATAGATGATTGCTTTTTGCTGAGCCAAGATACAAGACAGTCTCCCATAAAGAATGCATTTCCACTGGTACTTTTTCGATCATCCACGCTTTCGACCCAATCAGCATCGGAGTAAGCTGTCACAATAAGAGTTGAACTCTTAGGATACCAAAGACCAAAATCAATTGTTCCTTTCAAATATCTAAGAATTCTCTTCACAGTTGCTAGATGGGATTGTTTGAGACTTGACTGAAATCTTGCTACCATTCCTACTGCTTGCATAATATCTGGTCTTGTAGCAGTTAAGTATAGGAGAGCTCCAATTATTGACCTGTAAAGAGTTGTATCTATGAGAGGGGTATCATCATCTTTGCTTAATTTACAATCTGTGGTCATCGGTGTGCTCATAGGTGCACAATCTTCCATCCCATATCTTTTGAGCATGTCTTTAAGATATTTTGCTTGAGATATAAACATGCCTGTAGAGGTTTGAGATATTTGTAGCCCAAGAAAGTAAGACAACTCACCAATCATTGACATCTCGAATTTTTTGGACATATTTAGAGCAAATTCATGGCTCATTTCTTCATTATTGCTAGCAAAGATTAGATCATCAACATAAACAAGAGTGATCAGAAGTTTTTCCTTGTCCATCTTCATGTAGAGATTGCTACCTGCCACTCCCTTTTTGAAACCCTCTTGTTGCAGATACTGATCCAACTTTGCATACCATGCTATAGGGGCTTGTTTTAATCCATACAAGGCCTTTTTTAGTTTGCATACAAAGTCTTTTCCTTCAGCAAGATCAAATCCTTCTGGTTGCTCCACGTAAACTTCTTCCTTGAGATCTCCATTCAAGAATGTTGATTTTACATCCATTTGATAAACCTTGAATCCTTTTGAGCAAGTAAATGCTAAAAACATTCTTATGGCTTCCATTCGAGCTACTGGTGCAAAGGTTTCTTTGAATTCAATTCCTTCGATTTGCAAGTATCCTTTGCAGACAAGTCTGGCTTTATTTCTGATGATTTGTCCATCTTCATTCATCTTGTTTTTGAATACCCATTTTGTTCCAACTGTATTTCTATCTTCTGGGCGAGGTACCAGTTCCCAAGTCTCATTTTTTTCGATTTGAGACATTTCTTCTTCCATGGCCTTTATCCAATAAGGATCTTTGCTTGCCTGAGAAAAATTTTCTGGTTCTATTAAAGATAATAGAGCCACATCATCTTTTCTTGGGGTGCTTATCATCCTTCTTCGAGTTTGAATTCCTTCATCTATATTTCCAATGACCTGTTCTTCCGGATGATATCTTTGAACAAACTTGATCTTGGAGGGAGTTTGTGAAGATTCACTTTGAGGTTCACTTTGAGGTTCTTCATTCTCCTCTTCTTTTTCAGGTTCTTCTTCTTCACTTTGTTATAAGAAAGGCTCAACTTCATGATCTTCAATTCTCTTTTCTGGAAGGCCTTGATCAATCTTCACATCAATGCTTTCCACTATTCTTCGTAGACGATTGTTGTAACATTTGTAAGTTTTGCTCCTAGTGGAGTATCCAAGAAATATTCCTTCGTCAACTCTAGAATCAAATTTTCCTGGTGAGTCATCATTTATTTTTATGAAGCATTTGCTTCCAAAAACCCTGAAATATTTTATTGAAGCAGGTCCTCCTTTCCATAATTCATAATGAGTCTTTTCATTATTTGGTCTTAGTTGAGTTCGATTTAAGGTATGAATTGTGGTCCCAACTGCTTCTCTCCAAAATTTTGGTTGCAAATCAGCTGCTAGTAGCATTGTCCTTGCCATTTCTTGAATGGTTCGGTTCCTTCTTTCAACTACTCCATTTTGTTGGGGTGTCCTAGCAGTAGAGAGTTCTCTTTCGATTCCATGCTCTTTACAGAATTCATCAAATTCTTTTGAGGTGAATTCTCCTCCTCTATCCATTCTAAGACATTTAATCTTAGAATCTTTCTCATTCTCAATGAGAGCCTTAAGATTCTTAAAACATTCAAATGCTTCGGATTTATATTTTATAAAATAAATCCACATCATTCTAGTATAGTCATCAACAAATAGAGCAAAGTACCTTTCACCTTGAAGAGCTGAAGTTCTAGTTAGCCCACACAAATCTGCATGAATGATTTCCAAAGGTTTTGTTGTTGAGAACTCCTTAGTTTTGTGGCTAGTTCTGGTTTGCTTTCCATGTTGGCATGGGCCACATACAACTTGATTTGGTTTGCACATTTTTGGAATATCCCTTACTGCATTAATTTTGCTGATGTTGACTAGGTTATCAAAACCTGTATGCCCCAATCGCTTGTGCCATAACCAACTTTCATCTATTTGACTTAAGTAACATTTATCTTCTTGGATTCTACTGAGAATGTAAACATTATCTGGTGTTCTTACTCCTTTCGCCACAAGCTCTCACGAGGACGAGTCTCTTATTTCACAAATTTTTGTACTAAAGACAACATTATGTCCTTGGTCACAAATCTGGCTGACACTTAAGAGATTGTGTTTGAGCCCTTCTACCAGCAAGGTATTTTGAGCCTTTCCTAGTATATTGACAAGGGTAGCAGTCCCTTTTCCAGTGATTTTAGCAGATCCACTTCCAAAGGATACATTTCCATTTTTCTTGTTCAATGAGATAAACTTCTTTTGGTCACCTGTCATATGTCTTGAAGATCCACTATCCACGAACCAATGATTTTCTTCACTATGAGCACATAGAGCTAGGCCACATTTATCAGTTTTGAGATTTACATTTTTAGCTTTTTCCCTTTTGAGAGGGCAATTTTGTTCATTATGATCATAATTAGCACATAATGAGCAAGACGGATCAAACTTAGCCAAAGGATCAAAGGAATTGTAAGTTTTGATTTGCCTTTGCTCTTTAGGGCCATGCAGTTGGTTTGTTTGATCATTAAATCTTGGTGCTTCATTCTTATGAGCCTTGCAATGCTTAGCTTGATGCCCAAAGTTTTTACAATTGTAACAATGCCCAAGAAAAATAGTTTGATACCTGTTGTAGTATCCATAGCTTGAACCAACATTCTTCCTTGGAGTTGCTCTTTCTTCCATTCTTGGTTTTGAGATGGGACTTTTTTCCTGACAAGATAACTTTTCTTCTTTTAGATGGCAAGAGAGTACATCAACATAACTTCTGGCATTATTCTTTGTACTTGATGATTCTCCTTTGAAACCAATTCCAGACTTGTCATGTTGAGATCTTTGAGTATTAAGAATGTTGTCAAGAGCTAAAGAGCTTTGCCAACTCCTTTTGACTTGTTCTAATTCCTTTCTTAGAGATACTATTTCACCTTCACGTTTTTCACAAATATCATCCTTCTCTTTTAACTTAATGTCCAAGAAGTCTTCCCTTATTTTTGCTTCCTCTCTTTCTATTTTGAGAGAAATAATCTTCTTTTGTAGATTTTCATTTTCTTCAATGGCACTCATTAGCAAACTATTTATGTTTCTTTCATCTTCTAGTTCTGAGTCATCATCATTTGTAAATGCCATGAATAATGTTTCTTTGCTTCCAACATAATTACTTTCCTCATCTGATTCAGCATCGCTTTCTTTGTAATGACGCACATTTCTAGTTGATTTCCTTTTTATGACTACAAATTCATCTTCATCAAACTCATCTTGTTTGGAGAAGAAGTTCTTATTATTAAATCCTTTCTTTTTGTACAACATTCTTTTAGAGTCCTTTTCATCATCACAATCATGTTTATGAGGACATTTTGCAGCATAATGACCTATTCTTCCACAATTGAAACAAATAAGAGGGTACTTACCTTTTAGCTTAGATCCCCTTTTTAGTCTTCGTACAAATTGATCTAATTCGTTTTCAGTATCAGATTCATCGCTATTGCAATTCCATTTTTTTCCTTCTTTTGTAGATCTTGAGACTTTGAAAGTTGCTTCTTTGAAATTTGGGATCCCTTTCCTCGTCTCATAGGCAATAAGAATTCCATGAAGTTCACCCATCTTGAGAGTATCTAGGTCCTTCATTTCTTCTATGGCACTTACTTTGGAGTCAAATCTGTCAGAAAGCGATCTCAAGATTTTTTGAACAATGGTGCTTTCTTCAATATTTTCCCGTAGTCCTTTAAGAGAGTTAACCACTTCAACTACTCTGAGGAAGTATGACGCAATATCTTCTTCATCATCCATTTTCAGACTCTCGAATTGTCTTCTATAGGTTTGAAGCTTTGCCTTCTTAACTTTGGAATCCCCATCATATGGAGAAACCAATTTATCCTATACTTCTTTGGCTGAGTCACAGTTCATGACTTTCGTAAATTCGGAATCGGTGATTCCACTAGTGATGGAATTTAAAGCTTTGGCATTAGCAATGTAGGCTTTTCTTTCATTATGATCAGTTGGAAGACCGGTGGGAGCTTTGTACCCATCCAAAACAGAGTGTCATACTTCAAGGCCAAGAGACATTAGATAGTAGGACATCCTCTTTTTCCAAAAACTAAAATTTGTTCCATCAAAGATAGGCAGTTTTCCTGTTACTTCCATGTTCTTCATTGTGCCTAAGAATCCTTCTTCCCGCTGTTAGGCTGATAATGAAGAAGCTGGATCCGATACCAATTGTTGGAAATACTGAGAGGGGGCTGAATCAGTATTTCTTTTCATTTGTTAATTATTGCCAGTTAGATTCTTCACAATTAAAGACAGAGAGGTGTATAATGATAATATCAAGGATTAATAAGAATTTCAATCCCCTTTCTAATAATAGTATACAATAGATGAGTGAGGGCACCAACCCTTTTAATGAAACAGGCACCAACCTGTTGCCAAGCACCAACTTGGACTTTGATGAGGCTCCAACCTCTAGGGCTTCGACCCTATCTTCTCAAGGCACCAACCTTGTGTTTAGGAGCTCCTACTCCAAGGACACCAATCCTTCTTTGCTTGGTTTAATAAAGAATGTGAATAGTGCTTACTTGAATGTTCTTGACATATTCATCACTGTATTATTTCTTCCAAAATTCTTCACTGACTTCACTGTCCACTTGTCTTCATCACTATTCAAGTCTTCAAATAGTTCATACCTCTAATATCAAGTATGTGATCATTGTTTCGAGTCCCTCAAGGTCACAGGTTTGAGGTACTAGTCCATCCACTGCACCGAGCTGTTGTAACTGTCAAGGATGCCACAGGTATCTTCAAATCATTGCTACAATAATCTGCTCCCCAAACTGTTCTTAATGGTGACTGGTCTTAATTAGTTAAAATTCTGCTGCTATAGGTCCGGGCTCCACAAGTATGCCTTCAGGGTGCTGCTGTCCGAACTTCTAAAAGGAGCTGCCACAGGTCCGAGGATAGCCCTCTGCAACAGCCTCACTACAGGTCCGAAAGTCTGAAGCTGTTCAAGAAGAATCTGTTGTCTTATTAACCTCAAAACCCAAATCAGATATATCTCTCCCTTCTTCAATGTTCACGAGTTGTGAACAATGGTATTAATTCTGTGATTATCACCGAATTTCTGTGTTCAAAATGAAGACCGAAAACCTTGTATATATAGTCTTATTTCGATGCTAAATGAAAAGACATGTTTCCACACGCAGGCCGACAAGGGATGGCTAGGACAGGTCGGCTCCAAGACCAGAATAATTTCCTTAACTTGAAAAATTCATATCTCCCAAACGCTTGGAGTTTTGGGGCATGTAAGGGCTCATTAGAATGGGAAAATTATGCTCTAAAGGATGGTGAATGTCTCACAAAGAAATTCTGCTTCTAAGATCGTGAAACATATTTTTCTTTGTGACTGTCCTTAAATTTTATGCATAAAAAATTTGAGACAACATGAGGAATTCTTTCTTTGGTTTCTTCATTGTTAAAAATGCCATGTAGCATCATGTATCAACAATGTCATCATATACTAATGCAGTGATATGCAATAGTGCAACCTTCATCTCAGTCAAAGTCATATTGACATCAATGACAATCTAAATTAACAAGAAGATCATATTTCTAGCTTCCAAAGATATCAAAATGCATCAAAGAGTCTCCACTAGCGTCCAAGAGAAAAAGTGCAAAGTTCTTTAAAAGAGAAAGATCCAAGTGATGATGATGTGTTCTTACAAATGAGAGTCGTCTCTATGTATATGAGTCTCTCATAATTCGATTTAGCCTAATTAGCCCCAAAATTATAAATAATGTGCTAATAAAAAGTCTTGGTTACAAGCCAACCAAGTAGCCATCCAAAGTTATGAAAAAGGCATCCACAAATGAGTCAAAAAGATGACACCATGATGAATAAGGGTCATTGGAGGGCCTCGTTGATGTGAAATTTTCAACTATTGCAACAACTGGAAATTATTCTTCTAATTGTATATTATTATGTGCAGTTTATTTTCTATTACGACAAACAACGAATAAAATCACAACTGCAATTTTCATCAAAAATAAAATGCGCCGCGGAAATAAATTTGAAACTAAGAAAAAGAGCACACACAATAAAATTGACACTTTTATTTTTGGACAAATATCCCTGGAAAATCCCAATGTGGGAAAATCGATGCAAAAAATGAGGGTTTTATTATTATTATGCAACAGTTGAAATGCGCAGAGTACAACTGATGCTAAATCGTAGATCCCTCAACAAATAATCTGGCCAAAATTATTAAGGTTATTTTTCCCTGCTCCACAAGTAATTTGGTTGCAAACTGGCCACTCGAACTTGGCTATCCAAGACCCCTATCAAAGGATAAACTGCAGAACCATACTTCGTTCAGATCTGCATCTGATCAAGACGTTTTGTCTATTGTTGCTGCTGGAAGTGATTCTCCGGGCCCTATGAAAAATTATCCTGACCTCTGGCACCTTAATCGACCTCCTCCTCGGCCAAATCGAAATGCCCTCTCGAGACTTCTGGGTTCAAAATTAAATTCTATCGTTAAAGCAATTGAATTAATTTTCAATTGTTAATTAATTTAACAATTTATCTGTTATGAAAAATATCAAATAAATCACACTGTAATATTCACAAATAAAACTGCAAAATTAATAGCTCTGGAAACTAAGAAAATACTAGCACACACACATAAAAATGACACTGTTATTTTTGGACAATGTAATATCCCCCAACGAAATGGGAAATGCGTAATACAATAAAAATGAAAACAACAAGCAGCTATATAGAACAAAATGCCGAAACTAGAATATGGAACAAGTACACATAAAATACCAGAACGCTAAGCCATTTTATTAATTCTGAGAATACATATATATGGGTACAAGAGATAATTAGAATGAGTGCACCTATCCTTGCTCTAGGCAAGTGAAGACCCCCTCATAAATAGAAATGGCTACAATAGAGACTGCGTCCTAGCTGCTGAAGAAAACTGTCGTAGAAAGCTGCTGCTGCAATGTACTAGAACTAGGGGCTGATCCCCTCACCGGAATGAGATGAAAGTCTGAAGACTATCTGTACTCAACCCTCCAGACAAAACCCAGAAACCGTGAAGCAAGTGCTCCACCTCCGAAAATCCACCAAATAAACCCTCCTCAATAAAAACGCTGTCTCTCCCAGGAACAGCGCAGAAGCTCAAGAAACACGCTGGAGAAGGGGCCTAATTCCTCCTGCAAAACCACCGGTTGAAACAACAATCTCCCAAGACTGAAAAACGCTGAAACCACCACCAAATCTCCTCACAACTGCGCTGCACAACAATGACTGCGTCCTCCCTGCTGAAACTGCGTCCTCTCTCGGACCCGGGCCATCGAAGGGGGCCGCCTCCTCTCGCAAACGGGCCCACCGAAAATCCACCTGCAAATCTCCTGCTAAAGACTGAAGAAAAACCTTGCCCGAGCAGGCACTCGAAGTCCCCCGGGGCCAAGGGTGAGATCTCTGACCGGAGACACTCAGTCACACTAAACAGTGCTGCAGACCGACTAAAAAGCCAGCGTGCTCAAGTAGACAGAAGTCTAGCTCAATATCATCAACAATATCAATAATGCCCCAAATGAGGAGGCTCCTCCCGCTTTTATAGCATTGGTTTCCCTCCAAAACCAACGTCCTCTCTCTCATTGGCTCCTCCACGTGGTGTGTGGCCCCCCCTTGGCTCCCCCCTTAAGTGACAACGTTGCATCTACTAGGAGGATGTTTTATTTCACTTAAGTGAGTTAGACCCTCTCTACTCACTTTTTATTTATTTACAAACTATAGACGGCAAAACTATACAAAATCAAATATTCCAATTAGCTGTCGCTAATTAGGAATATTACAACAAACAGTCCTCGGAAACCCAACTTGGGAAAACTAGTGCAGTAGTGAGGGTTTTTATTATTAAGCAATAGTGAAATTTTAATACAATCTATGGATGCCCAACTGGAAATCCAAACAACAAGAAATTATGGCCAAAATTATTTAAGGGAATTACCCTTCTTCCACAAGCAACCCTGCGCACAACTTTCCTTCAAAAGCCTCGTCCATACCTTTTGCGCGTTGGCTCGCACAAGCTATACAGACTCCCATGATGTCTAGCCTCGAACTCCGCCTTTGATGAAGTCGTCATGCTTGTTCTACCGAGGAAACTTTTCCCACTCCCACCCTCTACCCGACCTCTCGGGAACCGAAAACAATTTTTCCGGGCCTAAACCTAGGCTAAGCCTTCACAAATCGCATAGTCCTCTATGTTGCCCCACCGGGGAACAATCCCTACCTTGCCGGCAAACTCCTCACTTCCGGATCCGGGAAAACTCCTCTTCGGATTATTGTTTTTGCCCTCAAGGTACACTTTTTGTCAAAGTTCAAGGAAGCGATGTGCATGTTGCACTCTTTTTGTCAAAGGTTCAAGGACGCTGATATGCCAAAGTTTTTTCAACTGATCAGATCATCTTTCAGCTGTTTATATGTGTCATTGTAAACTCATTCTGCAATTTATGTAATGTAAATGATGCTAGTAAGACCATGAATGTATGTAACAACCTAGGTTGGCCTATTATTTTGGCGAGAGTTTCATCGTAGGAGGTTTTTCGTCTCATTGACTCATTTGTGTTTCTAAACACGGATTGTCGACAAAGTTTTTCCCTCCAACCTCACCCCAAAGCTAGGGTGGAATTCTTCTTCAAAGTCTCAGGTGAGTCTTAGTGTTATAGTAGAGTCTTATGTAAAAGTGATTTGGGAATAATTTAAGCTAGTTGGCTAAATTATTTTATTACAGATCACTTGGTCTACTAGATAATGTTGTGTCGCAGATTATGTATTTTGAGGGTCTAAGCCGAACAAGTATTCCCCCTTTGAGGGTTGAATTGTAAATATTATGTAAAAAATATTTTAATGCATGGTCCCTCATACTTAGACACCATGGTTAAAATATTAGAGGGTGGAAAAAACGTTAAATCCTCTCAAGTGTCAATTAATTTAATTTTCTGGCAAAAAATTAAATAAATCGTAAGCTAGAAAATTAAATTGATAGGAAAATTAAATTCTCTAAGTGGAAAATTTCGTGGGTCTTAAAAAAATTAAAATTAATTTTTTGAGGTCCTCCATGAAGGGAATATTCAATATTTCAAGAAAAATTGGACCCTTGGACCTTGGTGCTTAAGTCAAAGTCAAATTTGAATAAATTAGCTCAAAATAATTCGAAAATTCCTCAAAAATAAAAATTTAGCAGTTAATATTAAAAGATGATCAAGTATTTTTCGACGAACAAGATTACTTTGACAAGAATCAAGCAAACTAGTTGTTATTTTTCCACTTGGAGGATTTATCTATAAATTAGAGAGTCACTTGAGTTTCTACCCATCTGATGTCTGGCTAAGAAATTGTTGCTAAAGCATTGATATAACACTATTGTCCCGCTGGAAACTTTTATTGAAATCATCATAAAGACTTTGGGGTGCAGTTCAAGGTGTTTAGTGTTCGTTGATTTGTGGTATGTGCTGGATACAGGTTTTCCTATATTGTGTTGGTAAATGATAAAATTTGTTTTTCATTATGTTGAACTTGTTGCCTACACCTACCTACAGTTAGTGAGAAAACTTAAAAGTCTTTAACCCCACAAGGTGTGGTTGGTGGTAAGGAACCTAGAGAGGGGGTTGTCACCTATTCCCAACGCTCTTCATTTAAGTTATTTCCTAGGTTAGCTATGGGGGGTAGTCCCTAAAGGAAAACTAAGTTAAAGATGTGAGGTTTCTTGGAGAGTGTTAAAGTGAGATATATTACTTCTTAAGATTTATAAGCAAATGTGATATGAGCAATAACCATCAACAACCATCAATACATAAGATAAGCATAAAGCATATGAAACAACTAGTACCTTCAAAGTATTGCTCTAAAATGAAATTACATTTTCTTAAATGAAATGAAATGCTTTCAAATGGAAAGCAAAAGTACTCCTGAAAAGTGAAACAAGAAATTGTTAACACAAGATATAATCAATGCAAGATACAAGAATGTCTTTAAGATAAGCAAATTGATAAATCAAAGCATGTAAAGATATCTTGCCCTAATGAAAACAATTAGTAATTTACTTGAAGAATGTAAGTGAGATGATCCTTGTCAATGTCTATCAAAGTAACTTGTCTTCAAACATTAAACAAGCATATCAGCCAACTTGAAATAGATATTCAACATGAGACTAGTTCCTTCAAGAAAACAATACCTTGCCCAAAATGAGATTTAAGCCACAAATGATAGAAAATTTAAATGTTAGACCAAGATAATGAGATCAAATTTGCAACATGAAATAAGTAGTCTTTGGAAAAGCAATAAGATACATCAATCATCCATGACCATTAAAATGACAACATGCAATGGAGTTGCAAAAGTAAACAATATTCCAAGTACAAGAGCATTAAATTTGTTGCAAAATTTAAAAGATTACAATGTTTGCATCCAAAGTGCTTCTTGATATAGGAAATGATATTTGCATGTGAAAAATTAAACCATTAAGATAGAAAAAATTGAAAACTTGCCAGTAAAATAAAATGTAATGTGAAATGCTCTTGGTTTATTTTATTAGTTATGTTCTCAAAGCAAGATCGCAATTAAACTCTAATCCTCAGACCTCACCATCGCCCAAAGATTTGGATCTCACAGTGAGGAGTCAATAGAGGTAGAGGGTCCCTAAAAGTCTATTCAACCAACTTAAGTTAGAGGTAAGTTTTAGTGATGCTTGGGGCATGTAAGATCTCTAAAATTAAATTAACAAAAGAAGAAAAATTCAACTTCAACTTGAAATATATTTGCTTGACATGAAAATAAAATGTTGCTTTATGAAGTAGAATTTGCCCAAATTCTTGATACATGTAATGTGTGCTTAATGGTGAAGCATAAACAAACCTGGAACAATACTCAAGCCAAATTAAACCAAGTTAAAGGTGCTTGCATGCAAAAAATTTGAACTTCCTATGAAAGTAAATGAACTTGAAACTTGTAGTAAATAAAACTAAAGAGCATGCAAAATGAGTGTAATACATGGTTGTGTTAATTACCCAATTAGATGAGATGCATGCAAGTGAAAGAGATCAACAAATCAAACCATAAGTCCTCTCCCAAAGGTGGAGAAATAGGGATACCAATGGGTATAACCATGCTCCCAAAATCAGAAATTTCATTAGTTGTTACAAGAGGGAAAAGACTATGAAGCCTCCTCTAAAATCCAACGAAAATCTTCACAATTGAGCTTTAAGCCATAAGACCATTCCTTGCTGAAAAATTTCTGCAATTTGAGGCCCAAGAAGGCTTAATAAAATTTAGATTTTACTAGAGGAGAAGAGAGGCTTGTGAAAATTCCAAGATCTGGAATCCTATTACAACAACAGGTCTTAATTATTCTAACTGATAAATTAATTATTCAGTTTATTGCTACGACAACATCGAATTAAACACACTGCAACCTTCACTAAATAAAACTGCGAAAAATACAAGTGTGGAAACAAAATTGAACAAGAGCAAATCATAGAAACATCCGACACAATTATTTTTGGACTAATGTCCCCAGAAAAACCCAATGCGGGAAAACCAGTGCAACAGCAGAGGGTTTATATATTATGCAGTATTTTTTCTAAATACAGACTAGATGCCTTTCTGGCTATCCTCACAGAGAATCTGACTGACAAGAAAGCTGGTGAGATTACCTCACACAGTGACACTAGAAGTCGGAACCGCCAAAACCCCAGATGGCAAGCCCTCCACAATCTCTGCACAGTCACTGCGTCACTCTGCATGGGGACTCTTGAAGTCAGAATGGCCAAAACCCCAGATGGCAAGCCCTCCACAATCTTTGCAAAATCACTGCGTCACTCTGCGTGGGGACTGTGTGGCTTCTGCGTTCTGGCTCTTCTGTGTTGAAATTTGGTTACCGGAGGACAGGTGGTTCCCTAAGGCTTTGATCTTTGGCCTAGGGAAAAGTGTTCAAAAGAATTTAATTTTTCTCCTAAAGTGACTTTATAAAGTTATAAAGTCAAATTTAATTTAAAAGTGACTTTAAGTGATGAAGTTACTAAAGTCTAATTTTAAAGTGACTTTAATAAAGTCAATGTGAAATTAGAAAGAAAAAGTGACTTTGGAAATAAATGACTAAGTGGGTCTTTATTAAAGTGGGGTGAATTAAAAAATAGAAAGTGAGATTTAAATGAGCATTTAATCTTAGCCCTAGATCTAAAGCTATTTCAGCCATTCGATTTAGGGATTCCCCAAAAGTCACTTAGAGTTGGGTTAAAGGAGGAAAAGGAGGGAAAAGGTCATTAATTCTTTCATGAGCAAATTGAAAGAAGAAGAGAAGGAAAGCAAAGGAGATTTTTGGGCAGTGAGGAGGAGGACAGAACTTGGCACACAAACCGAGGCAGCACTTTAGCAAGTCTGTATAGCAAGGAGAGGCACAGATTTCGAGGAAGATTTGGGCACGAGTTTCAAGGTAGACCGTACAACAGATTTGGCACATATTCCAAGGAGGTCGTACAACAAGGTTTGGCACATATTTCGAGCAGGTTGCTGATTTTTTGGCACGTTTTTCAAGGCAGATTTGTGCATGGAAATCGAGGCATAAAACCGTATAGCAGCTTTGCTGTTATTTTAGCACGAAAATCAAGAAATTCGTACAGCGGCATTTATTGTTGTTTGCACAGTTTTCGAGGCAGTCTATACAGCAACATTTAATGCTGTAAATTTTGGGCACAAAATTCAAGGAGGCCATACAACATTTATTGTTGTTTCTGTTTTTGCTGTGTACATGTTTTTCGAGGCAGTGGTTAAGCACGGAAAATGAGATAAGTTGTATTTATTACTTGCTGAAATTTTCTAAGTATTTCTCTCTCAATGTAAAAGCATTTTCCAGAAATAAGAAGAGCTTTCGAACTGGTTTTCCCCAAGAGTTGTAGGGGGGTTTTCCAAAGTCACATTGACCAAAAATCAGCATCTCTATTTTTCTGTATGTGGCTGATTTATTTTGCTAAGTTTTATTTCTGCAATTTCCAGCATTTGAAAATTTCCATAATTTGTGTTTTCAGAAAATATTTATTTTTTTAGCTTGTTGAATGTATGGCTATGGGAATGGGCATTTAACTATATGGAGAAATAAGGAGAAATTGAAAACCGGGGTGGGAAACAGAAATTTCTACATGGTATCAGAGCCATTTTGTTGAAAAGGCAGTTTGGGACAGCAAGAAGGAAGAATTACAACAAGCTGATTTTTCACTCAGAAATTACAACAAGCTGATTTCTCACACAAAAAATTTTACCTTTACTACAGCAGTGTTATTTTCAGCTTATTTAGGACAGCAAGCATGTCTTTGGGCTTGGGGGTGGAGGATAGATTGGATGGGCATAGTAACTACAGTGTTTGGAAGGAGAGAATGCAGAGTATCTTTGAGGAGGGAGAAGTCTGGGATATCATGGTGCATACCGCACAGAACAAGGGTAAGACACTGATTCTAGATAGAATCAAAGACCATTGCATTCCTCATGTGAGAGAAAAGAGATATGCTCATGAGACGTGGACAGCATTAGCCAATCTCTACCAGAGTACCAATGAGAACAGGAAAATGGTCCTAAGGGAGAAGCTGAAGACCATTAAGATGGGTAAGACTGATAGTGCAGTTGGATATCTCACAAAGATTACTAATGTGAGAGATGCATTGGTAGCAGTTGGAGAGGTCATTCCACCCACTGAGTTGGTGCAGATTGCAGTAAATGGTCTACCCAGTTCATGGCTAAACTTTGCTGATGGGGTTTGTGCACGTGAGACCCTTCCCACTTGGGAGAGGTTCTGGGATGATTGCATACAGACAGAAATCAGAAAGAGCCAGCTTGAGGCAGCCAAACCAGTTGAGCAAGATGAGGATGTAGCACTATTGGCAAGAGGCAAGAAAGGCAAGGGAAAGAAGCAAGCTTCCACAAGTGGTGGTGGGGCAAAGGCAAAGGTAAAGGTAAACAGGGGAACACGCAGAAGGACTATTCCAATGTGAAGTGTTGGAATTGTCAGAAGATGGGACACTATGCAGTTGTGTGTCCAGAGAAGAAGAAGAAGGGGAAGAACCAGAGCATGGCAGCATCAGCAGAGATAGAGGACTTTACGAATAGCTTTGACTAGGAGTTTGGGTTCATTGCTTGTGATTCCACTAGTGCAAGATCACCTGCCACGGAGGTTGAGAGGGAGTGTGCATTTCCCTCCACTAGCGGAGCATCTTCAGGTACCTGGTATGTTGACAGTGGGGCTTCACGTCATATGACAGGAGTCCGTGAGTACTTCTCAAAGCTTTCAGAGAGTGGCACTGATATAGAGGTCGTACTCGGAGATGACAGCGTTGTTAGAGCAGTCAGTGTGGGGACGTTGACATTTAACAAGGAACCCAAACCTCCCTTGAAGGTGTCAGATGTTCTATATGTGTCAAGAATGAGGAACAACCTCATATCCGTCTCAGCATTGGAGGACAGAGGATATGAGATATTGTTCAGGAGAGGACAAGTGCTGATATATCCCAGGGGCGCTCCAACTGATTCAGCGAGAGTGATTGGTGCACGCCATGCAAAGGTGTACAAGTTTGCATTTCAGCCCCTTTTGGCATTGAGCAGTAGTACCAGCAGCAGAGCTAGCAGTTCAGAGCTGTGTGAGATTTGGCACCGCAGGATGGGGCACATGTATCATGGAGCCTTGAGGACATTGAGGGAGATCACTACAGGTGTGCCAGATTTCAGTACTGATCACATTGATACATACAGAGGATGTGCGATGGGCAAGTTTTCCAAATCCCCTTTTCCCAGCAGTGACAGCAGATTGACTGGGATACTTGATTTGATTCATTCCGATGTGAGCGGTCGGATGTCTCATGTTTCCTTGAGTGGATATGAGTATTATGTATTATTCATTGATGATCACTACGAGAGGACCTGGATTTATTTCTTGAAGACCAAGAGTGAGGTCTTCAAGCGGTTTCAGGAGTTCAGAGCTCTTCTGGAGACTCAGACAGGTCGGAAGATCAAGTCCCTGAGGTCGGACAATGGAGGAGAGTACACCCTTGGAGAGTTTGTTGACTATTGTGTGGAGGCAGGCATTAGGAGGGAGTTCACATTTCCTTACAACCCCCAGCAGAACGGGGTTGTGAAGAGGAAGAACAGATCCATCGGAGGGGATGCCAAAGCCATGCTACATGATCAGGGGTTACCATTGTTTTTGTCGGCAGAGGCCTGCAACACTACTATATATTTGCAGAACAAGAGTCTGCATCGTGCCTTGGGGCATGCGACTCCGGAGGAGGCTTTTTCTATTGATCAGCAGTTGTCATTGATGTCAACCCAAGCAGCACCAAGGGCTAATCCAATATTGCATGGGAATTTTGACCTACCAAATTAATATATTCTAGGTCAATAATGCTTTTGATGGTTTCTACTTGTCGAGATGTTTCCGTTGATATATGGTACGCAACGTAATTCTTCACAGTTTGAGAGATATTCATGTTTGAAGTTTGTAACCGCAGTTAGTGGGCTAAAACCCCATGGGGTTGTGGCATGGGTCATTGAAAAGTCATAATTAGTATTTTTTAAGCTCCTAAAATCCCTCTCACGTTCACTTGTTGAATCCCCTCTCAACCTAAGCATCTATATAAATTGTGATCCTCACATCCTCCTCATGCAAGGGATTTCGCCATCTGAAATAGGTCATCGTGGCATTTTTGCTCTAACTTTTGTTCTATGAAGGTTCAAAAGCTGAAATTTTTATGAGGCGAAGCCAAAATCCTAAGGAAGCTGCTGTGAAAATTTCAGATCAAGGTGCGCAATATTTTCGGAGATATGATCTGTGGAAGTCAGTGTTTTTGCAAGCTCCTGAAATTCATCTCAAAGAAGTGACCTTAGTAAAATCGTCATAACTCTCTCTTTGAGTATCGGATTGGAATTCCGTAAAAAGTGGCAGATAGTGCACAGACTGTAGTTTACGCTCTAACAATTTCAGAGCCAAATGAAGAAACAATGACACGTGGCACGCCGTACAAGTTCGCTCTGCTGAAATAGTGCATAATTAGAGCATTGTGAGATATTGGGTATAACTCTCTCTTGAAGAATCCAAATTGGGTCAGACCTGTGGCATTGGAAAGACAACTCAGAGGACTACTACAGGACCGAAAATTAGATATTAAGGATCTGAAATAACAGAGATACACCAGATTCAATATCAAGCTCCTAGAAGGAAAAGAAAAAGCTAGATCATGTGTTGTCAAGAGCTGCAAAGGACCAGACTTTCTAGGGAAGCAAAGCAAAGCAAGGTGCAACAGAGAGTAGCATGACAAGAGCAGAAACCAAGGTGCATAACAGCGGCAATAAGTTCATCACATGCAGTCTTCAAATGAGCAGCACTGCATACAATCATTGTAAAGGTATCATTGTACTAAGTCATTGTAAATACATTATTGTACAAATTGTACTAGTGTCTATCTGCCAAGAGGTGAAGAGGCAGTGTCGGGTGGTCTAGGATCATCATTAGGTGGTTGTGTCATAGTTGGGGTTATGGTCTAGTGTGTCTTATTCTTCTACATCATTCTATATCATTGTAAAGTGGACCATTTTCCCTAGTACGGGAGTCCATTCTTCTTTTATTCTTCTACAGGGTGGTAGGCTGGTGCTAGGGTGAGTTGTAGCTCATTGGGTATTGGGGCATCCGTTCAGTTGACTACTGAAGAATCACAGGCGTTGGAGCGTCCATCCAGTGGGAGCTGGAGAAGAATGCTTTTTTAGATTCTAGGAAGTTGGAGCTTTATTTTCAATTAGAGTTGAATATTAAAAAATTATTAGAAAAGCATTAGGTGGTTTTTGTCCCGGAGTGGGTTTCTACCTGAAAAACTATGTGCATTTGTGTTCCTTTTGTTCACTGCTATCATTGTACAAACACTAATAATAATTGAAGATTAACTAAAGCTCTAATTGAAAGGAATACTGATTCAACCCCCCCCGCCCCTCTCAGTATTTCCAACAATTGGTATCAGAGCTTGGTTCCTTCAATAGCAGTTTAATAGCTGGAAGGAGGTCATGGAGCATACCAAGAATGGTGTACCTCTATTCAATGAAAATAATTATGCACTCTGGAAAGGAAGAATGGAGGTCTATCTCTTAGCGCAAGGTTACGAAGTATGGGACACTATTCAAAATGGATTTACATCAACTACGGATGAACAAGGTAAGAAGAATTTGGTAAATGATGCAAAAGCAAAGAATATTATTATCAGTGGACTTATTGAATCTGCTTATCATAAGGTGTTGGGTTGTAAAGCTGCCAAAAATGTATGGGACAAGCTTGAGAATATATATGCAGGTGACTCAAATGTCAAAGAAGCAAAGCTTCAAATCTATAGAGCAAAATTTGAGCAAATCAGAATGAAAGAAGATTGCAACATTGCTGCATACTTCCAATACGTTGATGAAATAACCAATACTCTGGAAGGATTGGGAGAGCCAGTTGACGAGAAGACTATTATACAAAAGATTCTTAGAACGTTACCAGGGAGATTCAACCCAAAGGTATCGGTCTTAGAATATAGTGAAAATCTGGACAAACTCAGCAAAGAGGAATTACATGGAGTTCTCATAGCATATGAAATGAGACTTGATGAAGAAGAGGGTACTTCAAATCTAGAAACTGCGTTCGTTGCATCTAAGAAAACCAATAAGGACAAACAACCTTCAATTGAAATGACATGCACCTGCATGTGTGAAGAAAAGGGAGATGATGGAGAAGGTCTTTCAGACGAAGAATATGCTTACTTTACGAGAAAACTAAAAACTGGTAAGGGAAAATTCAAAGGTAAACTTCCATTGATATGTTTCGGTTGTGGTGAGGTTGGGCATTTCGCAGCAAAATGTCCAAACAAAAGTGATGGCAACTCAAAAGGAAAGAACGGCTTTAAGAAATTCAACAAGCAAGGCAAAAAGAAAGGATCCAAAAGGAACTTTCTCTCTAAAGAAGATAGCTCATCATCCGATGAAGAAAGTGACAGCAAAGAAGAAGCCAATGAGAAAGTATTGTTTATGGCCAAGCACAATAAACAAGAAGTATCAAACAATGAAGAAGAAAGGTTGACCATAGAAGAATTTTATGAGGAGGCAATCAAGCTTATAAAAGAGCTCAATGCTAAGAAGATCCGTTCCAATACTCTTGAAGAACAAGTTCAAGGTCTCAAAATTGAAGTTAGAAGAAACACAAATGTAGTGAAGAGTCACTTCAAAGAAGTTGGAAGAAAGCAACCAAGAAAGGGAAGCATTAAGAAGCTAGAAGTAGTCTCGGCTAAATAGGGAGGGGGAAGTGAAGAAGGGAAAAACTGTCCAAAACTATGCCAACAGCTCAAGGGCATTGGAAGAACTCATCAACAATCAACAATATTACAATGACAGAACTGGCCTCGGTTACAAAGAAGAAGAAGCAGGACCTTCTACAACAAAATACAATGAACCTATGAGATTTGACATACATGTAGACTTCATTGGACAAGATTCGCAAGCACATCCTTGGAAGACGATTCCTCGACGAAGATTTCCATCCAGGTACCAACATATTTTTCATGGATATTGTTATTCATGTGGAAAATTTGGTCATAAAGTTGTAGAATGTCGCACGTGCCCTAGGAACCAATACAATTCCAGGAGATCCTTCAAATATGAACCTCCCAGGGCTCAACGAAACATCAATAGATTTGAACATTTAAGAAATAATATGGAATGTTACAAATGTCAGAACTTTGGACACATAGCCAGAGACTGCAGACTTGAAAATCCTCCAGAAGAATCTTCGAAACCACAGAATGAATGAACATGGAAGAAGAAGAAGACTGATAATTGTGCTCTCGCTCTCAAGGCTCAAAACAACAAAGATGTGTGGTATGTTGACAGCGGTTGCTCAACGCATATGACTAGAGATAGAAGGAAATTTGTATCTCTGAAAGAGAAGAAGGATGGAATCGTATCCTTTGGAAATGATGGATCTTCAAATGTTATAGGATCAGGTACCGTCACTCTCGAAAGCAAAGATGTTATAGCCAAGAATGTTCTATTGGTTGAAAACATGAATCACAATCTGCTCAGTGTTGGACAAATGTGTGATCAAGGACACACAATGTTATTCAACTCCACAAAATGTGAAATCAGGAAAGGCAGGTATGGTAAAATTGTGGCTATAGCAAGTCGAGCTCCAAACAACATATATGTTCTAGATGAAGCAACTAAAGCATGTCTACTAGCTAAAGAAGATGAAAGTTGGTTATGGCACAAATGAATGGTCACATAAACTTTGACAATATTGTCAGGATAAGAAAAAAGGAAGCAGCTTGAAAAATGCTGAAAATATCAAAACCTTCCAACACACTATGTGAGGCCTGTCGGCATGGCAAGCAGAAAAAAGTCCAATTTAAAACAAAGAACACTTTGCATCACATCCATTGGAATTGATACATATTGATATATGTGGTCCTGTGAGAACAAAAGGCCTATATGGAGAATTATATTTCATGTTAATGATAGATGACTATACGAGGATGAAAACCATCGGTTTCTAAAGAAACTATTGACATTTGGTGCTTTAGATCTACAAGAGTTGGTTGAAAATGAAGCTGATTTGAAAACTAAAGTGTCTAAGATCAGATAATGGTGGAGAATTCACTTCCAAATTATTTCAGAAATACTGTGACGAAAATGGAATACAAAGACAATTTTCAACAACGCGAACACCTCAACAAAATGGAGTTGATGAAACAAAGAACATAACCGTATAGGAAATGGGTAGAACAATGCTGAAGGACTCAAAATTGGATGAAAAATTTTGGGTTCAAGCAATTGATACGAAAATCTTCATTATCAACTGAATTCTTCTCAGAAATAATTGCAGCAAGACCCCACATGAATTATGGAAAGGAAAACCAAGTATTGTAAAATATTTCAGAATCTTTGGAAGTAAATGTTATATCAAAAGAGAAGATCAAAAGTTGGGTAAGTTTGAATCACACGTTGACGAAGGTATCTTTGTTGGTTACTCACGCAAAAGAAAGGCCTATAAATGTTATAATCTAAGACAAAAATAGATAGTGGAGAGCATAAATGTTAGATTTGACGAAGATGGTGTTCTAATGAATAATGATGAGGATCTATAATCTTTGAAACTTGAAGACGAGAGGTTGCATGTGGATCGAGATAAAATTGTAGAACAAGAAGCAACTATCAACGAGGAAGAAGTAAATAATGATCATCAAGATATACTGAGAACAACAACAAGAAGCTCCTCCAAGGAGAACAAAAGAGTGGATTCAAAAGAACCATCCATCAAATCAAATCATTGGTGACATAAATGAAGGTCAATAGCTTCGTTCATCACAACAAGCTCACGTTGCTTTTCTAGCAACCTTTGAGCCTAGTAGTTTTGAGGAAGCCAGCCAGAATGAACATTGGGTAGCAGCTATGAATGAAGAATTGGATCAAATTGAAAAGAATAACACCTGGGAATTAGTTCCACGACCAAAAGATAAAAATGTCATTGGGACTAAATGGGTGTTCAGGAACAAATTGAATGAAGATGGGCGGGTTACCAGAAACAAAGCAAGATTGGTTTGCAAAGGCTATGCACAAGTGGAAGGAATTGATTTCGACGAAACATTTGCACCAGTTGCCAGAATGGAAGCCATCCGAATGTTTCTCGCCTATGCATGTTCAAGAAAAATCAAAGTCTATCAAATGGATGTTAAGTCAGCATTTCTGAATGGAGAATTAGAAGAAGAAGTTTACATCGAACAACCTGAAGGTTTTCTACTATCACAAAAAGAAGACTATGTCTGCAGGTTAAAGAAGGCTCTATATGGTCTCAAGCAAGCTCCCAGAGCATGGTATGCTCGTCTTGATGGATATCTACGTCAACAAGGGTTCAAGAAAGGTACTGTTGATAGCAATCTTTATGTACAAATAGATAAAGATAATTTAACAATCGTTGAGGTTTATGTGGATGATATAATATTTGGTAGCAATGATGATCGACTAAGTAAGAAATTTTCTACAAAGATGCAAAGTGAGTTCAAGACGTCTTTACTTGGTGAGCTGACATACTTCTTAGGGCTTCAAATATCTAAGCAAGAGAAAGGAATATTTATATGTCAAGCCAAGTGCATCAAGGAAATGCTCAAGAAATTCAAAATGGAAGATTGCAAACTCGTCCTTACTCCGATGGTAACAGGTTGCAAATTGAGCATAGACGACTCATCTAAGGATGTGGATCAGAGGTTGTACAGATCTATGATTGGTAGTCTTCTATATGTAACAGCCTCTCGGCCAGATGTTATACAAGCAGTTGGACAAGTAGCAAGATTCCAAGCGGCACCAAAAGAATCACATATTATTACCGTCAAAAGAATTCTTCGATATCTAAACGACACAAAAGAATATGGCTTGCGGTATCCCAAGGGTAACAATCTCATTATTCAAGCCTTTACAGATGCAGATTGGGCAGGAAGCGTTGATGATCGTAAGAGTACTAGTGGAGCAGCATTCTATCTAGGTGGTTGTCTCGTATCATGGTTGAGCAAAAAGCAAACCTCAATCTCGTTTTCTACAGCGAAAGCAGAATACATTGCAGCAGCATCATGTTGTACTCAAGTCCTTTGGATGAAACAAACTTTGCAAGATCTTCAAGTACAATTCAGTGAGCCTATTCCCATATTCTGTGACAACACTAGTGCCATCATCATCTCCAAGAATCCTGTCATGCATTCAAAAACAAAACACATTCCGATCAAATATCACTTTGTTAGAGAACAAGTCACTGAAAAGAATATCAAACTTGAGTATGTTTGTACAAAAGAACAAATTGCTGATATCTTCACTAAACCTTTACCTCGTGAAGCATTTGAATATCTTCGTCAGAAGCTTGGCATTCTCCCAAGTTCTCATTAGATTACAGGTCTGCAGGACGATTGTGTGTCGGGGGGAGTGGAAGTGTGTACAGGTCCGCAGGATGGTTGTGTTTCAGGGGGAGTTACCCTTTGCCATTGATGTCAAAGGGAGAGAGAATGTTGTAGGAAGAGGTGTCATGATCGCAGGGGGGGTACTTGTGTTGCCATCAATGCCAAAGGGGGAGATTGTTGATCAGCGGTTGTCATTGATGTCAACCCAAGCAGCACCAAGGGCTAATCCAATATTGCATGGGAATTTTGACTTGCCAAATTAATATATTCTGGGTCAATAATGCTTTTGATGGTTTCCACTTGTCGAGACATTTCCGTTGATATATGGCACGCCACGTAATTCTTCACGGTTTGAGAGATATTCATGTTTGAAGTTTGTAACCCCAGTTAGTGGGCTAAAACCCCATGGGGTTGTGGCATGGGTCATTGAAAAGTCATAATTAATATTTTTAAAGCTCCTAAAATCCCTCCCACATTCACTTGTTGAAGCCCCTCTCAACCTAAGAATTTATATAAATTGTGATCCTCATATCCTCCTCATGCAAGAGGATTTAAGCCATACGGCAATTAATCGTGGCATTTTTTAAGCTCCTAAATTTTTTTCTACGAGTTCGAAGCTGAAATTTTTATGAGGTGAAACTAAAATCCTAAGGAAGCTGTTGTGAAAATTTTAGATCAACGTGTAGAATATTTTTGGAGATATGAGCTGACGAAGTCAGTGTTTTAGCAGGCTCCTGAAATTCATCGCAAAGAGGTGACCTTGGTAAAATCGTCATAAATCTCTCTCTGAGTATCAGATTGGAATTATGTAAGAAGTGAAATATGGTGCACAGACTGTAGCTTTCGATCTATTAATTTTAGACCAAATGAAGAAACAGTGACATGTGGCATGATATACAAGTTCGTTATGCTGAAATAGTTCATAATTAGGGCATTGTGAGATATTGGGTATAACTCTCCCTTGAAGAATTAAATTAGATCTGAACTGTGTGATGAAGGCAGCCTGGAGAGGACTACTAAATACAAAAATGTCGAATGTGAGATACAGCTCTGAGTACACGAGATTCAATATCGAGCTCCTGAAGGCAAAAGAAAGCTAAGTCATGTGTTGTCAGGCAAGGACAGACTTTCTAGAGGCTTTAAAAAACAAGCAAAGACACATAGAAAGTACTTTGCCAGCAAGAAAGAAAAAAAGGTGCCTGCTGGCGTGATAAGTTCATCACTTGATGCTAGTGGCAGTATACATACAATCATTGTAAAAGTATCATTGTACTAAGTCATTGTAAATACATTATTGTACAAATTGTACTAGTGTCTATCTGCCAAGAGTTGAAGAGGCAGTGTCGGGTGGTCTAGGATCATCATTAGGTGGTTGTGTCATAGTTGGGGTTACGGTCTAATGTGTCTTATTCTTCTACATCATTCTATATCATTGTAAAGTGGACCATTTTCCCTGGTACGAGAGTCCATTCTTCTTTTATTCTTCTACAGGGTGGTAGGGTGGTGCTAAGGTGAGTTGTATCTCATTGGGTGTTGGGGCATCCATTCAGTTGACTACTGAAGAATCACGGGCGTTGGAGCGTCTATCCAGTGGGAGCTGAAGAAGAATGCTTTTCTAGATTCTAGGAAGTTGGAGCTTTATTTTCAATTGGAGTTGAATATTAAAGAATTATTAGAAAAGCATTAGGTGGTTTTTGTCCCGGAGTGGGTTTCCACCTTAAAAACTGTGTGCATTTGTGTTCCTTTTGTTTACTGCTATCATTGTACAAACACTGATAATAATTGAAGATTAACTAATGCTCCAATTGAAAGGAATACTGATTCGCCCCCCCCCCCCTTTCAGTATTTCAAACATTTTCTGGGAAGAAGCCTGATGTTGGTCATCTTCGTATCTTTGGATGTATTGCATACCCCTACGCACCCAAGGAGAAGAGGACCAAGCTAGAGCCCACCATGGAGAAGGGTGTCTTTGTGGGCTACAATGAGACCTCGAAGGCCTTTTGGATTTATATTCCCGCACAGAGGAGAGTTGTTGTCCGACGGGATGTGAAGTTCGAGGAGGACAGGGCTTTCAGGAGGTCACAGGAGTTAGAGTATCTGGATCAGCCAGACCCTCAGGAGCAGCGGAGTCAGTCGCAGGGATCCAGTGGGCAGGGATCGGGAGGATCCTGAGGTACATCGATTACGGTGTCAGGTCCGTCAATGACCAGTGGCTCACAACAGAGTCAGAGGGGTGGTGCTTCGGGCAGCATGCAGAGCAGTCCGCAGAGCAGTTCACTAGGGAGTCCATTGATGGACAGTTCACACGGTACTTCAGCGTCTACAGGTACAGGTTCAGGCAGGAGGACAGTAGACAGACAGTCAGGATTTCAGGCTCATGCTGATGAGGAAGAGTTTCATTCTCCAGTGGGAGAAGTGTGCTCAGGGAAGAGGAAGCCCAAGTGGCTTCAGGATACATTGAGAGAGACCACACCTATTGCTGGGCATAAGAGGTCGGTCAGAGAGAGCAGACCACCTGATAGGTTATGTAGCTATATGGCAATGGTTGCCAACATCCTTGACTCTGAGCCTTCTAGCTATGAGGAGGCAACTAGCCAGCAGGTCGTGAGAGAGCCCATGCAGGAGGAGTATTCTTCTATCATGAAGAATGATATTTGGGAGGTGGTGCCGAGGCCTGAGGGCAAATCTGTGGTTACTTCCAGATGGCTTTACAAGGTAAAGCATGTTGCAGATGGCAGCATTGAGAAATTCAAAGCAAGGTTTGTGGCTAGAGGGTTCTCCCAGGTAGAGGGAGTTGATTATGAGGAGACCTTCACTCCCATGGCTCGATATACTTCGATTCGCTCCATCATATCGATCGCAGCAGAGATGGGTTGGAAGATCCACTAGATGGATGTAAAGACCGCATTTCTCAATGGCTTCATAAAGGAGGAGGTGTACATTGAGCAGCCACAGGGCTTTGAGGTGCATGAGAAGGAGTCCCATGTGTGCAAACTGAAGAAGGCCCTTTATGGCCTGAAGCAAGCTCCTAGAGCTTGGTACTCCAGGATAGATACATACTTGCAGGAGATGGGTTTCACAAAGAGTAAGGCAGATCGGAACCTTTACTTTATTGTGATAGGTGAGGAGCCTCTCATTCTAGTGTTGTATGTGGATGATTTGGTCATTACGGGTGCAGAGAGACTCATAGAGCACTGCAAGAGAGATCTTGCGTCGGAGTTTGAGACGAAGGACATTGGCTTGATGCATTACTTTTTGGGTTTGGAGGTGTGGCAGGAGGACGGGCATTTCTTCCTGGGGCAGGGGAAATATATTGTAGACATCCTTGGCAGATTCCACATGGAGGATTGTAGACCCATGTTGACACCGATGATCACCAACTGGAAGAAGCTTCACGCTTCAGATTCCGAGTTGGTGGACCCCACTTTGTATAGACAGCTGATTGGTTCCTTGATGTATTTGGTCAACACCAAACCAGATATATGTTTTGCAGTCAACACAATGAGCCAGTTCATGTGTGAGCCCAGGAGGGTGCACTGGGTTGCTGCAAAACACATTTTGCGGTACTTTCAGGGGACAGTGGATTATGGTCTGGATTATAGGCAGGGGGATGGAGTGAGATTGGCAAGTTACATTGATTCTGATTGCGTAGGTTGTGCTTTTGATAGGAAGAGCACTTCAGGATGTTGTTTTGGGTTGGGTTCGACATTGGTGTCATGGTTCAGCTGAAAGCAGCAGTCAGTAGCATTGAGTTCAGCAGAAGCAGAGTATATGGCAGCCAGTCTAGCTAGTTGTGAGACCATCTGGCTTCGCAAGATGTTGTTTTATTTGGTCAGCCGTTGAGACCTTCAATGATATATTGTGATAATCAAAGTTGCATTAAACTCACGAAGAATCCAACATTTCATGACAGGTCAAAGCATATCGGGATCAAATATCATTTCATCAGAGACTATGTTCAAAAGGGAGTTGTGAAGCTTGAGTATATTCCCACTGATGAGCAGGTTGCAGATATTCTTACCAAAGCCTTACCACGGGGCAAGCATGTCTACTTTAGAGACAAGATGTGTGTGGTGAGGAACACCTTCCTCGGTAAGAGGGAGTGTTGAAATTTGGTTACTAGAGGACAGGTGGTTCCCTAAGGCTTTGATCTTTGGCCTAGGGAAAAGTGTCCAAAAGAATTTAATTTTTCTCCTAAAGTGACTTTATAAAGTTATAAAGTCAAATCTAATTTAAAAGTGACTTTAAGTGATAAAGTTACTAAAGTCTAATTTTAAAGTGATTTTAATAAAGTCAATGTAAAATTAGAAAGGAAAAGTGACTTTGGAAATAAATGACTAAGTGGGTCTTTATTAAAGTGGGGTGAATTAAAAAATAGAAAGTGAGATTTAAATGAGCATTTAATCTCAGCCCTAGATCTAAAGCTATCTCAGCCATTAGATTTAGGGATTCCCCAAAATTCACTTATGGTTAGATTAAAGGAGGAAAAGGAGGAAAAAGGTCATTAATTCTTTCATGAGCAGATTGAGAGGAGGAGAGCAAAGGAGATTTCTTGGTAGTGAGGAGAAAGATGACAGAACTTGGCACACAAACCGAGGCAACACTTTAGCAAGTTCATACAACAAGGAGAGGCATAGATTTCGAGGCAAATTTGGGCACGAGTTTCAAGGCAGACCGTACAATAGATTTGGCACGTATTCCAAGGAGGCCGTACAGCAAGGTTTGGCACAAATTTCGAAGAGCAGGTTGTTGATTTTTTGGCATGTTTTTCAAGGCATATTTGTGCACGGATATTGAGGCAAAAAACCATACAGTAGCTTTGCTGTTTTTTCTGCACGAAAATCGAGAAATTCGTACAATATCATTTATTGTTGTTTGCACAGTTTTCGAGGCAGTCCGTATAGCAGCGTTTAATATGTAAATTCTGGGCACAGAATTCGAGGAGGCTGTATAGCATTTATTGTTGTTTCTATTTTTGTTGTGTACACGTTTTTTGAGGCAGTGGTTAAGCACGGAAAACGAGATAAGTTGTATTTATTACTTGCTGAAATTTTATGAGTATTTCTCTCTCACTGTAAAAGCATTTTCCAGAAATAAGAAGAGCTTTCGAACTGATTTTCCCCAAGAGTTGTAGGGGGTTTTTCCAAGATCACATTGACCAAAAATCAACGTGTCTATTTTTCTGTGTGCCTAATTTATTTTGCTGAGTTTTATCTCTGCAATTTCCAGCATTTGAAAATTTCCAAAAATTTGTGTTTTCAGAAAATATTTATTTTTTCAGCTTGTTGAATGTATGGCTATGAGAATGGGCATTTAACTATATGGAGAAGTAAGGAGAAACTGAAAATCGGGGTGGGAAACAGAAATTTCTACATTCTGCTAGCTGGATCTGACCCTTTGGCCCCTTCCGGTCTCACACCCCGGCACTCCGGCGCTGGATCTCGCTGATCCTTAGCTGATCAATGGACCTCCTCAAGACTGCAGCGCTGCCTCTGCGTGGCTCTGCGTAACTGCTACGCTGCCTCTGTTGGTACTTCTTTCTGCCTTCTCTGCTTTGTATTCTCCAGCTCAGGAATAGACTTTCTAACCGGAATATTGCCCCTCTCCTCATAGAATCTCTTGATCGAAGTTTCTCCCTGAGCACTGCTCACTAAAGAAATCGATCTCTTAATTCTTCCTTCGTCTTGTGTGTCTTTCCAAACGACCCTCAAGTCTTCTTTATAGTCTTCCTGTTGAGACTTCAACGGCCAAGATTAGATCTCCAATCAACAGCTAAGATTATATTTAGACTTGATCTGCTTTTTCTAGAAGTTACAACAATAATTTAAATCAATACCCATTAATTATTTTAATTTCCTAAGTTTAGACATAGGGTCCCATTAAAAATAATTAATTTATGAAATAAAACTGTCTCCGGGGGGGATTTACCCAAACAATTTCTGGGTTATCTGGAATACATGTGTCTAATCCTCTACACAAAGTTTGAGACTTAGAGCACCTCTGATGCTACCCCAAAATCAACACTCCCTCTTAGCGAGGAATGTGCTCTAGCAAATATGCCCTGTTGCACACTATTCTGATTCTGAAGAATCTCCCTATGCGCTGCTGATGTCTGACATGTTGTCCACCAACAACTGTGTTGCAACTGCAACTGTACTGTTGCTCACCCTACCACGTTCAACACTGCATCCATACTGCAACTCCCTGTCAAATGTTGCATCTGCTCCTAGCACTACCACTGCTAACTCTGCACTAAAACTCTGCTGCTAAGAGAAGCAACTGGGAAACATCCAAAATCTGAACAAGTGTTCAGTATGGATACATCTCGATGCTAAAACTCTAACTGATGCTAGTCCCACGTTGTCCCTCTAAACCATTGTGTTGTTGCTGTTGTTGCTAATTATGCACTGCATCCCTCTGCGCTGCTGCAACTCTTCTCTGCATTGCTCAGATTGTTGCACTGCTAACCACTGCATCTATCGCTTCAACACTCCTTTGCACCAACTGAAACTCCTCCAGCCTGCTACTACTGATCTTGGGCTCCCATAGCAAGGTTGTGATCCAAGAGGTGGACTCCTCAAGGATCTTGCCCAACTGCAACTCTGTTGAGCTACAGTTCTAGATCACCCCATTGCTCCCATGGATATATGTGGGCAATCATTGAAAATTTTGATCTACTCATATTGTTGTTGCTATTCCTATGTTGATGCTTTTGCACTGCTACTGCAACTACTGCAATAATGAGTCTGATCTCCTCAGATCCTGAAGTAGTAGCTTCCATAGGGCTGCTCCGTCTGAAACTACACTCCCTCTGAGTCTCGATCTCCGAATGGAAAATCTCTCTGCTCCCTTCTGGCAACTCACATTGTCCTACTGCGTTGGAAATTGGACTGCGTAGCTCCGCTCTAGGAATATTTTGGCTGGAACTACGCCTACATTCTGCAACTGGGCAATTCGCACTGCCTGTGCCACTGCCACTAGTTTTGTAACTATGTCACAAGTACTAACTGCAACTAGCTATGCAACTATCATCTGAAGACTGAATCAATGACTGCATCTGCTGACTCTATGATCCTTCTGCTACTGATTCTGCAGGGCTCCTATAGCAAGGATATTGATCCATGTGAGAAATTTGCAGCAACTGGATCTAATCTGTTGCTCTTCCATGGATCCTACCCATCTGAGGCCATCTCTGCCAACTGAAAAATAAATTGAACTAGCTCCCTCTCTCTCCTCTGCGCAGTAGCTAGTCTGGCCTACGCACTCCTTGTTGAAGATAGTAGATCTTCCACACAATATTGTTACTCAGCTACCAAGAATTAGAAACCCTCGGCTAGGAATTCTTTGAGGAAAATAATCCCCCACATGCTATCGATATGCTACCTCCAACCATCTGCGTAGCTGGCTCTACGCACTCCCTGCTGGAGCAAGCCAAATAAATCACAAAATTTTCTTCTTCTGCACGAGAAATAAGAGTTTCTTGGGCATGAAAATCTCTAAGGTCAGAAATCCCCAAAATCATAAATGTCTTCAGATCTCTCTCATGATGCTTTTTGTACCCAAAATCACTGTTGCATAGAAAACTTCGTCCCTCCGGCTGCTGATCTGCACTGATTTGTTGCGTTGCTCCCTCTACCTTGGACAAACTGCGATCTGGAAAATCCTACCTCTCTGTCGAGTCACTCAGAGAGAGATTTCCTTGCAGCAACTAGCCCGCCTGGCTTGGACTGTGCAATCTTCTAGGTGATCGATCTGTTGCTTGCGTAGCTCTTTAATCCCAGCTTTCAAAAAGCTAGATCTACGGATTTGTTCTTCTGTTCCTCCTGCACTGAGTTACACAAGCTCTGGTTCCATGTGAAAATTCCAATATCTGGAATCCTATTGCAGCAACTAGTATTAATTCTTCTAAGTGATAAATTAATTATTCAGTTTACTGCTACGGCAACATCGAATTAAACACACTGCAACCTTCACTAAATAAAACTAGGGAAAAATACAAGTGCGGAAACGAAATTGAACAAGAGAAAATCATAGACACATCTAACACAATTATTTTTGGACTAATGTCCCTGGAAAAACCCAATGCGAGAAACCGGTGCAGCAGCTAAGGGTTTATATATTATGCAGTAATATTTCTAAATACAGACCAGATGTCTTTTTGGCTATCCTCACAAAGAATCTGACTAACAAGAAAGTTGGTGAGATTACCTCACATGCTAACACTGAAAGCCTAACTGGCCAAAACCCCGGATGGCAAGCTCTCCACAACCTCTGCGCAATCACTACGCAGTCTCTGCGTCACTTTGCGTGGGGACTGCGTGGCTTCTGCATTCTGACTCTTTTGTTGGCTAGATCTAGCCCTTTGGCCCCTTCTGGTCTCACATCCCGGCTCTCCGGCACTGGATCTGACTGATCCTCAGTAGATCAATAGACCTCCTCAAGATTGCAGCGCTGCCTCTGCGTGGCTCTGCATTGTCTCTGCGTAGCTGCTATGCCGCCTCTACTGGTACTGCTTTTTGCCTTCTCTGTTTTGTATTCTCCGGCTCAGGAATTGTTGATTTCCGAAGATGTTCTATGCTAGATGCAAATATAATTTCAACTTCTAGGGCTTAATGAAAGTAAGATGCAAATAGAACATACCAACAGATCGATGGGGGACAAGCCAAAACAGAGATAAAGAATGGTGGCGTTACGGCGATCAACAGGATGCTTCAACTAGAAAAGTCTTCATAATGTCAGCTTCCCACATGTAGCACACAACCCCAAGACGTCTCATCAGGAATGCTCCACCAAGACGCTGCACCAAGAAGCCCTAACCACAGAACCAAGAACGCTACTCTATCACCAACCAAGAGAGAAGAAAATGCCTCCACAAAACTGTGCGTAAAATGAACTCCAAGTCTCTCCAATATATAGGCATCTGTGGGGGTGTGTGACACATCTCTTATGCGTGTGGGATAAAACAGGTCGACCTTGCACATGTGGAATAAATTCAAAATACATGTTCTGCTTATTCGATCAAGATGATCTTTAGATCAATCTTCCACCTCTTCGAAAGAGGAATCCAATAAAAATATTGGCATCGTCACCTGAACATCACAACATGGAGTTTGGACCTAGTTGCCCAAAATTAACACTCCCTCTCAACTAGGGAGAACTCCATCCACCAGTGCCATCCAAACATTGTGCATCATCCCGCCATAACTTGCTTTGCTGGCTTCTTTATTTCAAAACAAAAGGTGAGTCACGAAGACATCACTTACAACAAACTTGAAGTCAGCTCAAAGGTCTGAAACCTCTATAGGACTCAATGGAGTCACACACCAACCCAAAGTTGGTTTAACTGACCCAAATTCAATTGGAGGTCTGAAACCACTCTTGGACTCGAGAGAGTCATATGCTAAACCCGAAGTTAGTTTCACTGACCCAAAATCAGTTGGAGGTCCGAAACCTTGCTAGACTTGATCCCAGATCAAGTGGTTGGACACGTGCCATCCTAGACATAGAGAGTACGACAATCTCCGATGCATCCATCGATATTGCTATGGTCTCTATTCACATTTCCCACCTCATTGGCCAAATGAGAGGTACTTCCCATGAATCTGAAACTCCATGGGTAGGATGGATACGGGGCACAGATCAAAGAGAGGTAAACAAACTCAATATCATCACGGTGGGGCAGAAGCACACCAACAAGGTTTGGAAAGCCTCGCCCTATGGTTGCTCATAGCTCCAAGAAGCTATCCCCAAAGCCCCCTTGGAGCTCCCAGAGCTCATCATCCAATAGGACCCTCCAAATAGGGTCGTTCCACGATTCCAAGACTCTCACGGAAGGTTAGGAACATGACCTTCCCCAAGGGCTCTGTGAGAATATATGCGACCTGCTCATAAGTTCCTATATGATCGAGCCTTACGACGCCTTGTTGTACCATATCCAGATAAAAAAATGGCACCAGACATCAACATGCTTAGATCGATCGTGGAATACGGGATTCTCTGACAAACGGATCCCCCTCTGGTTATCACAAAGGATAACGGTGGCATCTAGCACATGCTAAAACAACTCACTGAAGATCTTTCGCAACCAAGTGGCTTCACAACAGGCCATAGATGCTGCAATGTATTCGTCCTCAGCGGTGCTCAAAGCTACCAGCTTCTGATTCCTGGTCGACGCAGACCCAAGTGTGAAGCAGCATCCAGATGTGCTTTTGCAATCCACCACACTGTCAGCCCAATCGGCATCAGTATATCCATGGAGTGTCATGCTCCCGGCAGCGTATCCCAGCCCATGGTCTATCGTGCCCCAAAGATATCTCAAGAGTTTCTTGGCACCAACCCAGTGAAAGTTATGAGGATCAACCATGTGTTGACTCAAAGTGTTCACTACACAACATACGTCCAAACGAATGTTCCCTAAGAACATCAGGGCCCCTACGAGTTGACGAAGCTCAGTAGGATTTGCTAGCACGAGCCCAGCAGCGCTACCACTCAACTTCTTAAAGTTGAGCTCCATGTACTTACAGTCCACCATTCCAAATATTTCCAGCAGCTTCACCATATCTTTTCCTTGAGAAAGGAAAATCTCGCCAGGTCTCTACCAGACCTCCAGGCCTAGGAAGTAATTCGTTAGTCCTAGGTCGTTCTTCTCGAACTCAGAAGCGAGCTCCCTCTTATACTGATGAATGAGAGGGTCAGCACCTGCCAGGAAGAGATCGTTCATATAGAGGCTTTCTCTATCAACCTTGAAGTAAAGGTTTGGATCAACATTACTAAGAGTGAAGCCCAGCTTCATCAAGTAGCTATATGTCCTCTCGTACCAAGCTCTGGGGGCTAGCTTCAACCCATAGAGGGCTTTCTTCAACCTGCAAACATGGGTGTCTCGATCCTGGACTTCGAACCCTAGAGGTTGCTCTACATACACCTCTTCCTTTATCGCACCATGCAGACAGGCATTCTTCACATCCATCTGATGAAGATTCTATCCTTGCGTAGCAGCAAGGGTAATAATAGATCACAGGTGCAATCATAATCAATGCCTTCCTAGAGAGAAGTCTCAGGCAACACATCTTGCCTTGTACTTTTCAGCATTCTCATCAGATCCATGCTTGTTCTTATAGAGCCATATCGAGGTGACAACAGATTTGTCCTCCAGTCTCGGAACCATATCCCAGGCATCATCTTCCATAATGGACTCGTACTCTTTGTGTATCACATCCTTCCAGACTTGATGCTTTACAGCTTCTTGAAATGATCCAGGCTCAAATTGTACTCATGGCAGCTAGATACCTCTGGTATTTATATGGCTTCTTTTTTTTCTGAATTTCCCCCTTTGAAACCAGATGTCTCTGAGCCATGAGGGTCTTCTTCCTTTCAACAATGATGTTAGCTCAGGAGCATATACGGTTGTAGTCTCCCTCTTAATGCCAGCTCATTTTGCGAAAAAAGACATCTATAAGAACATTCTCTCAAGCATATCAGATAAGACAGTGTGTGTCAGATTTCTTTGTGACATTTGAGAAAAGTCTCCAATGCTTTCCTTTGCCTTCATGATTATTTTAAATGTGGGCATCCCAGACACCAACTTGGAAAGGGCTTTGTAATCATGGGCCTGAATCTTATTCTTCCACCGTCAAGGCCATACAAGAATCATAGCCATATATTGACAGGTATCATATACTATCATATCCCTGATTGCAGTGTTGTCATGATATTATCATATACATCACTATCATATTCATTATAGCCATATTGCCATACAGTACTGAAGATATCAAACTTCATGGACATATATATTTTCCATGTGCCACTGAAGACACCACAGATCGAGTTCATATAGATTCTGTCATCTGTCATATGGTGAGGTCGTATATATTCTGCCATAACCCACAGATTTTGTTAAGGCCCTAAACACTCCAACAGCTGCCTAGAAGACTGTGGCTTCACCTCCACAAGATCCTCCTTCCTAAGCCGTTCATGATGGAAACTTTCCTGAGTCGTCCCAATAATGGCTTCCAAGACACTTTAACCAGGATAACTGAGGGTGTCCTCACAACGGTTCCTCTTCAAGATCAGGCCAACGATCTGCTCTAATAAGCCCTCTTTCAAGATCTTCTTCATTTGTACACCTCTCCAGGTTCATTGTACACAACTTTAATGTCAAAATATTTTACATTAGATGGTCATTTAGCCTTCACCAATTTGCTCCTTATCTTGTTGTAATTATATTTGGCAGTCTTACATGCTTTGACCATACAACAATGATTCTGAGATATCAATGAACAGAATCATACATTGATATTACAAGTATTCCTTGATGAATGAAGTCCTTTGTTGGCCACCTATAAAATTTGTTATATCAAAAGGTGGCCAAAACATTTTCAAGCCTTCAAGAAACACTTTTATTGCTAAAAATGTTATCTCTTGAAGACTCATGAAGACATCATGCCTTTGTTTCAATCTTCACTGTTGTTCCCATTTTTCAGAAATTCTATTGTTTCCATAAATAAAAATACTGCTGCAAACACCTTTTTCCCCTCCTTCCACTTCAAGACTAACCTCATTTTTACCCCTTTCATTCTCATGAAATTATTCTATTTTTCATTTTCCCTTATTCCCCTTTCATAAAATCCCCTTTACAGAGTTTAAAACTCCTTTTTAGACTCTGCCGAAACCTCAAAATCCATTGAAAACTTGGAAAAATTTCACTAAAAATACATTTTTGTGTTATAGACTTAAGCCCCCTTGGGCTAAGTCCTAACCACTTCCCCATTATATGCCCAGGTGCTAGAACCAGGCACTAAGCCTTTAAAAGCGCTTATCGCATCGCAAAATCCCAACGCGCAAGTCTATTTGCCATGTTTTAAAGTTTCGATGCGATTAAGCCCTTGTACACAACCCCCGATCCTATTTTTGTTTTATATAAACCGTGGGCCCGCATCCGGCACTTAAAACATTGAAATAATCCATCTCCGATGCATTTTTCCTTTGCAAATCAAAAAACCCACTTTCTCCAAAGTTTTGGTCTAATCGCGCCCATACCATGTTTTTAATATCAAATGGTTAGATTGAAAAGCCCGAAGGCCCGACCTTCCGATTGAGATTGGCCCTTTATTATATAGGCCCCGGGCATATTGTATTTCATATAGACCACGGCCCCGCAGACGGGCGCCAAGCCATATTATAAATATAAATCCTGCCCCGATGCATAAAAACTTTGTTTTATTAAAAACTTTGGGTTTTCATAAATAATTAAAGAGTTTCTGCCATGTATGATGTAAAACAAATCTCCGTCGTTGATCTTGAGCCGATCAAACGGCTCGCGCAGCATCGCATCGCAAGTTTTTTATCGGGCGTATCAAATATTTCTCCACCCCCGATTGGCCATCCCTTCGATTCACTCCCCACCGTTGATCTGATCCTCAGATCAACGGTCAGTGCTTAATCACTTCGACGCGTTACAAGTTCTCCACCCCGCTGATGCCTTTGCCTCCGATTGCATCTGGACCGTCCACGTGTCCAGATCGGACGGTCCAGATCACATTTTCCGACTTTGGTTTAAAAACATGCGCCCTGCGTTCTAAATGTTTTTTCGGCCAATCTAGGCCATCGATCTTTGCAAATCAACGGCCCTCATTAACTCCTTCCCCGCTTTTGTATTGTTTCCATTTGAAACCCCAAATTCAATCCTGGCCGTTCATCTATTCTATCCAACGGCTTATATTAACCCCACCGAGCCCGACCCCTGTGGGTCCTGCCTCCCTCCAGAACCAATCTCCACCGTTCATCTCACATCCGACAGCCCACGATCACCCCGAACCCCCCACCTTTATTTTCAATACATTTTCCTCCGAAATAAAGGTTTTAACCATATTTCTTAGCATTTCTCTTATTTTTCAAAAACAGTGTGGCTCCTTCACACTGTTAAATCAAAAGCCAATCCCGACCGTCGATCTCTGCGCGATCAATGGATCCGACTTATTTGTTCCCTTTGCTCTCCTTTTGACCTCCGCAAAACTGATCTACACCGTTGGATGATGCCATCCAACGGCCACGCTCCTCCCCACACCCTTTGAAGCAGTTTTTACCCAATAAACGCAGGATTTCTTAATATTTTGTGTGTTTTGCAGGTGCCAAATGTTCTTACCATAATAATAAAGAAAAAGAAAGCCGAGGGTGACGATCCTCTGGATTTTTGTTTGTCAAAGGGAACGAACTATAAGGGTTTTGATTACACGTTTTCATCAATGCTTCACGGGCATTGATGCCATATGAGCCCTGTGCGGCCCTGCACATCAAGAACACACAGTATTATTTAATCAAAATAAAAGAGTATCAGTGTCAAAGACAAATTACAGCAGAACAAAAGATTGAAGACAAATTTGTGGGCATTACGGCTAAGACTGATTATCAAAAGCCTAATCCTCCAAATTAAAAACATAGTTAAAGAAAATCATAAATGTTTATCAGACAGAAAGGCGTCCGCCACCACAACAGAGGCAAATTGATTCCTCCCAGCTACCACAAAGCCACCTGTGCCTCAAACCATTCAAACAGAGGCCGAAGTTATTGATCAAAATCAGATATTTGCCTCAACGCAGCTGAACAATCAATTCTGCCAAATGAACTTAATGACAAAATATCAGCAGAGTTACTATAACATAACACAGAGCCTTAAAAGTCAACAAAAGCTCCCACCAAGCTTAATCTTAAATGTAAAACAATTAATACAGAGGACACATATGTAAACTTCTCCATTAAGCCCCTCAAAGGCCGAGAAGCTATTAAGACTATATTAATTGACCTGGGAGATCTTTTATCCCCTCCCACCTCCTCATTCCTTTTATAAATACTTCTGTAGAAGATGAGAAATTGTTGGTTGCAGAACTTTGAAATATACTTGAGCTTCAAAACTCTTACTTGTAAATAGTATTCACTGGCTCTTGAAGCTCTACTTGTGGTTTGATAAGTTAGTCTGGGAAGTGTATATGATTGTTGAACTGAAACATTGGACTTAAAGCTGTAACTGGTTTGAAGCATTAATACAAGCTGATTTATGGGATCCTGGTCTATGTCAACGGTGATGTTATTTCTTATTGTAAATTGTTATTTCATTTCTGTTTCCACTTTGTTCATCTTCTCTTATAAAGAATAGCATGCATAGAGTTAGGATTTACTGTATATCAATACCCTTCTCTGACTGAAAATCTTTATCTATATGTTTTCCTTCAAATTGTGTTATTTAAGAATGATTTAATTCAGTTTAAGCAGTAGGAATGATGGCGTTCGCTCGTCCTCCTGTATTAGCTAATTGTTATTCTTGAAAGTTATTTTCATTTCATGTTAAGTAGAGATGAACTAAGGAAGATATGGTGTGCCCTAGTCCTAGTTTTATCCCAAAAGACTGTCTAAAAGTTTCCCTTGGAATGTGTTAAAAGCTGGCTAGTTTCAAAGTACTTACCAGATCTTAGACCATTCTCTGTTATCTTTGTGTTTGTCTTGAAAGTTTACCAAGTAAAGCAAAGTTAGGAGAGGATTTCTGGTGAGCCTGGCTCGCTAGTTCTTCTCCAACAGTTGCCTTTGAGTTTCCCTTTTGTTTTTATATGTTTTCTATTGGAAGTGTATCAAAGGCTGGCTAGTTTCGAAGTACTTACCAAATCATAGTTTACTTTCATGTTTTTCTTAAGTGTATGTCAAAAGCTGGCTAGTTTCAAAGTACTTACCAAATCTTGGGCTACTCTTTGTTCTTCATTTGTTAAAATCCCCTTCTTGTTGTATCATTTCATTCCATAAATCAAACTTTAAAGAAATCCTTAGACATAGATGACTTGCCCCATGGACCACTCTTGCCCCTTGTTGTTTCAATTAAACCCTATTATGACTCCATAGCCCAATGGACTAAAACCTGCAATTATCTATCTTTTTGGCCAAAGCTTACTCTGACTACTTGCAACTTCTCACCTTTGAAACTCTTTCCATTTAGGACTTTCCCTCAAATAATAATCATGCTCAACCATCCAAAAAACAAAACCCTCGGCCTTCATAACTAGCCTAAAATCATTACCCATAAGCCTTAAAGATAAATCCAATCTTTGCACTTTATTGGAGAGAACCCTCTCCGGATTCAGGAGGGCTAGATCTTAGAATCCCAAAGTGGTTGAAATGATGTTCTCCCTGCAGTCGGACTTTTTCCAATCTTGCTGATTACAAGGTGCTAACATCCTCAAGAGACCTATTGTGAGTTTTTCCTTGGAGAGGTATGTACTGTTCCTCTAAATATGATTGAGCCACATGTTACTTAATATAGTCCTTATTGGCACTTGATCTGAATCACCCTTGCCACATTCAGATCTCAAAGATAGGACAAACTTTCTTCTGCCTTCAAGATTTTGATACTTGCCATATAGTGATTATTACGTAGTGCAGACCTTTGACTTATTTTTATAAGTCAAACAAGATTCTTTGTATAAGAGAAAAGTCTGTTCACAGACATCTCCAAGTTGTCTTCTTTCAATGATGATACAATAGGTCTTCAAGATAGAGTGCAGGTCTTATGAGATTTGTATCCCGAATTAAACGTCAATAATCCCAAGTGCCTACACTTCTATCTCTAGCAAATTCTAGATAAGAGCAAGCGAAAATGACAGATGGCCCTTTAAACTGTCATCGCATTAGTAAGCTTATGCGAGCATATAGCGATCGTGTTTGACCTTTGTTTCTTGAGACACGGGGTTCATATTCGGCGGCCATAGCGGCTACGTGGCTACGTACGACCGGCGACGATGACCCTCTGCCTACTCCTCCGCGAAATAATTCATGGCTACTTGCTATCGGCCTCTGCTCCCTCCTTGCCAAGGAGGAATAACTTCCTCTATCAGTCTAAATAAATGTCGACGAAGGAGTCACTGGTCTCTTCTCCTCGTCTTCCCCGCTTCTGAATTTAGGACCGGATGAGATGGGATGAACTTGTAATTTCGCTGCCTAGAATAGATGAATGCAGAATGATACGAAGCAGATAGGAGTCGGTATTTTTTTTTTCGATGGCTTTTATCAATACATCGCGGAAATGTTGCGTGCTAGTGTGGAATCGTGGACAGAGGTTTTCCGTTGATCACGCAAGTCCATCCGAATTCGCAGCTGTACGTGCAACTGTTCTTCGACCTGAGCAGAGGTTTTCCGCGACACCGATAATTTGCCAAGAAACTTGCATGATTGATATTGTATTTCTCATCACAGTCAACCATTATCACTTACGGGATGATAGCACTATATCAGACGGCGTGAATTTGAAGCATTAATCTGCTCTGGTATGAACACGCAGTGGCAGTTCTCTTAGATCTGCATTCCTTAACGTTGCCTTCATTGATTCTCAGGGTTCTAAGTAGAAGCAGATTCGAATGGCAAACCAGACTGATTGGTGTTACGACATTAAAAACATTGTCGTAGCTCCCCTTCATATAGGTCCTTTTATTATTTGCACTCCTAATTGGCTTCACAATGAAACTCACGGGCAAGGTGAGACATCTCTCCTCTTTCGCCATCCGCTTTATAATATATGCACTATCGATTTGTAAACCATTCTCAATAACACCTGATTAAGATTCTTCTTCAACCGAACAATTCCGAACAACATTTATGAGGTCATTTGCTCTTCCTGCAACGATGGATCATTTACTTCCAAGCGTCCCATTGAACGCGGGGCCTCAGAAATTTGTCGAGTCGTATCCTTCCACCATGCGGGATAAATTAATCGGATTACAGAATCCGTAATATCCAGCTACGCATGTCCTTTCAAATAAACCAAACTGAAGTGGATGACCGGTCTTGGGCTTGTCCTTGCCTGACACGCCTTAACGCTGCCTTCAACTACTTGCTATATCATGTGGCCTAGCATAGCAGCTTGTTGTAGCAATGGTTTCCAAATCAAACCCAAAAAAAAAAAAACATCTGCTGTCACTTACAGTTCCTCATCTTGCTGCCCTAGATTCTAAACAAGATGGGCTTTGCCTTCTCCCAGCTCTGATACCATGTTGATTTCCGAAGATGTTCTATGCTAGATGCAAATATACTTTCAACTTCTAGGGCTTAATGAAAGTAAGATGCAAATAGAACATACCAATAGATCGATGGAAGACAAGCCAAAACAGAGATAAAGAATGGTGGCGTTACGGCGATCAGCAGGATGCTTCAACCAGCAAAGTCTTCATAATGTCAGCTTCCCACATGTGTCACACAACCCCAAGATGTCTCATCAAAAATGCTCCACCAAGACGCTGCACCAAGAAGCCCTAACCACAGAACCAAGAACGTTGCTCTATCACCAACCAAGAGAGAAGAAAATGCCTCCACAAAATTGTGTGTAAAATGAACTCCAAGTCTCTCCAATATACAAGCATCTGTGGGGGTGTGTGACACATCTCTTATGCATGTGGGATAAAACAGGCCAACCTTGCACATGTGGAATAAATTCAAAATACATGTTCTGCTCATCCGATCAAGATGATCTTTAGATCGATCTTGCACCTCTCCGAAAGAGGAATCTAATAAAAATATTGGCATCGTCATCTGAGCATCACAACATGGAGTTTGGACCTAATTGCCCAAAATTAATAGTAATAGACTTTCCAACTGGAATTATTGCCCCTCTCTGCATAGAATCTCTTGATCGAAGTTTCTCCCTGAGCACTGCTCACTAAAGAAATCGATCTCTTGAGTCTTCCTTCGTCTTGTGTGTCTTTCCAAATGACCCTCAAGTCTTCTTTATAGTCTTCACATTGAGACTTCAACAGCCGAGATTAGATCTCCAATCAACTGCTAAGATTATATTTAGACTTGATCTGTTTTTTCTAGAAGTTACACCCACAGTTTAAATTAATACCCATTAATTATTTTAATTTCCAAAGTTTAGACTTAGGGTCCCATTAAAAATAATTAATTTATCAAATAAAATTGTCTCCGTGTGGAATTTCCCCAAACAATTTATGGGTTATCTGGAATAAATGTGTCAAAGTCTCTCCACAAAGTTTGAGACTTAGAGCAGATCCGACACTACCCCAAAATCAACAAGGCTAAGCCTCTTCAATGCCCATGGCCAAGAGAGAGAGAGGGTATCCCAAGAAAAACTCGGTCCTGCCCAAGAAGAACTCGACGTAGATAGAGGAATGATCTCGAAATTAGAGCCCCAAGGTCCTACATGCAAACTTGTAAGTAGTTTTGGAGATGAATCCCACAAGTTGCTGCAAGAAAATAAGTTAGAGATGGGCTACAAAACACAAGTATTAGCTCAATAAATTACAAAATATGTTACAAAATAATCTACAAAAGGCTAGGCCAAAGAGTATGAGTAAATTCTCCTCTTTGACTAGCCATGATTTAGCTCTTTGAAATAGCATGATATAAATAAATGAAGCACGATACTTGAAAAGAAAATATTTAATTGATTTTATGCAAGATATAACAACCTAAAACTCAAAGGAACCCCCTGCAAGACAAATCGAATTGATGAGACTTTGGAAATTAAACACATGCGAGTTCTCCTTGAATATTTCAAGAGTGAGTTGGCTCCTCCAAAAACTTCCCCTCGCACTTGAAGCTTGACCAAAGAAGGATTTTTTTACAAAACTTCACCAAAACCAATAACATCCACATGAAATTAAATAAATGCAATGGAGAGAATTTCTAGAGATATATTTGACATCAACTAAAATATTTCTCTTCCAAGAGCGATCAAACAATTTTTATGCTAATATGAGATAGTTGCATATCAACATAACTTGAAAAGCTTGAAGGAAATAATAGCATGAGGAAGTAAATAGAAATATAATAACAAATACATCAAGAATTTACAATACACAAGAAGAAGAACACCTCACAAGTAACCCCAAAATTTGTTGTATTATATTGCAAATGAGTGTACAATCCAGCAGCGTATACTTAAGCCCAATAGCTCATATTCTTGATACAATATGAGAGCCCATGGCTCTATTATATAGAGAGCTGGGAGCAAATCCCAAGGAAGAATGCATATGAAAAATGGCATTGGAGCAAATCCCAAGAAAGAGAAATCCGAGTTCCAAGTGGAGATGAGAGAGGCAACAAGGCAAATTAAATTCCAAATGTGACACCCAAGGAAAATCGAATTCTCTATGGTACATTGAACAAATCCATGTGTGAACCAAAGCAATGAGATAACTTCAGTCAAACAATCCAAACTCGAACCATGTACTGCCACCTCAGATGATGATCCCAATGAAGCTCAACGTAGATCCCAAGAGAAAACTCATATTTACCCAAGTTAAGTGTTGAGTGCAAAAGAACTGGAGCTAATAGTGCGATAAGTCCCCACGAAATCCTCAATCAAAATATTCCATCGAATATTCCTTTAGTGCATGAGCTCCTCCAAATAATTTGATTTTCCACATAGGAAATTGTTGCATTAACCCCAGAAAATTCGATTTTATGGGATATTGATGCATTTATGATGTAAGGTGTTCAGTCATCATCCACGTGTCCTTTGACTTGGGATAATTTCCAATTCATTTCCATGTCATTTTGTCACATGGAATAATTTATTTATCTATATTTAATTTATTTCTAGCCTAATTTATTGCCACATTTTCCACTGAACTCGGGAAAATTTGGTTTTGGGGGTCCTACACACATTTTTGACCCCTCAAAGTGTGTCATAGTAGAAAGTTGAGGGTGAGAGACGCAAATTTTATTACTCATACCCCATACAACTTCTCTAGACACAACTTATTACATTACAAATACAATTTTTATTACAATTTCCGCTCACGGAAAATCTAAAAAATTAAAAAATTAGAACCTAGACCTAACCAAATTTCACGAAATTTTATTGTGATCTAGTATGGTAATATACATCGACTCTAGACACTAGCGCTCAACCAAAGCCTCACCATCAAGATGTACTCCGGATTTGGAGTAAATTTGGAGGAAAAAACTCAATTAATTATTAAGTCGTGGTAGGGAGATGATAATGAACCAAGTGAAAAAAAAAACTTCCCAGAGCAATAATGACTTGTTCGTAAGGTCCCAAACTACCTAGGCCTGTTACATGACTCAAAACTCATCATTACTAGCATCACTTATTACAATTCCCCGCAGGGTGTGGAATCTGGGTACAACAGAAAAATGATGAGGTAGAAGTAGAGTTTAAAAACTCTGGTAATCTGATGGTACAAGTGTCCTTTGGTACATCCTTGGGCATGGAGTCTTCAGATAGTCATCCAGTGGCCAACACATTAGATGGGGATAAAATCATTCTATTGATAGTTTTGGGCTAGTCTTAGATGATTTGATTCGCCATATGACTAACCGATTTTCTTGATATATATATATATATATATATATATAGATATATATATATATATATAGTGTTTGCGGATTCCCCAGTCCTTGGTCTTCAAGTTCACAAACTGTGGGCATGAACAGAATTTGTTTAGATCCCAAATATTTATGTGGTTGATTTAAACTTCGCTAAACGTTTAGTGTGCATTGATTTTTTAAAGCGTTTTTAGCCATTTATCAAAGAAAAATTCCACAAAATTTATTTCAAAACCCTTATATATTTGTAAATTTTGTAAATTATTTTTGCTAATTGGGATTTTGGGGTTTTGAGATTTTGTATATATTTGGGGTTTCAAGTATTTGTGAATATATTGTTGTAGGTGAAATGTAGTAGAGAAAACTGGAATAGAGCAAGATTTTCCCATATCTCACTGCTTCGATCTCTGGCTCTCTCCGGCAACTTACTGCTGCTACTCAAAAAATCGATCTGCCAAGAAATCGAACTGCTCGAGTGTATTCTCCATCACCACATCGACCTCCTCTTATAATCCCATGTTGGAGTACCAACGGCTAAGATTAAAACATAATCGATGCCCAGGATCATCTCTGGCTCGATCTGTGTGAGTTTCTAGACTATTCTCACATTGAATTAATTAATACTGATTATTAACCTATTTTCCTCAGTTTAGACTTAAGAAACATTAAAAAATTGGTTAATAATCTAATTAAGTATCTTCTAGGCGGAATTTACAGAAACGATTTCTGGGTTCTGGATATCTCATGTATTCTAGCCTCTCCACAAAGTTTCATGGCTAGAACACATCCGATGTGACAAAAACTAACATAGAGATCTCATGTAACCTAGCCTCTCCACCAAATTTCGTGGCTAGAACACATTCGATGCTACAACAACTAACACTCCCTCTTAGCAAAGATTGTGTTCTAGTGTTGCATACCTTGCCACCACTCTGTCTCATTATCATCCTTTGTCACGCTGCTAATATCTAGTTGTTGCTACCCACCAACCACTATGCAACTTTGATGTTGCATCCGTGTTGCTGCTGACCCTATTGTATTGTTACCAACATTGCATCTGCACTACTGCTCCCTCCCATCTGTTGTTGCTGCAATTGAGAAGCATCAAAAAATATTGAATCAACTGTGCTCAATATGATGCATTTGTCTCCCGAGTCCTAACTGCTACTAGTCATTGCACTGTCATTGAAGAATCTATGTTGATGCTAACTTTGCATTGCGCTCCCCAACATCTGATTGCTACTAGTCTTTAACTATCATTCTGGAATTTTGGCTACACCTCTACACCGATTCATCCTACTACTGAATATTGTGGGCCCTTGTAGCTAGGTAATGATCCATGAGGTGGACTCCTCAGTAGACCCTACCCAAGTCTGAAGCTCTCTGGAGCTACAACTCCAAGTCACCCCACCTCACTCCTGAAGGTATGGCTACCAACATTACGGAGTCTTTCTCCAACCTGGAGGACAACTTGTCGATCTCAACTGACGCTTCTTGTTGGTCCTGCTTCCTGAGAGGACACTACGAGTTGTAGTGACTGAGCTCACCACATCTAAAGCAATTGACCTTTGACAAGTCCTTCTTCTTCTCCCCGTGTCCCTAACTAGGACCCTTAGATGCAAGGGCCACATTCTCCTCCTCCTTCACACTCTTCAATCTGCTACTATTGCTGCCACTGATGGAGCTCTTTATCACAGCTCACCTCAACTCCTCTTGTTGCTAGTCGGACCACATCTTGTCCCATTCCAGTAGCTTTTCTCTGCCCAATATACTTTGGACAAAACTTGCCACTCCTCAAAGACACTATTCAGTGCCAACCGCACTGGCTCTGTTGGTTGAGGCGCTGCCCCAACCGCCGCAAGTTGGCCTCAGACCTCCTGAATCCTGGTGAGGAAGGGATCTATGCCTTCCCCTTCTGCATCCTAATGCATCTCAGCTTTTCTTCTAGGAACATCTTCCACTGCTCGGAAGTACCCTGATATGTCGTGGAGAGAGCACCCCACATCTCTTTGGCAGTATCCTTGCTAGTTATGTGTGAGACTATATGGTTCTGAACTCCATCCAAGGTCAACTGCTTCACCTTCGCCATTTTCTTCCTATATTCCTTCAGTTGATCTACATCCTGGGGTACTGCCACAACACTATTTATATAGAGCGTTAGGCCATATTCTTATTACAGGAAGGACATCATGGCCTTCCAGATGACACAGTTGGAGGAACCCTCCAACCTATCCTGATCGCTAAGCCCTGTTGTGGTCATCTCGAAAATTATCGAAAACTCCCTCTTTCCTTTTGCTTGGTTGTTGGTCCTACTATACGCACTCCCTCCTGGAGTGAGAAAATATACGCTCAGCTACTACCAATCTACTGCTAGAAAAATCTAACTTCTAACACTCAAATTTCCCTGAGAGAAATTTCCCCTTTGCAGTGTGTGCTTTTCTCTTCCACCCGACGCTGGTTCTGTTGCTACAAAACCCTCTATGTCCAACCAAGGACTCTGCTCACCAAAAATTTGAGCTACAGCTGCACCCTATGACTGTTGGAATCACTAACCTAGGCAACTATACTTTTCTATAACCCTGCAACTGAAAATCGAATTTATGCCCCAACAATTCGGCCTGCATGTTTGGGTACTGCGCTGCACCAGAAAATTTCGGCCTTCTTGGTCCCTCTGAACAATGGAATTTTCCTCTTTGCTTTTGAGCTTCTCGGCTGATCACCCACGCTCTGATACCCTGTGAAAATTTCGTCTATCACAACAACTAGAAATTATTTTCCTAATTGTTAATTTATTTGCAGTTTGCTACAGCAAATACCAAATAATTCACGTTGTCATTTTCACAAATAAATAAATACTGCGGAAGAAAAATGGCATTGGAACTAAGAAAATAGTAGCACACACACACATAAAAATGACGTTGTTATTTTTGGACAAATGTCCCCAGAAAAACCCTCCTTGGGAAAACCGATGCAGCAGCTGAGGGTTTTATTATTATGCAGTAGTGAGAGAAAATTTATGAGCACAACCAAATGCCGAAATCTGGTAATCCTACAAAGAAAAATACTAGCAAAAATCTAGTGAGGAATTAACTTCACCCCACAGGGAAATTCAGACTCTAACTGCAGTTCCAAGTGAATCGTCCAAAATTCCTCTGTGCGGGCCTGCATCACCCTAGCACAGCCCTTTCCTACGCACAACCAGAATCAATTGCTCTTGTAGCAGTCTTGTCTGCCACTTGCTGAGAAACTCTCTCATGCTTTCTGGAACCCTTTCCCAACCTCTGGAACTGAAACTCATCTTCTCTCTAGCAAAATCGCACTGCCCTCTAGAGGCTTTTGCGTAGCCCTTGTGTCAGCCTCACTCTGGTTCTTCTACCTCTCTGCAAATGCACACAATGGATCCAAAAATATTCCTCCAACCTCACTGTCCCTGCCCCTCACTGTCTTTGCTTCCTCACTGAAGTTCGAACTCTCCGGCAACTGAATGTTGCTACGTTGGAAAATTGAATTCTCCATGTGTCTCTAGTGTTTCTGGTGTATTCTCCAAGTGCCCATCGACTTCTTCTTATAATCCTCTGTTGGAGCACCAACGGCCAAGATTAAAACTTAATCAAAGGCTAGGATCATATCGGAGTCAATCTGTGTGAGTTTCTAGAGAATTCTCACCTTGACTTGATTAATTTGATTAATTAACCATATTCCCTAAGTTTGGACATAGGAAATATTTAAAAATCGGCTAATACTCTAATTAAGCCATCTCCAGGTGGAATTTCCAGAAACAATTTCTGGGTTTTGGAGATCTCACGTATTCTAGCCTCTCCACCAAATTTTGGTGGCTAGAACACATATGATGCTACAAAAACTAACAGAAGGTCCCTTGAAGAGGCCTAGTGGAGTCCAATGTGTACCAAAATGAATGGATGGGCTCCAAACATAGTGATATAGGGGGTGTCCCCTTAATATCCAAGCAAATAACCTGTGGTGCCTCCAAGTGGCTGTGGGGGCACAAAAACATCCTCATGGGTCTCCAAATGGATCGAACAAGCATATATCCCATCTGCAAGGGCTAGAAGAATGATGCAAACCCTCCCTTTGTCCCCCATGGTAAGATACATCCTCATCTGGGCCCTGGATCAGTTTCCAAGTGTGTGGTCCAACAATGTAGTCGGCTGGAAAAGGTGGTCCAGGGGCATCATCATCATCAAATATTATTATTATCCAATTTTAAGGTCACGACCAAGCCAAACACCAAATTGGTGTATGAGACACCCTTGTTTGTGGGACAAGGGACCCACCTCCATGTAGCGATTTGCCTGCTAAGTCTACAAAGGCATACATACTCTACCCCCTTCCAGCTTTGAACTTGTGACTTCTTAGGAGGAAACACATGCTCTTAACCATTAGGCCCACATGGAACACGAGCAAGCGACTGAATAATCCCATGATGTGACAATATGTTCTTTGCTATGGTGGAGGCCCATGGCTCTCAACGCTCACCTTACAAATGCCAATATGACCCCATATAGGAAGAGACCAAACCCAAGATAAAGACCCACCTGCAATCTTGTATAAGATCCAATGCGTCCCCTCACCATTCGGTACAACAAACCATTAGTGCAATTGAGTAAATGAACTTATAAATAACGGAAACAAGTGGACACTTCATTGTGGCATTCCCTTCAATAATGGGCTTTAGAACATACAAGTGTCTCCAAGTCTAAGAAGAAGGTTAAACAAGGACCCTATTAGGTGGTTTCAACCTCTAAGGGAGTGACATGTCCATGGTACATCCATCAAATGGCAAGTGGCATGTGATATAATGATGGAACGAAGTAGGGCGTAAGGGGAAGGCTGCAAGCCACATGCCACAGTACAAGGGTAGCCATAATAAGGGAAGCCCACTCTTAGGGGTATGAATGTAGGAGGAGTAATCGTGGTACATGAGTCACCCCAACCTTTGTTTTTCCACCCTTCTTCATATGCCTTTTTCCTTTTTATTGATTTTCCTTTTTATCACTACTCGGGGCTCCAGGGGATGAGAGCATGATGTGTAAGATATAGCAATGGATATCCCCTTAAGGTTGGGTAGTTCATTGCCCACCAAGAGTTGGGACAATCATGGGTTCCTTAATGATGTAGGGAGCTCACATAAGGGGCCCTAGGAACCAGGGTGATGGCCATAATGATAGGGCTAGATTCATGTTTGGCTTTTACCCACATGCTAAATTTGTATATTTCGGCCATCTTTTGCATTTTAAGGTATATTTCTTGTTGTAAGTGGCCAAATTATTCCTTTTACTTTCTTTTAGTTGCTTCAACCTCTGGGGCATCATTCCAGGCCCAACCCAAAGTGTGGAAAAGGGTAGGGGGAGGATAAATCCTTGTGGACCCAATGGACAAATGTGGACCTGGACAAGAAATATGTTGAAAGGGGTTATAATGAGCAGAGGGGAGTGATGTATGTGGTGTCGGGAAGCGGGACCACACAACCAAAATTGGGATTTCCCATGTAATTCCATTCCTAAAGCTAGTAGACAACAATGTTATCAAGACTGGACCGAACCGGTCTGAACCGGTCAGTTGGACCGGTTCGGACCGGTAACCTGAACCGTTTTTGGTCGGTTCAGTACCGGTCTGGTCGGTTCTTGTATGAAACTGGTCGATTCAATACCGAACCGACCAATTTGGTACATTGCTACCAAGGACCCATTGAAAGCAATTGTTTTTTCAAAAAAATGATTTATGACAGGGGAAGCATAGTATTTGACCATATTTTCCCTATAAATGCTATGCAATTCATGGTAATGTTAAATTCTTAAAGTAAAAGTGACATTCTCCTTTATCTTTCATTTTCATCTAAAGGAGAATGTCACTTTTATTTAAATTTTTAACATTACCATGAAATGACTCAGGATGTTTGAGAGTGGTTTTGACCTCATTGGATTTCATATGGAGAAAGTAGAATTTTAGATCTCACTAGAAACCCAGCAGACTTAGCAGTTTTCCAGGATTTCAGAATTGGTGGGATTGCAATGCTACATTGGATTTTGTCATGTACTAGGGTATGGAACTAAAATTTAATCAAGAGCACCAAGCCCTCTATGTACTTTGATCTTAGTGGCATTGGTTGTCGAACTCCTCTATCATGAACCTACTAAAAAAGGTACCCATCACTCAAACAAAATCTTGACTTGACATGCTATGCTTTTGTTAATTTTAATGCTTAGATGGTGATATTGATGACGAAGATCCCAATATAGGCAATGATTTTGATGATATGTAAGTATTTGTTGTAGCATAATTTTTTTTGGATGCTAGAGGCCATGTGGAGCTTGTTTGCTAATGTGTGTTCGATTTAGAGATGCATTGCACTCCGTGTTATTTTGGTTATGTGAACCCTTACATGCTATATAAATGAGAACTTTTGCTTGTTTGTGTATAAATGGTTTGGATTCATATGGATGCGCATGAGTATGTATGTTTATCTTCAAAATTTGAATATTTTATTTGTTTTTGGTTGACTAGTTTTTTGGTCCGTTTTTTCACTGTTTTCGTCTTCATCTGACTGGTTCCCAGTCTCAGTGGTTCTGGCAGTTCAATGACCAGTCCGGTTTTGATAACTATGGTAGCCAATAAAGGAGATCCTAAGGGACTAGGATACAACGTTAACTACCAAGCTGGACAGACAAGACAAGAGTACAAACCAAGCCTATTCTTTCCACCGAATCCCCCCAGTAATCCAAGCCCGAAAGTGTCCATGATAAGCAAACAAAATACCCAACTACATAATGAAAATCATACCTTTGGCCTTGGAAGGCCCATCTTCAAACATATGAACATGACAGATGGGTGAGGGTTCATAATGGCTGCCTCAAGTGGCAAAGATGATGGCACATCGAGCTATTTGGTGGCTGCAAGGGGTTGTTGGCTGTCGGCGGAGGACCATCTAGGAGAAACAATTCTCCTATGAGTGTCAACCACAGGTGGTCGGTAACATGCCCTTCAACAATTTGGCCAACTATTTAATAATCTCTTGTCTTGATGAAAATTATTTCATGGTCTCAATAAACTTTAAACTTGAATAAGCAAATATAAGGATTTTGTCGAATAATAAATAGTCACCAAACAATTTGCTCATGGGACAACAATTTGTCGAGCATTTTTTTCAAAAACTTGACATGCAATCTTTGCATATCAAATAATGCATGGAAAAATAATAAACCCTCGATCTTCCTCTTAAGTTGATCTATAGTAAAACCCGCAGGCTAGTTGGAAGACCAGCTCTGATGCCACTGTAATGTCCCAAACAGAAAATTTTGGCAAATTCTCAGAATTTAACTCAACAAAATGCTTCATATAAAATTTCCATTCATTTAACAGAACATTGTCTTATTTGAATTAAGGCTTTTGTGATCCATAAATTGAATAATGAGAAATATTTTGGTGAAAATCACATCATAAGAGCTATGTCGATGTGTTTCAAACCATCTAGTGTGGTTAGTCGTCAAGACAAGATGGAGAATCAAATCATTGCCTTGTAAAATGTATCAAATAGAGTACTGCAAAATAATAATATGATGAGCAGGAATAATCTTAGCTTTTATTATAATATATAAATAGGGGTTACATGCTGATACAACCAATATCGCTGAGATAAAAAACTGGCCTCAAGAATTTGCTCCAATGTTGCACTGGCCCTTCAAAACTTAACTAAACTTTAACGGCTAAGCTCTCTTGTGAATTCTGGATGAATTCACCAAGAGGAGAGATGGGTACTCGCCCACTCTCACTGAATCACCCAAGGGTTTCCATCATGGAGCTACTGTTGAAGCTGGGAACTCACAGTTCTCCAAACCTTTCTACAAGAAAAATACTCAACTCAAGGATGTCCCAAATGATCTCCTCCTCCTTTTAAGGAACCCATAGATAGATCTCCAAGCCTCTAGAAGAACCTTATTTTATCATTTTATTATTATTCTAGAAGCTCCTCTCTTGATGTTATCGTAAGTGACATTTTAATTTTATTTTCATTCACTTAAGTCACTTTTGGCCTTTTTCCTCCAATTAATTATTTTTCCCCTTATTAATTAAAGTCATTTTTAATCTGGGAAAATGGTAAATCATCAACCATACCCTCTCCAGCCACTGGAAGTCACTTCTCAGCATCCTATCTTGTAGTTTTTCTCGTTTTGATTCCAACGAGCTATTACACTGAGGTATTCTATCAAATATTCCTCCTGGAATGCCACTTCAAGCATAATTAATTATGTTAGACTCAGTAATAACCTCGTTTTATGAATTTGTCGGAATGGAACAAAATAAAAGGAAAGTTGTGTTCATGATGGAATATGCCAAGCAAATGTCATTGGATCTTGTAAAAACTCCTCAAACCCCCTCTGGAACCCCTGTTGATGTAATCCTGCTCCTGCAACCTGGCCATCATATACCCTAGAAACCCATCTTGGTAGTACTATAAAGGAAAATAAAAATGGGGACATGACAGTGCGTCTTCATCAGTCATGAATTGTGACCTCCAATAATGAAAAAAAAATCAATCAAAACTTCAAATGAAGTGACATTGGTAGGGTCATAGAGATCATCGATTTGACACGTTCCAAGAGACTCAACAAATAATGTCACCAAAGTTCCTTGGTGAGTGATGCCCTCTCTTGAAACAACTGAGATGAATTCTACTATCTAATCAAGTACAAAAAATGGATTACCATTGAATATTGAGATGTTAGTGAATATCTCACACAACTTCCAAGGAGCCATCTCCTTGAGTTTTGCATAGCAATTAAATGTGGAGTCGCCAAATTGAATTCAAAATGGCTTGAGAGATACTTGCTTCACCCTACAAGCATTGACATTTTGGTTCGATGAAAACAAGGGCTTTGTTCTTCAAATGGAGTCGCCAAATAAAGATCTATATTGTCATTAGGGAAGAAGGTAAATATCTCATAAAGGTAGACTCACTTCTTCCCCAACAACAGTGCCAGAAATGTTACTGCAAAATCTAGCGGTTCTTAGAGAGGGAACCCTACAAGACAAGAAGCTAGACAAAGTGCTAACAATGGGGTAAAGGCCCAATGTGACCTTAGCCAAAAATCCCCTGCCCTTTACGGACTTCCACTGATGGGAGGAATCCCGGTAGGAAGGAGATCACTTAAAATAGAAATGCTAGGTATAGGGCACAAAGTGATCAAGCTAGAGCTCATTCGAAAGAGAGGCTCAATAAAGGTACAAGGCCTGAAAGAAGCACGCTCTTGAAGAAAATACCTAGAAAAGAAGGCACAAACCTAGTGTTTTGAGGTTTTTCAATGGTGATAAGTATTCACAAGGTCAAGGCCCATGAGAAAAGGCTCTTATGATCTACTTCAACAAGTACTAAGCTCATACAACCTTCAAGGAAGTCTTCAAGTTGAGAGGAAAAAAAGCTAGTGTTTCCCTCTTGGAGCAACACCTACGGCAAGGGATTTTATGTATGAAATTTGAGTGGATGCCCACCAAACTTGGAGAATAGGTAGCCTAGACTCTAAGCTTGATGTTTAGGCTCTCAAATCACCAAAAAGTCTCCTCCGTAAAATTTTGTTGCAAGCCCTAGATTTTCGCCCTAGCCTTAAAAGGATCATTTTTAGGGGAGAAAAATATGGAGAAAATTTAGGGTTGATCACCAATTACTTGGATTAATGCCTGGACCTTTAGGCATATGGACTCAAGAATGAAATAGATAAGCTAGATCCTTTCGAAGGAGGCTAAAAATTGATGCCCTAGGTATCAATTTTTAGCATTTACCCATTTCAAAAGAAAATGGAGTTTGACGGAGAGTATTAACTCCACTAGGAACATTCATTACACGTTGCCCAATGAATAACATATGCAATACTCAACTAGATAGCCTTTCAAAATTATTTTTCAACAATTCGGGCACAAAATAACATAACCTAGAAGCAGTAATTCCATATATTAGACAATTTCAAGTTAGAAAATATTCAACAATAAGAACTTATAAGACAACATGTAGTATATCCATCCCTTATCCAAAGAAGTAACTCCAAAGCCAATCAAAAATAGCTTCCAAATATCGAAATGTATCCAATAGATCTCCAATAGCCAAAAGAAACGAGTGTGAGTTCTTCTCAAGAAGTTGAATTCCAAGTGTGATGATGATGAGAAGCTAAAATGAGCTCTCCTACATTTATACATGCTCTATCAAGTCTGATTTTAGCCGAGATGCCCCTCTTAGTTATCAACTGGAGGACAAAACTAATTGTGGTTACAAGCAAACCACATAGCCAATGAAAAATCATAAAGATAAACCCACAAGAGTGTCAAAATGCTGACATCATCACTGTGTGGGCCTCTTGGAGGCATGTGTTGAGCTCTCTATGTGCCAAAGGGAATCAAGAGGGCTCCATAAATCATCTACAAGGGTTGGCCCCTAGGCATTCATGTAAATCATCAAGTGGACCCAAGTTTTGTGTTTGGGGCACAAAATGGGTATCATGGGTCTCCTAGTGGTAGAATAGCCTGACACTACTCCATTGTTGAAGGCTCGAAGAATGGTGCTATTAGGTGCGAATAATGGTGATTTTTTTTTCCACCCATCTTTACTTGACATTTGCCTTTTTTTTTTATTTGTATTACTACTTGGAGATCCAAGAAATGAGAGCATGTTGTGAATGATGTAAAGCAGTTATTACCCCCTTAAGCTGGGGCAATTCATCGCCCACCAAGGGTTGGGAGTGTTGAGATTTTGTGTATTTGGGGTAGCATCAGTTGCGCTCTAGGTCCCAAATTTTGTGGAGGGACTAGAGTACACCTGATCTACAAGACCCAGAAATGGATTTGAGAAATTTCAAGTTGTGTTCAATTTATTCAAATACTTTAATTACTTTTAATGGTTTCCTAAATATAACTTAGGAAAATAAAATAATTAAAGTGAATTAATTAACACATGTGCTGAAATTGTCTAAGTCACATGGATCAAGCATTCTTTTAATCTCAGCTGTTGATGGATGATTTGATCTCAGTCGTTGAAGGGTTCAACGAAAAAGTATAAGAGAAAGGCTTGAGGGTCAATTGAAGACACACATTTTCTGTAAAACTGAGGAATAGATCTGGAATTCTAGGGTGGGTTTGCTACGAATTTCGAGTGGAATTTCCTGCAGTGAGTGGTAGTATTGGCTGAGGGAATGATCTGATTCCAAGAGCCAAGACACAGCAAGAGGCAAGAGAAGTAGCCACAAGGACAGTGCAGAGAGGCTTCAGAGCCACGCAGAGCAGCAGGGACAGCGCAGAGGCAGCGTAGAGGTAGATAGGGCCACGTTGGGTTCCAGTTGACATTGGCCAAGTAGAGGCAGTGCAGGGGTAACGTAGACCCTCCTAGGGTGACGCAAGTCCTCCTAGAGCCACGCAAAGGCTGACACAGTCCCTCCAGGGCAACGCTAGGGCTTCAGAAGCAGCGCTGAGGGTTTCTAGGGTCAGATCCGGGCTGAGTCCTGTAAATCCCGTTTGAGGATGTGGATCAGTGAGATATTTGCTAAGTTGCACTAAAACGAATACAGGAACAGATACAGATACTGGGTTTGAAACGGATACGGCAAATTTTCAAAAAATCTGGATACGATATGACAAGAAACGGCAAGTCATATATATATTAAAAAATAAAAAATAAAATTATATATATATATAACAAATTTACAAAATAAGAATTTCATATTGCCATTCATCTTTGAGAATCTAGTTTAATAGTGACCTTATGATTGTAGAGGTATATGTACAAGATTCTCATTGTTTCATTGCAGCAGCTAGACAAGGATATGTGTGACTGTTGGTATTCTTTATCCTTTTGATGAGACTGTGATTTAGAGAAGATAATCTACAACAAGACCTTGATAGCAGGTGCTTGCCTTAACTAGTTAACTGTGACTTTAACAATGATAACATTGACATTTAATGGACAGCAAGTGATACTTGACCGTGACCTCACTTAACTATGTTACCTAGATTTGGCTTTGACTTGACAATGGACATTCACCTTTAAGATACTTAGAGTCTTAGACCTGGGCATAACTAGTATATTGATTTTGACTTATTAAATGAATGACAGTAGATGTTATCAACAACAAGTGACAACTACTTACTATCTGGATTCTGCACCAAATTGCTGAAATTGTAATGGGGGATTTCCACATCCTCACATCCTCACACTGCACAGCCTCACAACAGCCAAGTTGCCAACCTTGCTCATAGCTCAAGCGGCAAGCCTCGGCCCTCAAGGGTCAACGCTGACTATGCTCCAGACTCAACCCTGTCTGCGCTCACGATGTTCTCTAGCCTCCGACGCAGAGCTGTAGGCTGAGGCAGTGAGGGGACTGTAATCTCCCTGCGTGACAGCGTGTGCAGTCACCGGTGTGCTGAAGCTCGAGAGTCGGCGACGACGTCTAGTCTTCTAGACTCACACACTGCACAGTCACACTCTTTGTAGTGGCGACGACGTCTCAAACTCACAGTGTCACACTCTTTGTAGTGGCTACGTGCTCTTGCTCAAACAATGAAACTTGGACTCTAGTTGCAGCGGGCGATAAAAACAAAAACCACATTAACGTTTACGCATCCCTAACTTACCTTTAGACTCTAAAGGTAACATTCCCTACGTAAATCTCGCTGGAAATGGAATACGTTTCACCAAAATCAGGATACGCATCAAAAATTTCGAAATACGTTTTAAAAAATTTCAAATACGTTTCAGAATTTTTAAAAAAGGCACGGAAACGGAAAACTCCAAAAAAAACGTTTCCAAAATTTATGAAACGGGACGGATACGGATCAAAGCCGTTTCCGAGGAGTATCGTACAGGTTTCCGTTTCAGAAACGGGGATGCGAGTTTCCGAGGGCCAAGGCTGGTGTTTCCGGCAACTTAGGATATTTGGCACTAGATCTTTAGGTTAGCTGCAGATTTTATATCTTTTATTCTCTGTTGGGTTTTCCAAGGTTGGAACCAGATTTGTTGTACTCAGAACTACTTAATAATAAAACCCTCATATCTGCTGAACCGGTTTTCCCGCTTTGGGTTTTTCCTGGGACTTATGTCCAAAAATCCATGTGTCCTTTGTTGCATGAGTGAATTATTTAGTAAATGATCTACATGTGTAGGCTATAGTTGTGTTTATTTTCGATATTTTCTTAATCTAATTTCTGAAAATAACTTGTATTAATTAAATCAAGTAGGAGGAAATAAACCAATACACTGCAGTAGAATTTTCACAGGGAGATGCATGGGTTCCTTAGTGATGTGAGGGACACTCATGGGCCCTAGGAACCAGAGTGATGGCCATGATAAGGGGTAGAGCTCATGTTTGGCTTTTGCCCACGTGCTATATTAAATGTCTCAGCCATATTTTGCATTTTATAATATTCCTTTTCTTTTTTTTCTTGCTTGTGGCCATGAGATTCTTTTAACTTTCTTTTAGCGGCATCAACATCTAAGGCAACATTTCCAGGCCCAACCCAGATATGTGCATAAACTTAGGGGGAGTGTCAATGCCTTGTCGACCTAGTGCTCGTGTGGACCCAAAGAAGAAAAATGATGAAATAGGGCTTGTAATGTGCGGAGGGGAGTGAAGCATGTGGAATGGGAAAACGGGACCATGTGAAAATTCCTAGATCTGTCAATCCAAGGAATCCTTTTACAACTATCTGAGTTACTTCTCCTATTATGTAAATTACATTTACAGAATTAATTCAAATCTGAATTATTGAAGTATCTACTGAAGCAGCCTACACTTAATTAAAATGATTCTGAAACAAGGAAACTGAGCAAGAAATAAATCACACATAAGACACCTTTATTTTGGACTAAGTCCCCAGAAAAACCCAATGCGGGAAAACAAGTGCAACAGATCTGAGGGTTTGTATTATTAAGCAGTAGCAATTTTTGAATACATATCTAAATACCTCAAGGGTTATTCAGTTACAAAGAGAAATATTGGCAGAAAGAAAATTGTGGGAATACCTCCCTCAATCACTAGAAAATCCGACTGATCCGGACACTGGAGAAGTTTTCCCTGGAGGTCACTATGCAGGCTCTGTGCAGTCACTGCGTAGGCTCTGCGTCACCTCCTCTAAGCACTGCGTCACCCCAGCTGTGGATCAATCTAACTCTCAGAATCATAGATCTCAGCCTCTCGGTTTCACACCCCGGCTTCCGGCTTTTGGATCACTTCCAACAATGAAATCTCGAAAACCCTCTGAGCCCCTGCGCAACCACTGCGTAGCTCTGTGCAGCCTCTCCGTCACCCTGACTGGCTCTGCGCTAGCTCTATTGAACGTCTCTTTGCCTCTCTCTGCTGATGATTCTCCAACTGAGAAAATCTCTCTATCCAGATGCTATCTTTGCCCCTCACTGCATTGAATCACTTAGATCTGATCTTCGTCTGAGCACTGCTCCGTCAGAAGAAGTCGATCTCAAGATTAACTTCGTGTGTCTTTCCAAATGACCCTCAAGCCTTCCTTTATAGTCTTCTCGTTGAGAAATAAACGGTCGAGATTAGATCTCTAATCAACGGCTAAGATTATATTAGACTTGATCTTTGTTTTTTCTAGATCATTCATACTCTATTTTATTAATGCCCTTTAATTATTTAATTTCCCCAAGTTAGACTTAGGGTCTCCATTAAAATAATTAATTATCATAACAAAACATGATCTGAGTAGAATTTTCACAAACAGTTTCTGGGTTCTTTGGAATACCTGTGTCTAAGCCTCTCCACCAAATTTGGGGCTTAGAGCACTTTCCGATGCTACAAAAATCAACACTCCCTCTTAGTGAGGAAGGTGCTCTAACAATATGCCTGCTGCATACTGCTATGACCCTGAAGCATCCTCTGCGTTGTTGATGTCCATCAACCACTGCGTTTCTACTGCCACTGTACTACTGCCACTGCCACTGTTGCATCCGTACTACATCTCTATAAGTGTTGCATCTGCAATGCTGCTAACACTGCATCTGCACTGCAACTCAACTACTGAGAGAAGCAACTAAACTCACCCAAAACTGAACAAGTGTTCAGTGGATGCACCTCGATGCTGAAGACTTTGGCTGCTGGTAACTATTGCGATGTCCCTCTGATGCACTGCATTGCTACTGCTCTGCACTGCGCAGCACTAATCTGCACTGCATTGTAGTCCTGTGCACTACGCTGCTACTGCTACGTTGTTGCTCCTCTGCTCTGCGTTGCTCATAATCTGGCGCTGCTACCTATTGCACTGTCGTCTCCATCACTCCTCGGCTCCTACTGAAAACTCCTCCATCCCGCTACTGCAAATATGGGCTCCCGTAGCAAGGTACTGATCCATGAGGTGGGCTCCACAAGGATCCTGATCCATGAGGTGAGCTCCTCAAGGATCCTGCCCAACTGAAGTTCAGGGTGAGCTACAGTTCAATGACACCCCACTTCTCTCCTCGAGAAGCGTGGGCACTCATAGCGAACTCATCCTATTTGATCTTTGCAGCTACAACCTTAAGATCATGCTTCTCAACCTTGTCCTTTTTCTTCAAAGGACATTATGATGCAAAGTGGCCCATCTCACCACATCTGAAGCATTTCACCTTCGAGACATCTCTCTTTTGCCTCTGTTGCCCTTGTTGCCCCTTCGATGCTAGGGCTACATTCTCCTCCTCCTCCGGACTCTTAGACTCACTCCTGCTGCTACCGTCAAGCTTGCACTTGACTAGATCTCTCCTCAGCTCTTCCTCCTGAAGTGTTGACCACATCTACTCCCAACTAGGAAGTGTAGCCCTGCCCAAAATGCTTTGGAAAAAAACTTGCCACTCCTTCGTGACTGCGTTAAGGGCTAGCGTCACCATAGTTTCCGAAGATGGGGTGGATCCCACGGCTGCCAACTGATCTTGAATCTCCTGAAGCCTCGTAAGGAATGGAGCAATGCGCTCCCCCTTTTGTATCTAGACCAACTGAAGGTTTTACTCCGAGTACATCTTCTGCTGCTCAGAAATTTCTTCGTACAGCATGGACAAGGCCTCCCACATCTCCCTGGCAGTGTTCTTGCCAGCTACATGAGAAAATATGCGATCCTTGACACCATCAAGGATCATCCTCTTGGCCTTTTCCATATTGGATAGATACTTCTTAAGTTGATCTGGATCTGAAGGTATAGCAACCACATTGGCCACGAATGCCTTGAGATCGTATTCATCCAGAAGGAATTGAATCCTTTCCTTCCAGATTACATAGTTGGAGGAACCCTCCAACCGTCCTGATCTCTAAGACCATGAGATGCCATCTCATCTTTTGGATCACATCCGAGCTACGAGAGCCTTAAGACAGTGGCGGGACAAGTGGAGCAATGGGTACAGAGAATCATGGATGAAGAAGAGGCGAAACTGAATGCTGATGGGAGCAGCACATTGCAGATGCAGCAACAACGTAGCACTAGCAACATAGGGGCTGATGTGACTTTAGCAGCGCAGAGCAGAGCTGCAGCAGCGTAAAGGCAGCAGGAGGACAGCGCAGCACAGCAGCAGCATAGGAAATTTCAGTGCAGGGGTTGATGTGACTTCAACAGCACAGAGGGAGTCTGCTTACGCAGTGCAGAGCTGTAGTTGTGATCATCCTCTAGATGACAACATAGATCAGCAGCCTATGGAGCTTCAGTAATGAGGATGCAGCACAATTGGCTTGCATGTCAAAGATTGGGCAGGAGCTTCAGTTGTTTCTCTCAGCAACTGAAGTTGCAGTGCAGCAGATGGTAGCATGGATGCAGCAAATTGAGAGGGAGCTGCAGTACAGATGTGGCAGTGGCAGCGTCATGGGCAGCAGTACATAATGGCAGCAGTAGTACAGTGATGAAGGGCAGCAGGTCCAGCATCAGTGCAGAGACCCACACCAGAGATCAGTGCAGAGCTTCGAGGTGAAGTAGAGTTGTACTAGGGCACATTCCTCACTAAGAGGGAGTGTTGAGTTTTCTTGAGTGATGGGGTAGCATCAGATGTGCTCTAGCTCCCAAATTTTGTGGAGGGGCTAGAGTACATGAGATCTCGCAGACCCAGAAAGGGATTTGGTAAATTCCATCCAATTTGGGAGATAATTAATTAATTAATATTTTTAATTAAGGACCCTAAGTCTAACTTAGGAAAATTAAAATATTAAAGGTAATTAATTAAAACATGTGATGGAAATGACTCAAGTCACACGGATCAAGCTTTCTTTTAATCTTAGCCATCGACTCAAGATTAGATCATGGTCATTGGTTTCCCAACTAGAAAGTATAAAGGAAAGGCTTGGGGTCAGTTGGAGAACACACACACGGAGGCAGAGCACTAAGACTAAGCTGAAATTCGAGGGCGGGTTTGCTAAGAAATTTCAGAAGTGTTTCAGCTGCAGAGAGGGGTAGTATTGACAAAGGGGATGGTCTGATCCCCGTGCCAAGAATTAGCAAGAGGCAGAGAGCAGCAACCAGAGGCAGTGCAGAGAAGCAGAGGCAGCAGTAGCTGCGCAGCACAAAGAGCAGCTTCAGCTACGCAGGTGCTACGCAAGCCCTTCTAGGGCAGCGCTGGGTAGCAGGGGACCCTCCAAGGTTACGCGGAGACCCTTCTAGGGCAGCATAGGGTCTACATCACCCATTTTGGGGTTATGCAACACTTTCTAGGCCAGTGCAGAGGCACGCAGGGGCTGATAGGCGTTGACACAGGGTCTTCAGGGGCAGCGCTGGAGTTTCTAGGACCAGAAATTGGCTGAGTCTTATAAATTCCGTTTGAGGGTGTGGATCAATCAGTCTTTTGGTCTCAAAACAGCAGGTTAGCTGCAAATATTTCTTTTTCTCCGTCGAGTTAACCAACAGGGTGTCCAAATTTGTTGTATTCAGAAACTACTTAATAATATTAGCCCTCTAGTAGCCAAAAGACCGGTTTTCCCGGATTGGGTTTTCCCGAGGACAGTTGTCCAGAAAATCTTGTGTGTCATTTTGTCTATGTGCATGTATTTATGTTTTTAGATCTGAATCGGTGAAAGTTTGTTATGTATTTACTTTGATGTTAATCTGAATATTTCGGCATTAATAACTTGTTTAAGTAGGAGAAGTATAACCAGATCTAACAGTAGAATTTCTGCATAAAGTAACATTCAGAAATTTTCACAGTATGCTCGTATTGATGGGGTGTCATCTGCTTAGAAGTTAGTCGAAAAGAATCCTCCTCTCTATGCTAGAGACTCGGATCTAGGGCCCTTGGCGAGACAGGCACCCTCTACTCCCTCTGACAATTGACTCCCGCTCTTGGAAGTCTAACAAACAAAACAAATCAGCTCTCTTTGATCCTCTGATTGATCTTCAGACTTCTTTGGCATGAAATCTTTTGAGAAGCTATTCTCCTCTCGGTCTTTGTCAACTTAACTTAGGCTAAATTCTGCACCAATAGGATTTTCACCCCACCAGCAACTGCTGAAGGTTTGCAGCTCAGCGTCCGGCACTCTAAACAGCAATCAGTTTTTGCACTATGTCACCCTGGCTGGCCTCTGCATGAGCAGACAGTCTCAGCGCAGCTTCTGCACAGTAAGTGCGTGGGCCTGCATGGAGACTGCGTCACCCTTTCCTCTACCCGGTTTTGCTTCCTTCTGTTTCTCCGCCACCTTCTCTGGTCCAGTTTATATTTTGTTGCTACTGCTTTCTCTGCTGCTTTCTGCAACAAGGATTTCTTCAGGCGTCTTGCCGGAGATCCAGCTAGATCTGCAATCGCTCTGATACCATGTGAAAAATTATGAATATGCTCAAACAGAAATCCTACTGTTAAATTTCTTATTTACTTCTCCTACTTACATTAAGTTACTAATCTGAAAATCTTTAGCATTAACATCTAAGTAAACACATTAACAGCCTACACATACAGATCTAAACTAAATAACATGCACAGAGACAAAGTGACACACAAGGATTTTCTGGACAACTGTCCCCAGAAACACCCGATGCGGGAAAACCGGTATTCTGGCTGCTTGATGGTTTTTATTATTAAGAAGAATCTAAGTACAAGAGATATGGGCACCAAACTGGTTAACCTGACAGAGAAATAAAAGAACTGCAGTTATACCTTTGTGCTGGAGACAGAAAAACTGATTGATTCACACCCTCAAACGGGATTTACAGAACTCAGCCCTTTTCAGTCTTCAGAAACCCCAGCATTGCTCTGAAGGCCTCTGCGTCAGCCCTAATGGCCTGCGTCAGCCCCTGCGTTACTCAGGAAGGACATGCATTACCCCAGACAGGGTTACGTTGCCCCTGCACTGCCCTGGTTGGGCCTGCGTCAGCCTTGCTGGCCTCCTGCTACCCCTACGCTGCCCTTTCTGGGTCTGCGTCAAACCTGCGTAGCTCCTGAAGCCTCTATACTGCCCCTGCTGGGCTCTTGGCTGAGCTGCTTAACTATTGCCTCTGCGCTGCCTCAGTCTGTTGCTTCTATTCCCTCGTTGTACTCTTGGCCTGAAACTAGAAAATCCCCCTCGCCAATATTGCTTCTCTTTGCAGTGGAAACACTTATGAAATTCTTAGAAAACCACGCCCTAGAATTCCAGCTTAGTTTCAGTGCTCTGCCACTGTGTGTGTTCTCCAACTGACCCCAAGCCCTCTTCTTATACTTTTCTCATTGAAACATCAATGGTCGTGATCTAATCTCGAATCGACGGCTAAGATTAGAAGATGCTTGATTCGTGTGACTTAAGTCATTTTCATCACATGTTTAATTTAATTAAATTTAATCTTTTAATTTTCCTAAGTTAGACTTAGAGTCTTTAATTAAAAATATTAATTAATTAAATCTCTCTTAAACAGGATGGAATTTCTTAAATCGCTTTCTAGGTCTTGGAGATCTCATGTACTCTTGTCCCTCCACAAATTTTGAAAGCTAGAGCACATTCGATGCTACCTTAACACCCCAAAATCTCAACATATACAATAGTAATAGCCTCCTCCAAATGATAATGATACCTCACATTTGACATTTAAAAACTTCATTATTGTATGGCAGTGTTAGGCCTTGATACATTTAATATTGAAAGATTGTTGACAATCTTAACAAAGTTGGCTACAATAGAACTTTGCACTTTAATTTGGATCATAAGAACACCAACAAAGAAGTCATATTCTTCTTGCCCTCCTAGGACATCCCTCTGAGCATAATACAAGGATTTTGATCTATGTGTAAGGGCTTGAGCACACAGTCAAGAACATAAGGGAAATACAAAAGGCACAAGCTCACTTCAGGTACGTACTATTGTCATTTAATTTATAAATCTTGTATATACATTATTTTTTACTTCCATTTGTATTTCAGGTAGAGGTAAGTATCATTGAAGGGTATTTTCTTTATTATTTGGATTGGGTCTCGTCTTGGGAATCTTTTTGTGCACGTGGAAGAAGACTCAAGGGCATATAAGAACTTGAAGTGGCAATCAATAAGCATTCATCATTATCTCTTGAAGGCAGCCTTACAACAAGGACATTTCTTGAAGACAAAGTAGCCATCCTTATCACATCATCAACAGTTGTCCTGTGTATTGAGAAGCATTGCAGAAAGTCAAGAGTCAAATCATTGTAACTGGGCCATTATCCCTAATACGGGGGGCCATATTTTGTAAAGAGCCAAGTTTCCTAAGAGTTTAAAAGGCATTGTTGGGGAGATTCAGTTCTATTGTCAATGTCCATCGGTATAAGGGCATGGTCCTAATGATGTCTATCAATTATTGAAAATCATTGTAACATGGATCATTGTCCCTGGTATGGGAGTCCACATCTTTTATTTATTTTGACTTTATAGGGTGGTGGGGTGGTGCTAGGCTGGTGAATGAAGTCACCTTCAGGTTGGGGCCTGTAAACACTTTAGGGTGGTAGGGTGGTGCTAGGGTGAGTTGTGGCTCACTTGGGTGTTGGGGTATCCTTTCAGCAGACTGTTGATAAAACCAGGGCAGTGTGACGTCCTTCTAGTGGGAGCTGGAGAAGAATGTTTTTCTAGAGTTTGTTTTCTAGAGTTCTAAGAAGTTGTAGCTTTCTTTTCAGTTGGGGCTGAAGATTAAAGAACTTATTAGAAAAGTGTTCGGTGGTTTTTGACCCATAAGGGGTTTTCCACCTAAAAATCTTGTGCCTACTGTCTTTACTTTTGCTTTGTTGTTTACTACTTTTACTGAACAATAATAATAATAACTGAAGATTAACTAATGCTCTGAAAAAAGATTATTAAAGTGTTAATTGCTAAGAAATATTGAATCACCCCCCCCCTTCCTCGGCATTTCCAACATAGAACCCAAGACGCAATGGCCAGAAAGGGGGACGTTGAGGCCTAGGAGGGAAAATTCGGGGCTAGAATCCCTGTGAAGTTTGAAACCCTTGCTCCAAAATTTTTTATGCTTCACCTCTTTAATTTTCTGAAAATTCTTCCGTGGAAACCCTGCAAAAAATTCCAAGAGACTAGATGTTACCCTCAAGGGCCTAGGTCTAGCTCTTCTTCCACTTAACTCCTTGATCTACCCTGCAAAATTGAAAATAGAAACACCCAAACCCCAATATATACAAAAATAAATCTAAAACCCTAACCCAAGTTAGAAAAATAATTTACAAAATATAGATGGCTTTTCAAGTAGATTTGAGAAAATATTTTTATGATATTTTTCCTTGAAAGAATGGATAAAACGCTTCAGAAAAATTATTTCTCACTATAGCCCTAGCGAATATTTGATCCACCATATAAAAACTAGGAATCCAAGCAAGATGATCCTCGCGCACAGTATGTGAACTTGTAGACAAAGGATTGAGTACCTGTAAACACTATGTATTATCTCAAAATAATCGTAAAGCACCACATAGAAAGCTTGTAGTCAATACATACCATAGATCAACGAACAATAACACCTCGAGGTTCACCCCAAAGTCTTTTATTATGGTGGAAAAAATAGTTCCCAGAGGGACAATAATTTACAAAATGTTTGAGCAGCTATTCTAGCCAGAGATCAAGACTCAAATTTCTGATCTCCTAGAGACTCAAATGACACTAATTTATAGATAAATCCTCCAACTTGAAACACAACGGCTAGTTTCTTTGATCCTTGTCAAAATAATCTTGGTCAAAATCTTTGATCCTTCAAGATTTTTTAATCTTGGCCCTTGATTTTTTATTTCTGAAGAAATTTCGAATTTATCATTTAACTCCACATTTATTAGCTCAAATTTAGTTATTTTGAGCTAATTTCCTCAAAATTGACTTTGACTTAACAACCAAGGCCCAAGGCTCCAATTTTTCTTGAAATATACAATATTCCCTTGCTAGAGGACCTTTAAAAATTGATTCTTTTAAGACCAACGAATTTTTCCACTTGGAGAATTAATTTTCCTAAGACAAATTAACTTGACTCTAATTAATTAATTTCATGGCTTAGGATTTTATTTTATTTTTCCAGAAAATTTAATTAATTTACACATGGCGTGATTTAATTATTTTTCCAACCCCATTTACTTTAGATTTTACATTATTTTGACTCAAAGAGAGAGTACATATTAGGCTTAGACCCTCAATCCACATAACTCATCTGCGACACATTATGATCTAGTAGACCAAGTGATTTGTAATAAAATATTTAAGGCAACTATCTTAATTTATTCCCAAACCACTTTTACATTAGATTCGATTAAAAAACTAGGACTCATCTAAGACATTGGCAATAAATTTCACTCTAGCTTTGGGGGTTTAAGCTGGAGGGGAAAAAACTCTTATGATTAACCGTGTTTAAAAACACAGATAATCAACGAGGTTAAAAAACCTCCTAGGATGAAATTTGCCACCAAAATCCTAGACTTACCTAGGTTGTTACATAGACTCAAGGTCATACTAGGATCATTTATATCATAACACGTGCAGAATGGGAGACCATGACACATATACTACTAGTGTGTGATCCGATCTATTGAAAAAAAAATGGTACTTCTGCTTCCCTGGAACTTTGACAATTTGAGTGCAGCAAGACCACATGGTTGGCTCAGGTGTCAGAGATAGTGGCACATAGAGCTATCTGGTGGCTAAAAGGGCTTGCTAGTTGTCGACTAAGGACCATCATAGGAGAAAATTTTCACCTATGGACACTACCCACAGTTGGTGGGTAACATTTGGCTCCAATTGGGACATGAACTCTCAAAAGAGTGCACGAACATACTCGAATTGGAGGTCATGAGAACATCAAAAATCTTTTGGGACCGCAAACCTATTACCTGAACATGTCAAAGACAAAGCACACAGGGCGGCATGTTTTTGTGGTGTCTTATGATCACCCATGCTTAGTATTAGGCCATAAAACCAACAAGAAAATAAAATTTTATTCTAAATGCAATTTTAATCTAAATGTAGCTAGTCTTTCATGATAATATCATATGATGTTAGTTCTAATGAGAAAATCAGCATGCAATGCATCCTACCCTAACAATGCATATGATACAATGTCAAGTGTCAAGGAAAGTGGTGATACGACTCAATTTCAATGATTGTGGCCAAAGTTCATTGTTAAGTTTGGCAATGTAATAATAATCTTCCTCTACCTTTCCATGAATCTTGACAGGCACAAGGTTCTTGTCAACCAAAACCACATCACCAATCTTGTAATCTTTCATAGGCTTCCATTTCTTGTTTTATTTATGACTAGGCCTTTTGAGGATACGGACTTCTTGTGAAGGAAGAATGGTAGAAGGTTCTGAATTTCGAGCATCTTATAAGGAGGGATTGGTAAAGGCTTCACCACATGGGTAGGTGTTGTAGCGGCTACAACCACCCTCCAAAATTTTTCCTATGCTTAGATTTTGGAGCCTAACCTTCTACTCTTAGGAGCTTATCTTACACTGCTATCAAGTATTCATCCTGTGATTGAGACTTATCATTTTCATTTGTGCTTGTGTTCACTTGTTTTCACACTTGGCTAATCTTTCTGAGTCACAAGCTAACCGCCTAACTTGATCTTCCAGCAGTTCTGGGCTTGCCTCCAGAAACTGCACAATCCTTGAGGGCAAGCAGCTTTGATGATTGGAATTGCACTGTTCAGACTGGCAGTCAGCCTTGAGCTCAGAAAATGCGCAGTCATGGAAGGCAGTCCAGCATTGAACGCAAAAACTGTGCAATCCCTCACTGAGCTCAGGAATTGCGTAGTGTACTGAACCGGAAAGATGCCCAGTTCCCCAAAATTATGCAATCTTTCCCGGCAATGTGCATGGTAACTTTTTTCAGAAAAGCAAAAAACAAGCTAAAACAGTGAAAAAGCATCTCTAAAAACAAGGATATATTTTTAAGTATCCCGAAGGACGCATACTTGCTATTTTTAGAAACTTCCGCCATGTGTCATTTCTTCCTCGATTTTAGGCATGCGCGTCATAAACCCTAATTTTCTCAAATCTATTTAACCAATGTCTCTAGCTATGTTGCCAGGAAACGTGGGTGCGGGTGCGGGGACGGGGACGGCATTTTTTGAAACAGGGTGCGTGGGTTCGTCTGGGTATTTTTATATTAATATATATTATAAATTATAAATTATAATTTATATATCATATATAACACTATATTTTATAAATTATAAATTTAATGAAAATTAAGACTAAACAAACTCTAAGAACAAAAATTTAAAATATTTTTTGAATTTTATATTTTATAATTTTATATTTTTCAAAATTTTTATATCCAAATTAACGCTCTAAACTAAAACTAAACAAAAAAATCTAAAACTAAGAGTCAAACTAAAAAAAAACGAAATCTAAAACCTATCATAAAATAAAACTATTTTAAAACTAACGCTATCAAAAGCGGAATGAATAAAAACTAAGATTTAAATCTAAACTAACAAAATTAAAAATTAACAAATCTAAACCTAAACTATACTCAACCCTTATGCACGCAAAATGAATCCGATCAAAACAAATCAACGCATACATATGATATTTCGGGAGGAGGAGCTCGATGTCGACGCAAAGCAGAATCTGAAGGCTCGGTAGCAGAGAAACTATGCAGGTCGAAAGCCACACTCTTTTTTTGTGTGCGTTTTGTTGTGCAGGTTAACGTCCACGGCAAAAGAAGGATTGAGCTCGAGGGATGATCGCTTCGTTTTTTGAGTGCGTTTATTTGCAGGGTTAATGATGCTACGACGACGTAAGAGGGATGAGGAAAATGGTTTGATAGCAGAGAATGCTGCATTTGCGAGCAGTGGAATGCTGGGCGGTGAGAAAGAATGGGAAGCAGCGTGCGGAATGAAGAGGGTGGAGAATTTAAGACTAAACAAACTCTATTTTATTAAATTATAATTTATTTTTAATATTTATTAAAATTTAATTTAATTTTTTAATTTTTAATCATTTAAAAAAATTTATATATTTGAAAAAATTGTTCATGAAGAACCCTGAAGAACCTGAAATTCGGGTTCTAAGTACCCAAACGATGGGTTCTTCATACCAAAAGAACCCAAGAACCCGAATTTTTTTTTTTGAAGAACCCGGTTCTTCTGAGAAGAACCCGGTTCGTTTGGGTTCTTCAGGGTACTTGGGTGCGGAGAATCCGGTACTTGGGTGCGGGAACCCAGTGCGGGTTCGGGAACCCCACCCCCGAGTGCGGGAACCCGTGCAACGTAGGTCTCTAGAGCTCATTTGCACATTTGTTCTTGGAGCTCTAAAATTCCCGAGATCAAGGAACCTTTGGTGCAGTCATCACTGCTTTTCTTGGTGAGTTTTGTTTTTATTGCCTTTTGCCGCTTTTTCTATCACTTTTTGTTGTTTTTCTTGTGTGAGTGTTGTTTTGCTTATTTCTCTTCATACATGTTGGCGTTTTAACATGTTTTAACCTGTAGAAGTGTTGTTTCAAGTTGTTGTTTTCCTTTCACAAGTGTCGCATCGATTTCTATTTTTTGCACCGATGGTCGTCGTTGCAGCGACTTTCCTCACCGATTTGGTTTTCTTCCTGTTATTTAGTTTATGCACTTGATTTACGTTGATTCATTCATACTTAGTCAGATTTGCACTCAAGCTCTCACCATCACTTAGATCTACTCGTTTTTCACACTTCCATTGGGCAGATCTACACTTTCCTTGGCCAGTTTTCACTTTTGCCCAGCTAGGCACTGCGCAATCCTAAGGCTCAAGCCGAGAGCTTGGCCTCTGGAACTGCACAGTGCACAGTACAAGTTGGCCCAACTACGCATTGCGCAATTCTAGGCTGAACCTGTGAAAATTCTACTGCAGTGTATTGGTTTATTTTCTCCTACTTGATTTAATTTATATAAGTTATTTGCAGAAACTAGATTCAGAAAATACCGAAAATAAACACAACTACAGCCTACACAAGCAGATCATTTACTAAATAATTCACTCATGCAACAAAGTGACATATGGATTTTTGGACATAAGTCCCCGGAAAAACCCAAAGCAGGAAAACCGGTTCGGTAGATATGAGGGTTTTATTATTAAGTAGTTCTGAGTACAGCAAATCTGGGTTCCAACCTTGGAAAACCCGACAAAGAATAAAAGATATAAAATCTGCAGCTAACCTGAAGATCTAGTGCCAAATATCTCACTGATCCACACCCTCAAACGGGATTTACGGGACTCAGTCCGGATCTGACCCTAGAAACCCTTAGCGTTGCCCCTGAAGCCTCACCGTCAACCCTGCTACCCTCAAATGCCACTGCGCTGCACCAGAAGGGACTGTGTCACCCTTGGAAGGGTCTCACAGCCTTACGCTGGCCCTAGAAGACCCTCTGCGTGATTTCTGAAGCCTCCCAGTGCCTCTGTGTTGTCCTGCGTAGCAGTTGCGCAGCACCTGCATAGCTGCTGCCTTGCTTCTCTGCGCTGTCCTTGAGCTGCTCGTCTTGCCTCTTGCTATTTCTTGGCTCTTGGAATCAAATCATTCCCTTAGCCAATACTACCCCTCATTGCAGGAAATTCCACTGGGAATTCTTAGCAAACCCGCCCTAGAATTCCAGATCTATTCCTCAGTTCTACAGAAATTGTGTCTTCCACTGACCTCAAGCCTTTCTCTTATACTTTTTCGTTGAACCCTTCAACGGTCGAGATTAAATCATCCATCAACTACTGAGATTAAAAGACTGCTTGATCCATGTGAATTAAGACAATTTCAGCACACGTGTTAATTAATTCACTTTAATTATTTTATTTTTCTAAGTTAGACTTAGGAAATCCATTCAAAATAAATAATTATGTGAATAACTTCAACACAACTTGAAATTTCTCAAATCCATTTCTAGGTCTTGTAGATCAGGTGTATTCTAGTCCCTCCACAAAATTTGGGACCTAGAGAACAACTGATGCTACCCCAAATACACAAAATCTCACCACTCCCTCTTAGGATCAGAAGTGTGCACTAGCAATACATCACACCATGCATTACAAGATCTTGAGTACTGGATGTGTGTTGTTGATGCTTGGCATGTTGCCCTCCATCTACTGCATTGCTGCTCTTTGCACTGCTACCCATGCCGCTGCCACTAAAACTGCAGCTCCCTCTCAAATTGCTGCATCATGCTGCCCATAGCACTGCTACTGCTAACTGTTGCACTGCAACTCAGTTGCTGAGAAGTAAGCAACTGAAAGACTTTGCCGAACTGTTTGACAGACAAGTCAAGTTCCCCTCCACCACTGAAGCTCCATGGATGTTGAATCACATTGTCCCCCTGGAGACACTGTCATGTTGCAACATTGTACTGCGTGAGCCCAGCTTCTCTGCGCTGCTAAAGTCCCATCAGCCTCTTTGCACTGTTGCCTCCACGCTACTGCTGCCTCTACATTACGCTACTCCCTCTTCAACTTTTTAGCTCCCTCTTCCTCTTCAATGTGGTCATCTACAACCATCTCCTGACTCATCCCGCTACCGTCTTAAGGCTCCCGTAGCTCGTATGTGATCCAAGAGTAGGGTTGACTCAAGGATCCCGCCAATCAATCTGGATACTCTATATATCCATGTCACCCCACCTCTTCTCTCGAGGTGCGTGAGCACTCATGGTTGCATCATCATCAGAGCCATCGTCATTTGCTACTGCAGCCTTGGAATCAGAAGCTCCTTTGTCCTTCTTCTTAGGACAAATGCTGGCAAAATGACCAAGATCAGCACAGTTAAAGCACAGGACCTTTGAGAGGTCCTTCTTCTTCTTCCCTTGATGCAAGGGCCGCATCCTCCTCTTCTTCTTTCTTCACTCTGGCTGATCCACTTCCTCCAATGTTGGATTGTTTCTTGGTGATCCTCTTGATCGCCTCTTGGTCGAGAATAGCCCACATATCTGCCCATGATGGTAACACTACCCTTTCCAGAATGCTTTGGACAAACGTTTCCCATTTTTCAGAGACAGCATTCAGGGCCTTAGGAGCCCTTCATCTGGATTAGCACCCATGTCAATCAGCTAGTCACGGATAGCTTGAAATCTAAGAGGAATGGATCAATCTCTTCACCCTTCATCATTTGGAACATCCACATCTAATTTTCAAGAAGCATTCTTCTTTGCACAGAACCTCCTTGGTACATCACTTCCAAAGCTGACCACATGTCATGTGTTGTATTCTTCCAGTCACATGAGGAATCACGTGATCCTTGACTCCGTCTATGATCAACCTCTTCGTCTGTGCTTGATTTTCTTCATACTTCTTGAGTGGATCTGTGTCAGTTGGTACAGCAAGTGTCTTCTCTGCATGATCTTTCAGACCATACTCATCTAGAACTCAGAGGATTCTGGTCTTCCAGATAACATAGTTGGACATGCCATCTAATCTATCTTGATCCCTCAATCCATATCGAGCCATCTTTGCTTAGATCTGAAGCAAACAGTACTTCTCCCTCCGGATATGGGTTTCTTAGTGACTAGAAACCCTCTAGTAACTGCTACTTTCTACAAACTGACTTCCCTCTTGGAAATCTTCCACCAAAACTCAAATGGTCAATATTCTCTGATGCTCTTGATCGAATCTCAAATCTGTTTGGCTTAGATCTACTGAATGATTGTCTTCCTCCCGCCTTTGTTGCCTTAGCTAGGCACAATTCTGCTCTTGTAGAATCTCTACCCCACCAGCACTGCTGAAGATCTGAAGCACTACTTCCAAAACTTGGCTGAACTCTTCTGCAACAAGAGAAGTGACTGAACTGTGTCCTCCTGGCTGGCCCAGTGTGGCTCAGAAGTGGACTGCGTAACCCCAGACTGGGTAACACAGTCCTTATGCTGCCCTGGGAAGGGCCTGCGTAAGCCCAGAGGCATTTTGCAGCTTCAGCATTGTCTTCTTCTGGATCTGTGTCCTCCTGTTGTCAAGATGCCCTTTCTGGATTTGCTGCTTCTTCTGCCACCCTGCAGAAAAAAATATTCCTTCAGCCAATTTGCTGGAGATTCAGCTTGATCTGTGATCCCTCTGATACCATGTGAAAATTCAACTACAGTGTATTGGTTGATTTTCTCCTACTTGATTTAATTTATACAAGTTATTTTCAGAAATTAGATTCAGAAAATACTGAAAATAAACACAACTACAGCCTACACATGTAGATCATTTACTGAATAATTCACTCATGCAACAAAGTGACACATGGATTTTTGGACATAAGTCCCCGGAAAAACCCAAAGCTGGAAAACCGGTTCAGCAGATACGAGGGTTTTATTATTAAGTAGTTCTGAGTACAGCAAATCTGGGTTCCAACCTTGGAAATCCCGACAGAGAATAAAAGATATAAAATCTACAGCTTGTTGGACATTAGATAAACCAACGCTCCCCGTGTGTTTCGTGACATGGACTAACCGCCTCTCGTGGATCCTTATCTTTGGCGATGCGATTATTTACTAACACCTGTGGGTTAAAACCTGCGGGTTTTGGTCTAACGTCAATCGTGATTCCCAACAAGTGGTGGGTCCATAACCCATCTCCCTCCCAACGTGAGCCGAGTGTATATCGAACTCGTGACCTACGCTCGGATACCACTTGTTGGTGCCTTGAAAAGATAGGGTCAAAGCCCTAGAGGTTGGAGCCTCATCAAAAGTCCAAGTTGGTGCTTGGCAACAATTTGGTCCCTGTTTCATTAAAAGGGTTGGTGCCCTCACTCATCTATTGTATACGATTATTAAAAAAAAAAAGATTGAAATTCTTATTAATCCTTAATATTATTATTATACACCTCTCTATCTTTAATTGTGAAGAATCTAACTGGCAATAATTAACAATTGAAAAGAAATACTGATTCACCCCCCTCTCAGTATTTCCAACAATTGGTATCAGAGCCAGCTTCTTCATTATCAGCCTAACAGCTGGAAGAAGGATTCTTAGGCACAATGAAGAAATGGAAGCAACAAGGAAACTGCCTATCTTTGATGGAACAAATTTTAGTTTTCGAAAAAAGAGGATGTCCTACTATCTAATGTCTCTTGGTCCTGAAGTATGACACTCTGTTTTGGATGGGTACAAAGCTCCCGCCCGTCTTCCAACTGATCCAAATTAAAGAAGAGCCTACATTGCTGATGCCAAAGCTTTAAATTCCATCACTAATGGAATTATCGATTTTGAATTTACGAAAGTCATGAATTGTGCTCAGCCAAAGAAGTATGGGATAAGTTGGTTTCTCTATATGATGGGGACTCCAAAGTTAAGAAGGCAAAGCTTCAAACCTGTAGAAGACAATTCGAGAGTCTGAAAAATGGATGATGAAGAAGATATTGCATCATACTTCCTCCGAGTAGCTAAAGTGGTTAACTCTCTTAAAGGACTAGAAGAAAATATTGAAGAAAGCACCATTGTTCAAAAAATCCTTAGATCACTTCCTGACAGATTTGACTCCAAAGTTAGTGCCATAGAAGAAATGAAGGACCTAGATACTCTCAAGATGGATGAACTTCATGGAATTCTTATTGCCTATGAGATGAGGAATGGGAGCCCAAATTTCAAAGAAGCAGCTTTCAAAGCCTCAAGATCTACAAAAGAAGGAAAAGGATGGAATTGCAAAAGCAATGAATCTGATACTGAAAACGAGTTAGCTCAATTTGTACGAAGACTAAAAAGGGGATCTAAGCTAAAAGGTAAGTACCCTCTTATTTGTTTCAATTGTGGAAGAATAGGTCATTACGCTGCAAAATGTCCTCATAAACATGATAGTGATGATGAAAAGGACTCTAAAAGGATGATGTATAAAAAGAAGGGGTTTAATAAGAAGAACTTCTTCTCCAAACAAGATGAGTTTGATGAAGATGAATTTGTAGTCATAAAAAAGAAATCAACTAGAAATATGCGTCATCACAAAGAAAGTGATGATGAATCAGATGAGGAAAGTAATTATGTTGGAAGCAAAGAAACGTTATTCATGGCATTTACAAATGATGATGACTCAGAACTGGAAGATGAAAGAAACATGGATAGTTTGCTAATGAGTGCCATTGAAGAAAATGAGAATCTACAAAAGAAGATAATTTCCCTCAAAATAGAAAGGGAGGAAGCAAAAAGAAGGGAAGACTTCTTGAACATTAAGCTAAAAGAGAAGGATGATATTTGTGAAAAACGTGAAGCTGAAATAATATCTCTAAGAAAGGAATTAGAGCAAGTTAAAAGGAGTTGGCAAAGCTCTCTAGCTCTTGACAACATTCTTAATACTCAAAAACCTCAACATGACAAGTCTGGAATTGGTTTCAAAGGAGAATCATCAAGTACAAAGAATAATGCCAAAAGTTATGTTGATGTACTCTCTTGCCATCCAAAAGAAGAAAAGTCATCTTGTCAGGAACAAAGTCCCATCTCAAAACCAAGAATTGAAGAAAGAGCAACTCCAAGGAAGAATGTTGGTTCAAGCTATGGATACTACAACAGGTATCAAACTATTTTTCTTGGGTATTGTTACTATTGTAAAAACTTTGGGCATCAAGCTAAGCATTGCAAGGCTCATAAGAATGAAGCACCAAGATTGAACGATCAAACAAACCAACTACATGGTCCTAAAGAGCAAGGACAAATCAAAACTTACAATTCCTTTGATCCTTTGGCTAAGTTTGATCCGTCTTGCTCATTATCTGATAATTATGATCACAATGAACAAAATTGCCCTCTCAAAAAGGAAAAAACTAAAAGCATAAATCTCAAAACTGATAAATGTGGCCTAGCTCTGTGTGCTCATAGCGAAGAAAATCATTGGTTCGTAGATAGTGGATGCTCAAGACATATGACAGGTGACCAAAAGAAGTTTATCTCATTGAACAAGAAAAATGGAAACATATCCCTCGGAAGTGGATCCGCTAAAATCACTAGAAAAGGAACTGCTACCCTTGTCAATGGGCAAGGAAAGGCTCAAAACACCTTGCTGGTAGAAGGGCTCAAACACAATCTCTTAAGTGTTAGCCAGATTTGTAACCAAGGATATAATGTTGTCTTTAGTACAAAAAATTGTGAAATAAGAGACTCATCCTCAGGAGAACTTGTGGCGAAAGGAGTAAGAACACCAGATAATGTCTACATTCTTAGTAGAATCCAAGAAGATAAATGTTACTTAAGTCAAACAGATGAAAGTTGGTTATGGCACAAGCGATTGGGGCATACAAGTTTTGATAACCTACTACATGGTCCTAAAGAGCAAGGACAAATCAAAACTTACAATTCCTTTGATCCTTTGGCTAAGTTTGTTCCGTCTTGCTCATTATCTGATAATTATGATCATAATGAACAAAATTGCCCTCTCAAAAAGGAAAAAACTAAAAGCATAAATCTCAAAACTGATAAATGTGGCCTAGCTCTGTGTGCTCATAGCGAAGAAAATCATTGGTTCGTAGATAGTGGATGCTCAAGACATATGACAGGTGACCAAAAGAAGTTTATCTCATTGAACAAGAAAAATGGAAACATATCCTTCAGAAGTGGATCCGCTAAAATCACTAGAAAAGGAACTGCTACCCTTGTCAATGGGCAAGGAAAGGCTCAAAATACCTTGCTGGTAGAAGGGCTCAAACACAATCTCTTAAGTGTTAGCCAGATTTGTGACCAAGGATATAATGTTGTCTTTAGTACAAAAAATTGTGAAATAAAAGACTCATCCTCAGGGGAACTTGTGGCGAAAGGAGTAAGAACACCAGATAATGTCTACATTCTTAATAGAATCCAAGAAGATAAATGTTACTTAAGTCAAACAGATGAAAGTTGGTTATGGCACAAGCGATTGGGGCATACAAGTTTTGATAACCTAGTCAACATCAGCGAAATTAAAGCAATAAGGGACATCCCTAAAATGTGCAAGCCAAATCAAGTTGTATGTCGCCCATGCCAACATGGAAAGCAAACCAGAACTAGCCACAAAACTAAGGAGTTCTCAACATCAAAACCATTGGAAATTATTCATGCAGATTTGTGTGGGCCAACTAGAACTCCAGCTCTTCAAGGTGAAAGGTACTTTTCTCTATTTGTTGATGACTATACTAGAATGATGTGGATATATTTCATAAAATATAAATCCGAAGCAGTTGAATGTTTTAAGAATCTTAAGGCTCTCATTGAGAATGAGAAAGATTCTAAGATTAAATGTCTTAGAACGGATAGAGGAGGAGAATTCACCTCAAAAGAATTTGATGAATTCTGTAAAGAGCATGGAATTGAAAGAGAACTCTCTACTGCTAGGACACCTCAGCAAAATGCAATAGTTGAAAGAAGGAAATGAACCATTCAAGAAATGGCAAGGACAATGCTACTAGCAGCTGATTTACAACCAAAATTTTGGAGAGAAGCATTTGGAACCGCTGTTTATACCTTAAATCGAACTCAGCTAAGACCAAACAATGAAAAAACTCCTTATGAATTATGGAAAGGAAGACCTGCTTCAGTAAAATATTTCAGGGTTTTTGGAAGCAAATGCTTCATAAAAATAAATGATGACTCACCAGATAAATTTGATTCTAGAGTTGACGAAGGAATATTTCTTGGATACTCCATTAGGAGCAAAGCTTACAAATGTTACAACAATCGTCTACGAAGAATAGTGGAAAGCATTGATGTGAAGATTGATCAAGGCCTCCAGAAAAAAGAATTGAAGATCATGAAGTTGAGCCTTTCTTTGAACAAAGTGAAGAAGAAGAATCTGAAAAAGAAGAGGAGAATGGAGAACCTCAAAGTGAACCTTCACAAACTCCCTCTAAGATCAAGTTTATTCAATGACATCATCCGAAAGAACAAGTCATCGGAAATATAGATGAAGGAATTCAAACTCGAAGAAGGATGATAAACACCCCCAAGAAAAGATAATGTTGCTCTATTATCTTTAATAGAACCTGAAAATTTTTCTCAAGCAAGCAAAGATCCTTATTGGATAAAGGCCATGGAAGAAAAAATGTCTCAAATCGAAAAAAATGAGACTTGGGAACTACTACCTCGCCCAAAAGATAAAAATATAATTGGAACAAAATGGGTATTCAAAAACAAGATGAATGAAGATGGACAAATCATCAGAAATAAAGCCAGACTTGTCTGCAAAGGATACTCGCAAATTGAAGGAATTGACTTCGAAGAAACCTTTGCACCAGTAGCTCGAATGGAAGCCATAAGAATGTTTTTAGCATTTACTTGCTCAAAAGGATTCAAGGTTTATCAAATGGATGTAAAATCAGCATTCCTGAATGGAGATCTCAAGGAAGAAGTTTACATGGAGCAACCAAAAGGATTTGATCTTGCTGAAGGAAAAGACTTTGTATGCAAACTAAAAAAGGCCTTGTATGGATTAAAACAAGCCCCTAGAGCATGGTATGCTAAGTTGGATCACTATCTGCAACAAGAAGGTTTCAAAAAGGGAGTGGCAGGTAGCAATCTCTACATGAAGATGGACAAGGGAAAACTTTTGATCACTCTTGTTTACGTTGATGATCTAATCTTTGCTAGCAATGATGAAGAAATGAGCCATGAATTTGCTATAAATATGTCCAAAAAATTCGAGATGTCAATGATTGGTGAGTTGTCTTACTTTCTTGGGCTGCAAATATCTCAAACTTCTGCAGGCATGTTTATATCTCAAGCAAAATATCTTAAAGACATGCTTAAAATATATATGGGATGGAAGATTGTGCACCTACGAGCACACCGATGACCACAGATTGTAAATTAGGCAAAGATGATGATACCCCTCTCATAGACGCAACTCTTTACAGGTCAATAATTGGAGCTCTCCTATACTTAACTGCTACAAGACCAAATATTATGCAAGCAGTAGGAATGGTAGCAAGATTTCAGTCAAGTCCTAAACAATCCCATCTAGCAGCTGTGAAAAGAATCCACAGATATCTAAAAGGAACGACTAATTTCGGTCTTTGGTATCTTAAGAGTTCAACTATTATTGTGACAGCTTATTATGATGTTGATTGGGCCGGAAGTGTGGATGATCGAAAAAGTAATAGTGGAAATACATTCTTTATGGGAGATTGTCTTGTATCTTGGCTCAGCAAAAAGCAATCATCTATATCCCTTTCTATAGCTGAAGCCGAATATATAGCCATTGTTGATTGTTGTACACAAATTCTATGGATGAAGGAAGCCTTGAAGGATGTCAACATAGAAACTAAGCAACCAATTACTATTTTTTGTGATAATACTAGCGCCATCAGTCTTTCAAAGAATCCGATAATGCACTCAAGGACCAAACATATTCCAATCAAATACCACTTTCTCCGTGAACAAGTTGTTGAACACAATATCAGGTTGGAATACGTCAATACAAAAGAGCAAATTGTGGATATCTTTACAAAACCCCTTCCATGAGAAGCATTTGAGTATCTTCGCCAAAAGATGGGAGTCATTGCTCTTGCATCACATTAAATCACGCAGAATGAACAGTATGTTAGGGGGAGCAGCTTGACAGGGGGAGTACTTGGGCACCCTGTTTTCCATTGACGACAAAGGGAGAGAGAATGTTGAAAGGGCAAGAATATTGCCATCAATGACAAAGGTGGAGATTGTTAATTCAGATTGTCATTGATGTCAATATGACTTTGACTGAGATGAAGGCTGCACTATGACATATCACTGCATTAGTATATGATGACATTGTTGATACATGATGCTACATGAATGCTGCACTCCTACATAATGACTCTATGATCCTATGATGGCATTAATAACAATGAAGAAACCAAAGAATGAAGAAGCCACGTTGCCCCAAACATTCCTCATGCTGTCCCAAACTTTTGATGCATAAAATTTAAGGACAGTCACAAAGAAAATTATGTTTCTGTCATCTTGGAGGCAGCCTATCACAATGAGTCCTAGACCATCTGAAAGAGGATTTTTTCCTCTTTCCAATGAGCCTTTACTTGCCCTGAAACTCCCAGTGGTTTGTGAGATATTGGATTTTAAAGTTTAAGAAAATATATTTTTTATCTAGCCGACCTACACTCACAGTTTCATGTCGGCCTCCCTGCAAAAGACGTGACACTTCATTCCAGTCGAAAATCACTATAAATATAAGGCTGAAACTTCATTTTCAAATCATCAATTTTCGGTCATCTAATACAGTGAAGAGGATAACAGTTCACAACTCATGAACTAAGAGAGAGGAAGCATATATCTTAAAGAGAAAAGGGCTACGCTTGATATTTCTGGGTTATAAGACGAAGTTTTTAAACATCTCGAATTTTGCTGAACAGTGTTGGTGAAGCTCGGTCTTTCTGTTGGACAGATCAATGCGTAAGGTTCACAGGGTTATTGCTAGTGGAGACTTTGTTTAGATTAACCTTGGTCCATTCTTGCTGTGACCAGACAACCTTTGTTGTAGCCCGGATTTCTCACCACAGAACATCCATCTACTTGTTGTAGCTCGAACTTCTCACTGTAGCTCGGACTTCTTACCATTTGCTGTAGCTCATTCTCAGAAGTGTGGAACATAACTCGAATCTTGTGGACCAGAACAAGGACCTCTGTGGAGCTCGAATCTACAGTGATCATTAAACTCTGAATTGGTGCAGTAATTCCATTGACATGAGCTATCTTATGGTGGATTATTCTCGGACCTTAACTCAGATTGAACATTTGATTAGTGAACAGTCAAAGCAACAGTGAACTTGTTATGACAGTGTTGAGAATCTTCAGTGGAGTGAACTCACCAGTGATGAAGGCCTAAGGCTACAAGGATAGCACTAAGACACAGTCCATCAACTTGAAGTAATTGTGGCTAAATCATCAAGGCATAAGAAATCAATATTGGAGACATAAAGGTTGAGGAAATTTGGACAGTCAATCTCAAGTTGATGGAAATAAGAAGAATTGAACAGTGCAAAATTTTATTGAAGAAACTCAAGTAAATACATCATTCATTTTTATCAAAGAAGACTGAAGGATTGGTGTCCTGGCTTGATGCTTGTGACATAGCTGGATCTTGGTGTCACTCCAAGACTATGAACTAAGATTGCTACAGTGAAGTCACATGATGGACAAAGTACAGTGAAGAAATAGTGAAGCCAAAATCAAGAAGGGTTGAACAGTGAAGAATCTTGTTGATGGCAGTCAAGTAAGTACATCACACATTTTCTATTAAAAAGAACACTGAGGGATTGGTGTCATTGGGGTAGGTGCCCCTAAACACAAGGTTGGTGCCTTGAGAAGATAGGGTCAAAGCCATAGAGGTCGGAGCCTCATCAAAAGTCCAAGTTGGTGCTTGGCAACAAATTGGTCCCTGTTTCATTAAAAGGGTTGGTGCCCTCACTCATCTATTGTATACTATTATTAAAAAAAAAGGATTTTAAGTTCTTATTAATCCTTAATATTATTATTATACACCTCTCTGTCTTTAATTGTGAAGAATCTAACTGGCAATAATTAACAATTGAAAAAAAATATTGATTCACCTCTCTCTCAGTATTTCCAACACAGCTAACCCGAAGATCTAGTGCCAAATATCTGACTGATCCACACCCTCAAACGGGATTTATAGGACTCACCCTGGATCTGACCCTAGAAACCCTCACCGCTGCCCTTGAAGCCTCAGCGTCAGCCATGCTACCCTCAAATGCCACTGTGCTGCACCAGAAGGGACTGCGTCACCCCTGGAAGGGTCTCACAGCCTCACGCTGGCCCTAGAACACCCTCAGCGTGATTTTTGAAGCCTCCCAGTGCCTCTGTGTTGTCCTGCGTAGCGGCTGCACAGCACCTGCGTAGCTACTGCCTTGCTTCTCTACGTTGTCCTTGAGCTACTCCTCTTGCCTCTTGTTGTCTCTTGGCTCTTGGAATCAGATCATTCCCTCAGCCAATATCACCCCATTGTAGGAAATTCCACAGGAAATTCTTAGCAAACCCACCCTAGAATTCCAGATCTATTCCTCAGTTCTACAGAAATTGTGTGTCTTCAAATGACCCTCAAGCCTTTCTCTTATACTTTTTCGTTTAACCCTTTAACGGCCAAGATTAAATCATCCATCAATGGCTGAGATTAAAACACTGCTTGATCCATGTGACTTAAGACAATTTCAGCACATGTGTTAATTAATTCACTTTAATTATTTTATTTTCCTAAGTTAGACTTAGGAAATCCATTAAAAATAATTAATTATTTGAATAACTTCAACACAACTTGTAATTTCTCCCGGATGCGGGTGGTTATGAGGGGCATTAAGGTGATAAGATGGTATGGCGGCATTATGGCAAGCCATATGCCAACCGGCCTTGCAAGTGTCCTTCGGCGCATCCACAGGCGAGAGTAGAATTTATTGCATTTACAGCCCGGCGCGCATCACAACCCTGCCTCCGAAACTCGAGATCATTCCACACGCTGCGACCTGGACATGGCGATTAATCTAATTTATGATGGTTTAATGCTGAAGGTTTTCAGTAGAACAGGTTTATTTGTTTACAGGATGGAGAGCGAGCACAACTCCAGCAGTCTTCCCCGGCCTGTTACGATTTGTTGCTCCCCGGACATTCGGCTCTCTTCAGAGCGCACTGCTACAGGTAAGCGAACCAAGCTCCACTGCTGTTTAGAGCTCAGTGACAATCTCCACTACTCAATTGCTGTGAATTGTATGCTTGCCTCGATGAATTGGACCGCGCATTTGTCCAGTGCTTCTGTCCTGCTCCCGCTCCCCCACTCTTCAAATTCGACCGAGAGCATGCCGCGTCTCAGACACCGGATGAGGTGCAGAAGAGGCTCCTCTCGGCGGCAGATACGACGCTCCCCCACTTCCTCCAGCACCTCTGTTGAGGCTTCTCCTACTTCTGACAGCACTTCCAGAGCAACCAGGGGTCGTATTATTCGTTCTGGGCGAAGCTTTCGCTCCCCTACACCCCCGCAGTCTTTCGCTCACTCCCAAACGCGGCACTTCTCTTTCAACAGCTCGCTAAACTGTCCAAGAGTCAACGCCTCCATCACGATTGTCTTTCAGGAAACTCCTCAGGAGGTGATTCCCAATTCCGGTTGGAGGGCGGGGAGTAATGCGGACGCGCATGCTCTGAGGCATAGCGCGGGCGGTGTGAACTTGCAGGATGTGGAGATTAATGTCAACCAGGATGGCGCCAGCCAAGGCGAGGCTGCTCCGCCTAGCTCGGAGCCACAAGAGATGAATATCGACATTGGTTATGATCAGAAAGGGCAGCTCAATGAAAATATGGTTCATGGGAATGAGAGCGAGCAGCAAAAAAATGGAAATCAAGCGAGCGAGGTGAAGAGGCCCCCTGCTGCTGGGAAGGTAATTCATTCAACTGAGGACCTGTACATGACTGATGGCGAACCGGATGAACTCTGGTGCAGGGTCGTTGAAGAAGCACCTGCCGAGTAGCGCCTCCCTCCTTTCCTGGTTTTTTGCTCTGGCTCTGTCTGTCATTATGAAAATGTTAATGTTTGTTATTCTGTTCTTGGTTCTGTTAAGTATGCTTTATATAATCCGGACTATTAGCCTCCCATGCGTGGGATTTTGTTGGAAAACTCTCAGCACTGGTTTCCCTCGGGGAGGGCAGTGCTCAACTATGATTTTTTGTTCGAATATGCCTCTAACTCAGTCATGGTTCTGGATGAGACCTGATGTACATATTTTTTGTTGATAAATAGATTACGCTTACTTAGAAAAAAAAAAAACACAACTTGTAATTTCTCAAATCCATTTCTAGGTCTTGTAGATTAGGTGTATTCTAGTTCCTCCACAAAATTTGGGACCTGGAGCACAATTGATGCTACCCCAAATACACAAAATCTCGACACAAGCTACTTCCTTAGCCACTGAGATTGCACAATGCGTAGTCTCTCCCAGTCTACTGCGCAGGTTGAACTACACATTGCACAGTCTCAAACCTCAGGCTTCATCCTTGGCTATTGGGACTGTGCAGTGTGCAGTTCCCCCAAGGAGTCAATCCCTCTTTTTGTTGAAAATTGTGCAATTCTTCTCTCTAGTTTGTCGGTTTGTTGCTTGATCATGCCTTTAAAGTAGATTTGTTAAAGACTAATGTTTGTTTGCCATGAGTGTCTTTTCTGTCCCACATGTACCACAGTTGTTGAGCACTTCTCTCCAACAGTCATTGTTACCATGGCACCAAAGAGAGTTGCTTCAAAAGAGACCACTGAAAGCAGTATGGGGAAGCAATTGAGTAAGTGCCAATTAACTTGCCTCAATTGTTTATAGAAAAGGAGTCAACACTAACATGGCAGATGGTTGAAGATGCTTTTTCAAAGGACTTCGAGGCAGATCTGGAAGATCAGCAGGTATATCTCAGTATTCAACGGTCAGGATTATACAAGGTTGCATGCAAATATCCAGCCTTCCCGTGTGCAGATGTCATTTGCTGGATTGTTTCACACATTGATGAGAAGACTACGACATTAAACAGTGCCAGCAGACAGAAGCTTGCTACCTTTCTGGAAGAAGATTATCAACGCATATATCATATTCCAGAGCCAGTAAAGCTCATGGACTCATACTTTTATGCAACCCACAGCTATGTGAGCACAAAAGATATTGTCAAAGGTTGGGTGAAGGAGCCATCGAAGTTTCGACAGACACCCACCCATTCATATAAGACAAAGTCATTCAGGAAGGCCTATAATTTCTTGGTTATCTTTGCTTGCAGAATCTACGATCAACAGAGCATAGAGACCTTTCCTGAAGGGTGGGAAATCTTATTGAACCAGGTGGTGAACGAGGGAAAGTCATTCAACTGGTCAGATTTGTTGGCTCATCAGTTGAGAGCCCGTGTAGCACAAGCCTGGGATCCTCCCAAGGGTGAGAAAGCAAGGTTTTATATGTCTGCATACTTACTGGATGCAATCTGTGCACATAATCAATTTCATGGCATGAAATGGACATGGATTCTACGAGAGATTGTCGTGAATATTTATTGTAAGTTGCTTTTGGATTGCAACCATAGAAGAGTTATGGAACAACTAACTGATCACTTCATCATTCCACTATACAAGCTTATCTTTGAGGAGGACCCACCTTGCACGTCACGAGGAGCAATGGAGGCAATATCAGAGATCACAGATTGGTTTGCCTTACCGGATGGCACACTTATTAGAGTGTTCGACAGACAGAAGTCGTCACATCTTTTGCCAAGGTATGCCACCGACAAGCTTATCAGGCAAGAAGTGTGATATCATCTCGCTACAAGGTTGTCAACAACACTGCACAGGAAGAATAAAACACCATGGCCCACTCTTCCTTTGCAGATCGGATTATACGAGATTAAGAATTTCAAGGTTGTAGATACTGAAGAAAAAGCCATAGGAAAGTTTGAGTTTGGTACGAAAGACTTCAATCTGTATGATGTGAGGGGAATTTGCAAGGACCATTGTGCGAGAATCTACTACAATTGGGTCAGCGGAGCATTTCATTGGCCAGAGGAGAATTCATGGAAGAATTTCTACAATGCCTCCAAACCCTGTGAGTCGGTCAGTATAGCTCGGACTTCACGGGCCACTCCATAGACGGCAGCAACTCTAGAAGAAACAGCGACAGAAGGCAGCAATCCAGTACAAGACAAGGGAAAGAGAAAGGTTGCTGACAGTACAGAGGAAGAACAAAGCTGGAAGATGAAAGAGAATCCCATTCTCACAAAATCAACTTTGGCAACAAAAGCAGAAAGGAAGCAGAGGATATAGAGAGAAGAGTGAAGAAAGAGAGAAAAGAAGAGCTTGCAAGAAGCAGAATTGAGAGCGCAGAAAGCAGAACAAGAACTGAGGGAAAAACGGGAGCAAAGGAGGAAAGAAAAAGAGGAGAAGCAGAAGCAGGAATAAGAAGGAATGCAAGGTGCCATAGCAGAAGAAACGATGCCAATATAGGTTGAAGAGCAATAATAGAAACAACCAGCAGCAGAGGGAGAGAGCGAACAAATGCAAGATCGGGAGCTTGCTCAGCGGATTGAAGACTTAATCGAAGTTGTGGACATGGAATTGGAACCAGAGCTGCAGGATGAAGATGCTAACCTAATGCCAAGCGCACCACAGGTCACCGTTCAGACTCCACAACATCTAGCTGCAAAGTTAGCCCCAAGTGAGGAAGGGGACATAGTATCTCTTGATGATGATACGTAATGGATGTGTACAATCTGTCATATGATGAACTCTAGAAGAGGATTGTACAATCACGAAGAAAGCATTTTCTGGATGATCATGCATCACTTGCATTCGTTAGAGAGAGGGTGATAGTGGCGTACACCAATAGGAATCCAAATGCCATTGTCGAAGCCAAGTTGGCCTTCGCAGGTGCAGCGAGATCAAACACTCAGTATCTGACGACCGAGAATACGCAGTTGGTACAGAATCTATAGGCTACCCAACAAGAGATAGAAAATCCCCGCACAGCAGCGCAAAATGCAGCTTCCGTACAGGTCTACTTGGAGGAAATGAGAGCAACGATACTTGCTGAAGTATCCACACTTGGAGAGACCATGTGGGACCTCTATAAGGAAGTTGTCCAGTTACATGGCTTACAGCAGTAAAGCAAAGGATTTGTCAAGACTCTTAAGAATGTGCAAGTTGTTATCACCGTCGTGCAAGAATGGACAATGCAATATAAAGGGGCACTGCTTATCTTGGTAAAGAAAATGAAGCCACGGGCAGAGGTTGAGAAAGCGAGAGTTCGGATGTTAATCTAGAACAACAAAAATCTCACCTCATTCATTGGGAGTATTCAGGCCTCATATGTACGATTGTACAACAGTTTGGATTTCATGGTGAGAACCCACAAGATCCCATCAGTCGGCTCACTTACCGAAGCTAAGCGCAAACATCAAGTCAAGCAGGAGATCGATGAATACTTGGAGCAGCTAAAACAGATTGCCACCAAGGAGGATTTGGAGCTGAACAGACAACATCCAGAACGACATTGGTGGGCTTGTCCAGATAAGCACAATGTTGCGCCTGCTTGAGAAAGAAGTCAAGTCTGGTTCCAAATCATTGTACTTGGATGCTATGGAGGCTAGAGTCCACTTCTAGCCAGACACCATCACATAATTTTGGGATGTCATCACAGAGTACCAAGCTTGGCTTCAATATGTGACTGAGAAGCATCAAGTAGAAATTGTTGAGCTAGAGTTCACCCAAACTCAAGCATCATAGTGTTTTGTCTTGTTTGTTAAAATCTGAAAGTTCTATGCAAATATTTAAAAATTCTTAGCAGAAACTTGAAAGTTCTATGCAGAAAACTGAATGTACTTTGCAGAAAACTAAATCAAATTGAATGTACTTTGCAAAACACTGAATCTACTTTGCATAAAACTAAATGTACTACGTTGTTACAAATACTTAGAATGTAGATTTTTTCTTCACAACTTTTCAGATCAGTGATTGTAGATGTTGGAAATACTGAGAGGGGGGGTGAATCAGTATTTCTTTTCAATTGTTATTTTTACCAGTTAGATCACTTATATTTAGAACACAAAACGAACAATAAGAATAAATGCATTTATTAACTTCTTTTTTACAATAAATCGAGTACAATATATGTAGGGCTCCAACCCTAGATGAAGACACCGATCTTCAATCTCTCAGGCTCCAACCTGTATTTTCCAAGCACCGGCTTGGTCTTCCAAGGCTCCAACCTTGTCAATTTTGAGGCACCTGTTGAAAAATGTAACTAGGTTGGTCTTCATGTTGGCTATGTAATTATGTATTTATGTATAGAAGATGTCTTCTAAGAATAAATACAATCTAGTGTCATATTCATGAAGGATTCAGTTTGACCTTGACAGCCCTCATATAATGTTATAATCAAGTGAAGACATTCTGTTGCAGTAACACCGCTTGGAAAGCAACTGCAAGTCATGGTTGGCTCTCATGATGAAGACCGCTGATGCAGGGGCATTCAGGCCTAGTCAGCAATGCGATAGCATGATCACATGTTGTGACTAACAAGGGGTTGGAAGATAATAGTTTAATTAATTTTATTTGTTTAAATATATGAGAGTGTTTATTTATTGTTAAATATCAGGAAAGGGTATATGTGGCTGAGTGATCCTCCCTGTGTGGAGATCAGGCCAAACAGTTAGATTTATTTGACTAGAATAGAATATGAGGAATTTTAAAAGCTTGATTTAGCGTTGGTTTAGAAAAGAGTGGGTTTGAAGAGACTTTTTAGAAGAGGTTGAGAGATTTCTGGTTCTGAATCTGAATTGGTTCATGAAACCATTTATTTGTATAAATTGTGTCTTCTTGTATAATTCAGGTGAGAGCGAGAGGAGTTAGTAGGAGGTTTTTTGTGTGGAGCGAGAAGAGTTAGTGTGTGACTTAGTGTGGAGCGAAAGCTCAGATTTTGTGATATTCTGACAGTGTGTATTAGAGTTTTTGAATTTGGGATAAATTTGCTAAGGCGAGGCTCTGTTTTGATTCCTGAATATTATGAATGCAATTATGTTTTGTGCCCAATTGAATGACAAATTGTGTAAACTTGAGCATTGTATGTCTGCGTAATTGATTGTAATAGTAAATTTGTGTGTTGGGTGAATCAATGGCTTTTATGTCGATCTGTAGCATTAGTGTGGAAGCTTTGGCACAGAATTATAAACACAGAACAGTTTGAAATCAAATAGTATAGTGAAGTTGTTTAAACTCCCATTTGAATGGTTTTAATGTATGTCAAAGGCGCAGGATTGAAATCGAATCGGTGGCAGTGTTATCAGTGGAAACATTGATGAAATCCGGTTTTTGAATTCACATGCTCTGTGTTGTTAAATTGATTGAAATCGGGTGGAAGTTCACACGGTTTTATGCAGACGGCAAGCAGAAAAGTAATTAACATAGAGAATTGGTGAAAGCCACGTAGTGAAACCTTTGAGCAGATTTGAAATATATGTCGATTTTGAAAGACATCGAGTTCAGAGAATTTATCTGATCGGGGTTATGGGAATTGAATCCGCGAGTTCCGACTTTTGATTGTTACCAATACCGATCTCTGATTCCGATTAGTCGGATCGGAACTGTAGCGATTGTAATCGGATCGGAGAAGTGGAAATTTGCACCGAATCGGAGATGGTTGGAGAGTGGATGCGATCGGTGTGGCAGCAGGATTGTTATAAAGGTGTCGATGGTTGGAGAACTCATTGGAACTATCGATGTGTGAATTGATCCAGGCGTCGGATCAAGCCAGATCTGTAGAAACTGTGATGCATTACATTGTTAGTGATTGTTCGATTTAAATGAAGGAAGCAGATCTGACCAAACGCAGAGCAAGAGTGTAGAAAGGTAGAGTTGAACTAATCTGGTTTGCAGCGTTAAAATGCAAGGGGAACAAAATAGGGTTCGTGTGATATAAATGCCAAGATGCATGCGGTGAGGTGCTGATCTAGTTTGATATTTGAAATTGGAGATTGGATATGTGTTGGCCAATGCACTGATAATTTGGCATGAAGAGTGAAAGCGCCAGCCGGTAATGGGTGAGGTAAATTGATAGGTGCACAGTTTTGAACCATATGTTTATTAGCATCCGTAATTGAACAGTGTATGAGATTGCCCAAATTGGAGTCTTAATTGAGCAGTGATAGCGCCGAAGTTAAAGGTGAGATAGCACAGAAGTTAATTGGAGACTGAAGTTTGAATGACGAATGATGCGTCCATCATTAGAGGAAAAGGTATGAAAGTTGTTGTGGTCCAACTTTGTGTTGGCGATTTGAAATTTCTCCAAAAAGTCGAACATATATATTCAGATATGGAAATTGCAAGCTGTGGAATGAAGAAATGTTAGGGCAGTTATTGAGATGCATTTGCATAGGCACAGTACTGAAAAGATTCTGGGGATGCAGGGATTCCCCTGCACCAACGGCCTATGGTCGGTTCTCATGATGAAGACGGCCTAAAAAGGTGTGAACTGTCCACTATATATTAGCGACGTCTGCGGATCATTTGAATGAACAAGCAACGCAGACAGCACACATTTAAATGCGGATTCTTTTATAGTTAGCAGACTTACGGCTAACACAGCAGAGACGGAGGATACACATACGAATGACTTACGGTTACCACAGCAGAGACGGAGTATATATATATGTATACATTGCGGACACCACAACATGGATTGTGGACATACTGCATTTATATAAGTGAATATCTCTAATATAATACAACACTGGATAAGTGAATATCTACAAGGAAACTATGCGGATATATACAAGGAGATAGTGCAGACATTTACAAGGAGACAGCGCGATAAAAAGAAGAGATTACAGTGCGGATAAGGGAAGGACACAATAAGGATGAAGGAAGGATGCAAGTGCAGATAAATGACAGTATAGAATGCGGATATGTAACAAAGATACAGGAAGAGGATTGCGGATATCAAGAAGTACAGGATTGCAATCATTCAGCGTTGGTATAAGCGAATGTCTTCGGACTAAAATACAAGCGTAAGGGTTATGATGAATTCTGGAGTGTAAAGTAAGGAAGGTAAATGTGCGATTTACCTTCCCACAATAAAAGTGTTACTTCTGCCTAACATTTGTGTCCTGTACATTTTGATAATTGACTTGATAAAAGATTAATTAAGAGAAGACATAAGCAAGCTCACAAGTAATTATCAAGAAGAGAATTTGTATCAACCTTAAGCCCTGCAAATTCTCAACATGGAATCAGAGCTAAGGTGAGAGACAAAGAAGGGCATCTAAGAGGCACTCCAAAAGGAGCTCGGTCAAAAACAACACACGATCTAGGCGATCTCACTGCAGCTTGGATCACAGAAATTCACAGGTGTAGATAACAGTTCGGTGAGATCTCTGTTTTGTATGGATAAAACAAAGATAAAATCGGATCTTTGGAACAGTTCACAGAGTTCAAATTCTCTAAGCTTTTTGGAAGAGATCACAGAACAAAGACACAAACCACAGTTCGGATCACCATATGTAGTCTCGGGGTAATCAAAGAATCTCAAATCGGAAGAATGGCAATGATATTCTCGGCACAAATAGTGCGGATCATAGTGAAGACAATATCGGTCTCCTCAGAAAGATATCACCATATTCTGGACAATATATATATGACAAAGCTCCAATGGAAACAGATCCTTTTAAAAGTTTGGTTTGCAAGGACATAATAACTCAGTGGTATAGCAGTATGGTTCGGTGATATTACAGAATGCTACAAAGTGTCACATGATTTTGGTACTACTACAATCTTGGATCTTGTTGCTATCTCTGTCATTATAATGCCAATGTGACACCCTTGGTAACTAGGATAACACTGGACAGTGACAGTAATGATAGCAATGAAGAATATAAGAAGAAGCAACAGTAAAGTATACATCTGTCTCGGTGCAATAATAAAGGGGATCTACTCATAAAATGGAATCATGATACGATCTCAGTTATGAGTCTAGAAGAGATCTACAGAGCTAGGCATCCCAAAGTATAGAGAAGCATTTCTGATCTACATTCATTCAAAGAAGTCAAAGTATCTTGAAGGCAATAAGGCAAGTTCCCTATCATTGTAGCAAGGATCTCATCCTTATCCTTGAAGAAGATCATCCGAGAAAGCACCAATACACCACCATCAAAGTAATCAAGCTGAAGATTTCATCTTCACTTGTCAAGTAAGTATCTTTAATTCTATAATCAAATTTGGTAAAATGACTTCATGTTTGCAAGAAGATCCATAAGCTGGTTGGGTCATCAAAACTTCTTGCATGAAAAAGAAGGATAGACATAATCCTTGAAGAAAGTGAAGTCATGGAAAAGGGTCTCCTATGAATAGTAATACATGAAGAGGATTCATATGAAAGATCCCATCATATAGTTGGATTGGAGACCTCAAGGGAATATATGATAAGCTGAAAGAAATATTCTTTGAAGATGCAAAAAAGAAGATCAAGGAAAGAGGGAATAAGAGGTCTCTACTATGATTAAGATAGTCTCTCTATGTACATTAAGAAGCATCTCAATAGAAGCATTCAGTGAATCAGCTCCAGGAAAACTTCTCTGATAACATCACTAATAGAAAGCAGTCATCAAATAGCAAAGGTCATCATGGAAACAGATTTCTGGGATATTGATGGAGCATGCCAAGAGAATGAAGCTCTATATTCTCGAGAAATTGCTACAGGATGACTCAAGGGAAAAAGGGTATGAGGTATGTATATATTTATACGCTGACATTAGATGTTGTGAAGTCATGTCATATGGTTGCAGGTAATGGACTTCTGTACTTAGAAGTATGATCTATGGAGGAGTATCTCTCAATGCATGGACAAATGAAATCAACATAATATGTCCTCATGGAATATGAGGTAGATGTATATGAACGAGAAACTAGAAAAGTTGTATGTTCCTGGGAATCAAGAATGTGCAGAGAAGAAGAGATCATAAAATGCAACCATGTCAAGAGGCAGTCATCATCCAGACGCCAAGAAGATGTTACTAGGAAATCTCTTGGAAAGATATGTAGACTCTGACAAAAGTCTGGTGAAGAAGAAGACCCTTGGAAAAACATATCATTAGGAGATGTGTCAATCTGTATCAAGGATGTCGATGCCTACAAGAAGGTGTCATGGTCAAAGATCATCACTAAGGTAACTTTTGTTTTAAAAAGTTCATATGCATATGTTTATCTGGATGAATTTGTGCAGGGCTGCAAATCATGAGAAAGGATGTATGATCCTGGGAGGTGATTCGAAGGAAAGCAGCATGGCACAATAGTGGACCAAATAAGGAAGTCTGATGAATCACTTTCTGACAGTTGACATGACTCAGGATGAAAGTGATGGATGATCTATGCCCTATGAAGTTAAAAGTTGGAGATTCCTCAATATCGAAATCCATGACATCGAGGACAGGAATTCTTCATGAGCAGCTGGGTGTCTCACCATTACTGCTGGAGGTCCCTGGTTAAGAGGGAGCCTAATGATAAGTTTCTTATTTGGAAGAAACTTGGTAATTCCTAAGAATGAGCTCAGGTACATTCCTTGTATAGGAATGAGTACATTCCCTTGTGGAATAAGCTCCTCCCTGGTTGAGAGGGAGAGATAGACACATCATTCTAGTCTTGGGAAGACAAAATGGAGGACTGGGTAATCATCTCGCATTCGATACTCTTTGAGAATGTGTTAGGGCATTCAAGATAAGAGTAGTCGGGGACCGATATTCTTTGAGGGCTAGCTACCCAAGAGAAGAATAGTCCAAGAAGGTCATACTTTGGGAACACCCAGGTGGAGTATGTACCTTGGAGAGACAATGACAAAGGTGTCTATAAGTCATGTGTCTCGCCAGCACTGTAGCCCATTGTCTCGTTGAGAGATGGGGTTGTTAGTCAAGGCCTTGCACTAGGACAATGCTGGTTGATATGATGCTATACAGATGCGATTACCAATCCGATCCTTCTTAAGAGATTCCTCAGTTTGAAAGTGACCATGTACCTATATGAATACCTTCCTAGTTAAGAGGGAATGTTGAAAAGTGTAACTAGGTCGGTCTTCATGTTGGCTATGTAATTATGTATTTATGTATAGAAGATGTCTTCTAGGAATAAATACAATCTACTGTCATATTCATGAAGGATTCAGTTTGACCTTGACAGCCCTCATATAATGTTATAATCAAGTGAAGACATTCTGCTGAAGTAACACCACTTGGAAAGTAACTACAAGTCATGGTCGGCTCTCATGATGAAGACGGCCTAAACCATATTGGATGGTCGGCCTAAAAAGGTGTGAACTGTCCACTATATATTAGCCAAGTTTGTGAATCATTTGAATGAACAAGCAACGCAAACAACACACAATTAAATGCGGATTCTTTTATAGTTAGCAGACTTACGGTTAACACAGTAGAGACGGAGGATACACATACGAATGACTTACGGTTACCATAGCAGAGGCGGTGGATATATATATATATACATTGCGGACACCACAGCATGGATTGCGGACATACTGCATTTATATAAGTGAATATCTCTAATATAATACAGCATTGGTTAAGTGAATATCTACAAGGAGACTATGCGGATATATACGAGGACACAGTGCAGACATTTACAAGGAGACAGCGCGATAAAAAGAAGAGATTACAGTGCGGATAAGGGAAGGACACAGTACGGATGAAGGAAGGATGCAAGTGCAGATAAATGACAGTATAGAATGTGGATATGTAACAAAGATACAGGAAGAGGATTGCGGATATCAAGAAGTACAGGATTGCGATCATACAGCGTTGGTATTAGCAAATGCCTCCGGACTAAAATACAAGCGTAAGGGTTATGATGAATTCTGGAGTGTAAAGTAAGGAAGGTAAATCTGCGATTTACCTTCCCACAATAAAAGTGTTACTTCTTCCTAACATTTGTGTCTTGTACATTTTGATAATTGACTTGATAAAAGATTAATTAAGAGAAGACAAAAGCAAGCTCACAAGTAATTATCAAGAAGAGAATTTGTATCAACCTTAAGCCCTCCAAATTCTCAACAGCACCAACCTCTAGGGCTCCAACCCTATATCTGGTACAAGCTCCGACATGGTTTCTTGAGGACTCGTATCCTCTAGGGCTCCAACCCCATCTTCCAAGGCACCAACCTTGTCTTTATGAGGCTCCAACCCTTAGCTTTACTTCGTCAAGGTGTGTGTGGTTATACTTCACAGCTCCCAATGTCTTCTTGAACGAGCCCTGTTAATCTTCAACTATGCCATCACTTAGTCTCCACGTTACTTCATCAATGACAACCTTGTTCTTCACATGAAGGTGTCCACAACTCTTCATGTTACCCAAACAAGAACTCCAAGGTCACCTCATGATGACATCATGATTTCCAATAATGTCTTCAATAGGCTTCTTGATGATTCTCCAAGGTTGGTCAACAAGACTTTCAAAATGTAATTCCAAGATCTGCTTAAGCAATTCTGCAAAATGTTCCAGGCGCTAGTCCATCAAGGTCATCCTCAATATGGCTAATAAGAGTCTCCAATGCTCTTCATTCCTGTACAAACAGTATTCTTCAAAGACTACTTCATAGGGGCTTCAATGCTACTTCAAAGATGTCTTCAATAGGTTCTTCAATGCAGATAAGAGATAGCTCCAAAAGATGTTTCTACAATCTTCAACAAGGCTTCTCTAAAATAATTGTTTCAACAAACTTCAGTAATATTGCTCCAAGGTATTATTTCTGCTTCTGAATCTATCTTAGGTCTTCAAAAAGGATGTTGAAACACTGCTGCAAATTCCCAACTGATGTCTAAAACTTGTAACCTTGGGAATGCTCCAAAAGTCTCCAGGGTGTAAAGCAGTTCCAAGACTATACTTTAACTTGGTCTTCTATTCTTCTTTAATCTGCCCCAAAGTTATCCTTAATTCTGTTAATAGGATGCTCCTAAACAATGCCCAAGAACTTACAAAACCTGTCAACTAAGTGTACAAAGTGATAGGCAAGGATCTAAAGATAAAGATCCAAATAATTTCACACAGGTCTGTACTACAGTTCAAAACACTCTGCTCTGAAAAGAATGCTACCGCAGGTCCTTAATGCAAACACAGGTTTTGACTGCAATTTTTATCACAGTGCTGAGATATTTCGGTTCCACAGAGATGAGAAGTAGGTTTGCAATCAACAACAGAAAATATGTTGAATACTTGATGCAATAACACTGAGATTGCAATTAATAGTTTTGAAGTATGGAGGCTTAACCAAACAGATCCGAGCTGTAATGTATGCTTTGATTTTTTTAAATGCCCAAACAGTAATCTGTTTCTTCTCCTCGGCCTCCAGTACCTTTCTGCGGTTATATTCTGATTTATTGATCGAAAATCCTTGGCCAAATGAACAGTCCGAACCTCCTTTTAATATGATATTGACGTCAAGATGAAGGAACACATCTTTCTAGGGGTAGGTCGACTTGAAGAACAAGGTGTAGGTCGGCTCACTGTTAGGTGTAATTTTCTTAGTCTTAAAAATTCTATATCTCACAAACTACTAGGAGTTTCGGGACAAATAAGGGCTCATTGGAAAGAGGAAAAAATCCTCCTTAAGATGGTCTAGTTCCCATGTTGAAAGATTGCCTCTATGGTTGGAAAACATATTTTTCTTTGTGACTTTCCTTAAATTATTTAGTGCATAAAATGATTAGGCCAATATGGCTTCTTTGTTTGGCTTCTCCATTGTTTGTATTCTCCATTATTTGGCTTCTTCATCATCATAGGAAAATGTAGGACATCCATGTCATCATGATAGTGTCCAACAATGAGTGTATCATCCATGTCATCACATAATTGTGCAGTGATATGTAATAGTGCAACATCATTAGGAGAACTTCAAATAGTCTTCCAACCATCAAATGATATCTTCCACGTTATCATCTAGTCTTTCATCCTTCATCAAGTGCCATCATCAATTGTGGTTATTCATTTAGTGTATGACATCATCAAGTGTATGACGCCATATGTCATCAAGGGCTAAGGTCTAGATCATCAAGGCACATGCAACATTATAGCTAGTTCAAGGACTTCTTCATTAGTTATTTGACATCTTCATGGGTTGACCTCTTCATTGATAGCATCCTTAGCACCTAGGGATTGCATGAGGTTCATTAACATCAAAGAATATTTGCCATCTCAGCTATTGACATCAATGACAAGCTTGATTAACGGTAGATAGAACATAAACTTAAGGACATATGAAGACAGCCAAGCACAAATATGAGACATTGAGAGTTAGGTCCAATGTGTTGATTTTTGTAGCATCGGAAAGTGATCTAACTCTCAAAATTGGCGAAAAGGCTTAGACACTAGTATTCCAAAGAACCCAGAAACCGTTTGTCGAAATTCCACTCGGTTCATGTTTTATTAAAATAATTAATTATTTTAATGGAGACCCTAAGTCTAAACTTAGGGAAATTAAATAATTAATGGATATTAATAAAACAAAGTGAATCTTCCAGAGAATGAAGATCAAGTCAAGTTTTAATCTTAGCCATTGATTAGACTTCTAATCTGGGTCGTTGATTCTTCAATGAAAAGATTATAAAAGAAGGTTTGACGGTCATTTAGAAAGCAAGTCGGGCAAGCATTTCAGTAACCCGAGGGAAGTCGATTCTCAAGGAATAGAATTCAATTTCAGAGGGAGCTTTGCAGGGTGAAGGAAGCAAAGGGTTGTAGAAGTGACGGGGTTCAAGGGAAGGAGGCAACAGAAGAGCAGAGAAGCAACACACAGGAGCAACGTGGTAGCCTCACGCAGTGGTGACGCAGGGTACGTTGGCTCTGCGCAGAGGGCCACGCAGGAGAGAATCCGGGTGACGTAGGGAGGGTTGGCGGCTCCCTCAGGTGTCAGAAATTCTTCTGGGTACTGAAGAAGAAATATCTCAAGTGTGTCTCAAGGAGTCTTCTCAATTATTTCTGTCAGACTTTTATTGTAAAGATTTCACTACTGAAGAATAATATAAACCCTCATCTGCTGCACCGGTTTTCCTACATTGGGTTTTTCCAATGACAATTGTCCAAAAATAACTGTGTCTATGTGATTGATTCTTATGCATGTACTTTCCACTGTAATGTTCTCTGCATATATATGAGTGATTGTTGTAGTAGTGTTTATTTCAAAATTTACTGAATAATTATGTAAATAACTTATTGTAAGTAGGAGAAGTAAATCTATCACTGCAGTAGTATTTCAAGATTGAAATTTTCACATGGTATCAGAGCTGAGATTGAGTAACAAGGGTGGAGACTCTACAATGGAACAAAGATCAGATGTTGTTGCAACAACAACTCGGAAGGGTTCACGCAATTCTCCAGAGAAGAGGGAAAGCATGAAAGAGCAGATGGACCACGACGTTTATGTTCTGAAATCCAGATTGCAAGAAGATTTTGCTTGTGTGTCAAGCTCTAATTCTCCAAAGATCTGGTATATTGACGATGGAGCTTCTACTCATATGACGGGAGTACGATAATGTTTCTCAAGCTACCAAGAAGAGCAGATGAATTTTAAAATCACCCTGGGAAATAAGGCGAAATGTACCCCTGTTGGAAGAGGTACCATAGTGTTTCAAACAGAAGTTGGTAATAAGCTTCAGGCCACAAATGAGCTACATGTGCCTGGTTTGGGGATGAACTTATTCTCTGTGTCGCAGCTTCAAAACAAAGGTGATGATGTTTACTTCATTGGCAATAAAGTATACGTCAAACACCCAAGTTGGAAGAAGAAGGCACAATTCAAAGTCAGGAGTAATAAACTTTACAAGTTACAGCTCGAATCCCCAATGGCGCTAATAGGCAGCACTGATGAGAAGGATTTGAATGGACTATGGCACAGGAGAATGGGGCACTTACGCCATGGGGCGTTAAGAATTCTCAAGAAGACTGTCACAGGAGTTCGAGAACTGAGCACCAAGCGAGACGATGTCTGCAGAGGGTGCGTATTGGGGGAGTATGCCAAGGCAGTGTATCATAGAAGCAACAATAGAGCTAAGAGTGTGTTGGTCTTAATACACTCGGACATCTGCAGACCAATGTCCACTAGAACTTTTAGTGGTGCCGAATATTTTGTCACCTTTATTGATGACCATTCCAGGAAGACTTGGATCTACTTTCTGAAGACCAAGGACGAAGTCATTGGTCGATTCAAGGAGTTTAAAGCTCTAGTGGAGAATCTGACAGGAAAGCAGATAAAGACACTGCAATCAGACAATGGTGGAGAATACATCGATAAAGACTTCACAAAATTTTGTGCAAGGGAAGGCATCAAAAGAGAGTGGACCGCTCCATATGATCCTTGTTGCATGGAATGTATTAAAAAGAATGTACTCATTGTCGAGGTCATACAAAGGTTAAATAATGAAGACATGCCTACCCGTGACCAAGCTTATAATACAGTCACCATGTACAAACACGATTCCTCACAACGCATTGCAAGATCACTCCTGCAAAGTGTCTTCACCGGTGCCGTAGGACACTTTTGATTTTGCGCATTCGCATATACACGCTTACCCGAAGAGAAGAGGAAGAAGTCGGATAAGACTTTAATGTGAAAATTACAAATAGTTGCAGTGATTGATTTATTTCTCCTACTTATTATTTCAATAAGTTATTATTGAAATCTTCCGGCAAATATCGAAATAAATACTACTACAACATTCACAATTATATATGTAGAGAAATAAACAATAGAGAACATAAGCACAAGAATCAATCTGTACACAGTTATTTTTGGACAATTGTCCCCGGAAAAACCCACCCAATGTGGGAAAACCGGTGCAGCAGATGAGGGTTTTATTAGTTCTTGAGCAAATGATATCTTTACAGGGAAAATATTCGTAGAGAATGGAACCCACTCCGACACGATAGACCTGGCCTCACGAACAAATTTCTCGATCCCAAATTCAAACAGTTTCCCCATATTTTTCACTTGCAGGATTTGACTTCCAGTCCCAGAGCTAGATTGCGTGAACTGCCAGAGACCGTGCGTGCTCGCGTTGTAGCCTCGGTTACCTTCGTTGACCTTGTCGTCTTCCGACCATTCGATCACCCCCCCGACCTCCTCCTCGCTTTCCCACACCGCTCACCCCGCAACTCTCCCGCTAAAATCGAATTCTATATCAGAATGGATCTCCTTTGGGTACTAAGTGTGTGCCCGACTTATCTTCCAAGTGACCCTCAAACCTTCTTTTATAATCTTCCTGTTGGAGAACCAATGGCCCAAATTAAAAGATTAATCAATGGCTAAGATTAAATCTTGACTTGATCCATGTTTTCTAGAAGACTCACACTCTGAATTATTTATCATGAAATGAGTGTATCATAGAAGCAACAATAGAGCTAAAGTGTTGGGATTAATACACTCGGACATCTGCGGACCAATGTCCACTAGAGCTCTCAGTGGTGCCGAATATTTCGTCACCTTTATTGATGACCACTCCAAGAAGACTTGGATCTACTTTCTAAAGACCAAGGACGAAGTCTTTGATCGATTCAAGGAGTTTAAGGCTCTGGTTGAGAATCTTACATGAAAGAGGATAAAGACACTGCGATCAGACAATAGTGGAGAATACATAGATAAAGACTTCACACAGTTCTGCGCAAGGGAAGGCATCAAAAGAGAGTGGACTGCTCCATATAATCTGGAGCAGAATGGAGTCGCGGAAAGGAAGAATAGAACTATTGTCAAGGTTGCAATGGCAATGTTGCATGATCAAGAAATGCCTAAATTCCTATGGGCTGAAGTTTGTAATACAACTATATATGTTCATGGTTCCTTATAATGCATTGGGTAAGATCACTCCAGAAAGTGTCTTCAACGGCAGAAACGGAGAGGTGAACACTTTAGGATCTTTGGCGATCTGACATACTGCCATGTGCCGAAGAGAAGAGGAAAGAGAAATTTGGATAAGACTTTTAATGTGAAAATTCTCAACCGATTTGCAGTGATAGATTTATTTCTCCTACTTATTATTTCAATAAGTTATCATTCAGAAATCTTCTGGCAAATATCGAAATAAATATGACTGCAACATTCACAATCATATATGTAGAGAAATAAACAGTAGAGAACATAAGCACAAGAATCAATCACATGTACACAGTTATTTTTCAACAAACGTCCCTAGAAAAACCCAATGTGGGAAAACCGGTGCAGCAGATGAGGGTTTTATTATTTCTTCAGAAAATGATATCTTTACAGGGAAATATTCGGTAGATAATTTCTGAACCACCTGACACTGAATGCCTAGCTCTCACGAACAAATTTCTGACCCCCAAATCAGCCCCTGCAAGCCCCTGCGTCAGTCTGTGTGATTCACTGTGTAGTCCTAGAGCTAGATTGCGTGAATCTGCTTAGAGACTGCGCGGGGTTTCTGCGTTGTAGCCTCAAGCTACCTTCAGTGACCCTTTGCTGCTCTCCGACCCTGATCTCGATCACCCCTGACCTCCTCCTGCTTCTGCAACTGCTCACCCCGCAACTCTCCCGCTAAAATCGAATTCTATATCAGAATGGATCTCCTTTGGGTACTAAGTGTGTGCCCGACTTATCTTCCAAGTGACCCTCAAACCTTCTTTTATAATCTTCCTGTTGGAGAACCAATGGCCCAAATTAAAAGATTAATCAATGGCTAAGATTAAATCTTGACTTGATCCATGTTTTCTAGAAGACTCACACTCTGAATTATTATCATAGAGGCAGTGTATCATAGAAGCAACAATAGAGCTAAGAGTGTGTTGGTCTTAATACACTCGGACATCTGCAGACCAATGTCCACTAGAACTTTTAGTGGTGCCGAATATTTTGTCACCTTTATTGATGACCATTCCAGGAAGACTTGGATCTACTTTCTAAAGACCAAGGACGAAGTCATTGGTCGATTCAAGGAGTTTAAAGCTCTAGTGGAGAATCTGACAGGAAAGCAGATAAAGACACTGCAATCAGACAATGGTGGAGAATACATCGATAAAGACTTCACAAAATTTTGTGCAAGGGAAGGCATCAAAAGAGAGTGGACCGCTCCATATAATCCAGAGCAGAATGGAATTGCACAGAAAAAGAATAGACCTATTGTCGAGGCTGCAAGGGCAATGTTGTATCATCAAGACATGCCTAAATTCAAGTGGCCTGAAGCTTATAATACAGCGGTCTATGTATAGAACAGGATTCCTCACAACGCATTGGGTAAGATCACTCCTAAAAGTGTCTTCACTGGCAAGAAGCCAGAGGTGAGCCACTTTAGGATCTTTGGCAGTACGGCATATTGCCATGTACCCGAAGAGAAGAGGAAGAAGTTGGATAAGACTTTTAATGTGAAAATTCTCAACCAGTTGCAGTGATAGATTTATTTCTCCTACTTATTATTTCAATAAGTTATCATTCAGAAATCTTCTGGCAAATATCGAAATAAATACGACTGCAACATTCACAATCATATATGTAGAGAAATAAACAGTAGAGAACATAAGCACAAGAATCAATCACATGTACACAGTTATTTTTGGACAAACGTCCCTAGAAAAACCCAATGTGGGAAAACCGGTGCAGCAGATGAGGGTTTTATTATTTCTTCAGAAAATGATATCTTTATAGGGAAATATTCGGTAGATAATTTCTGAACCACCTGACACTGAATGCCTAGCTCTCACGAACAAATTTCCGACCCCCAAATCAGCCCCTGCAAGCCCCTGCGTCAGTCTGTGTGATTCACTGTGTAGTCCTAGAGCTAGACTGCGTGAATCTGCTTAGAGACTGCGCGGGGTTTCTGCGTTGTAGCCTCAAGCTACCTTCAGTGACCCTTTGCTGCTCTCCGACCCTAATCTCGATCACCCCTGACCTCCTCCTGCTTCTGCAACTGCTCACCCCGCAACTCTCCCGCTAAAATCGAATTTTATATCAGAATGGATCTCCTTTGGGTACTAAGTGTGTCCCGACTTATCTTCCAAGTGACCCTCAAGCCTTCTTTTATAATCTTCCTGTTGGAGAACCAATGGCCCAAATTAAAAGATTAATCAAATTAAATCTTGACTTGATCCATGTTTTCTAGAAGACTCACACTCTGAATTATTAATGCCTTTTAATTATTTCATTTTCCTAAGTTTGGACTTAGGGTCTCCATTAAAATAATTAATTATTTTAATAATTCTTGAACTGAGTGGAATTTCCACAAATTGTTTCTGGGTTCTTTGGAATGTTGTTGTCCAAGCCTCCCTGCAAAGTTTGAGACTTGGAACACTTTCGGATGCTACAAAAATCAACACTCCCTCTTAGCGAGGAAAGTGTTCCAACAAAATGCTTGCTGCATGCTGCTCTAAATCTGAAGCACCCTCTATGACGCTGCCACCTGTACTATTGCCTTTGGCATTGCCACTGTCACTTGTTGCATCTGTACTACAGCTCCCTCTAAATTCTGAATCATCCATTCCTGCTACTGGAAGGGATTCTTCATCATCCCCATCTTTTCTCTGAAGTAAACAAACTTTGTCTTTCCTAGAGCCTTGGTGACGATGTTTGCCACATGTTCTCCTGTTGGAGTGTATTGCAACTGAATAGCTCCACATTGTACCCAGTCCCTGATGAAGTGACACCGGATGTCAATATGTTTCGACCTATCATGAAACACACGATTTTCAGAGAGCTTTATGCAACTCTGATTATCACAGAGAATGTTGATCGCTTCCATTTTCTCCTTGAGTAGATTTGCTAATAGTTTCCTAAGGCATATGGATTCGCACGAAGCTGGCTAGTTGCCATATACTCTGCTTCTGCTAAACTCAGTGCCACGGACTTCTGTTTCCTACTGCACCAGGAAGTCATTCCCAATCCCAGACTGAAACAGTACCCGCTGGTACTCTTCCAATCAACAGAATTTCCTGCCTAGTCTGCATCAGTAAAACCACTCAACCTGACATTATTGTCACAGGTGTACTTCAATCCAAGCTCGATTGTTCCTCGAAGGTATCTGAGAACATGCTTGACTGCTGCCCAATGTGCCCTCTTCGGTTCCACCATGAACTGACTTAGGGTATTAATAGCATAACAGATGTCTGGGCTTGTATTTACCAGATACATCAATGAGACTATGAGTTGTCTGTACAGCGTAGGATCAACTTCCTCATCATCGAACGTGTCAATTTTCCTCCAATTAGTAATCATTGGAGTAGTCATGGGTCTACAATCCTCCATCTGAAATCTCTTCAGAATCTCTGTAGTGTATCTTCCTTGACCAAGGAAGATCTCCCCATCCTGCTGCCAAACTTTCAACCCCAGAAAATAGTGCATTTGTCCTAGATCCTTCATGTTAAACTCTTCAACTAGATTGTTCTTGCAATCTTTGATGAGCCTTGATGATCCTGTCAAGAACAGATCATCCACATACAGTACCAGTATCAATGGCTCACTCCCTACTCTTAGATAGTAGAGATTGGGATCTACATCACTCTTGACGAATCCCATCTTCTGCAGATAGCTGTCAATTCGACAATACAAAGCTCTAGGAGCTTGCTTCGGTCCATATAATGCTTTCTTCAATCTGCACACGAGTTTTCCGATCATATGTCTCAAAGCCCTCTGGTTGTTCTATATAAACTTCTTCTTATATCACACCATTCAAGAATGTCGTCTTGACATCCATCTGGTGAATTTCCCATCCCATCTGCGCAACAAGGGATATCATGAACCTGATAGATGTGTATCTGGCTACCAAGGCGAAGGTTTCTTCGTAGTCTATTCCTTCCTTCTGAGCATACCCCTTAGCCACAAACCTGGCTTTAAATTCTCGATGTTTCCGTTTGCAGCATGCTTGATCTTGTAGATCCACCTGGATCCTACAACAGATCTATCTTGTGGTTTGAGTACTACTTCCCAAACATAATTTGTCATGATGGCACTGTACTCTTCCACCATTGCATCACCCCATACCTAGTGCTGAGCAGCTTCCCGGAAACTGGAGGGTTCTTCGACTTGAGCAACCAAGGCTTGATACCTCTCAGGCTGCTTACGCTGTCTCTTCTCATTCCTGGGATTTTCGACAAAATCCTCTGCATCCTTCAAAATCTGTCGAAATTCTCTGCTCGTTCTTCCACTGGTAGTGGGTGGATTTACCGGCTCTCCTTCTTGCAAATCCTCAGGAAACCCATCCTTTGGATCACTATGCCTTGGAGAGGCAACTGAATTTTTTGCTGCTGGTTGTTGGGGCTGGACCAGAGGCTCTTCCTCTGACTGTGTAGCAGAAGGCAGTTCATGTGATCTTCTAAAGGCTTTCTCCTCCATAAATTTCACATCTCTTCGCACCACTACTTTCCGGCTCTCAGGAATGTAGATGCGATAAGCCTTTGCATTCTCACTATATCCTAATAAATACCCCCTTTCAACAGTCATCTCCAACTTCTTCCTCTTCTCACTGGGTACATGACAGTAAGTTGAACTGCCGAAGATCCTAAAGTGACTCACTTCGGGCTTGCTGCCAGTGAAGACACTTTCCGGCGTGATCTTTCCTAGTGCAATGTGAGGAGTTCTGTTCTGAATATAGACAATTGTATTACACGCTTCAGCCCATAGGAATTTGGGCATGTCTTGGTCATACAACATAGCTCTGGTTGCTTCAACAATAGTCTGGTTCTTCCTTTCTGCCACTCCATTTTGTTCCAGATTGTATGGAGATGTCCATTCTCTTTTGATGCCTTCCCTCGCGTAGAATCCAGTGAATTCTTTATCTATGTATTCACCTCCATTATCTGATCGCAATACCTTGATCTGCTTCCCTGTCAGATTCTCCACCAGAGCTTTGAACTCTTTAAATCGACTAAAGACTTCATCCTTGGTCTTCAAGAAGTAAATCCAGGTTTTCCTGGAATGGTCATCAATGAAGGTGACAAAATATTCGACACCACTAAGAGCTCTCGTGGACATTAGCCTACAAATATCTGAGTGTATTAGATCCAACACACCCTTGGCCCTATTGTTGCTTCTCTAATATGCTGCCTTGGCATATTTCCCCAATATGCATCCCTTGCAAACATCATCCCGTTTGGTGCTCAACTCTGGAACACCTGTGACAGTCTTCTGGAGAGTTCTCAACGCCCCATGATGCAAATGCCCCATTCTTCTATGCCATAGCTCATTCAGATCTGTTTCATCTGCGCTGCCAACCAGTGCCATTGGGGAATCAAGCTGTAGTTTGTATAGCTTGTTGCTTCTTACCCCGATTTGTGCCTTCTTCTTCCGACTGGGGTGCTTGACATAGACTCTATTGCCAATAAAGTAGACGTTGTATCCTCAGTTTTGAAGTTGTGACACTGAGAGTAGATTCATCCCCAATCCCGGCACATGTAGTACATTAGTGGCCCGGATTCTGTTCCTTGCCTCAGTCTGAAAAACTACGGTACCTTTCCCAATGGGAGTGCACTTTGCTTTATTACCCATGGTTATTTTGAAATTCATCTACTCTTCTTGGTAGTCGGAAAAACAGTCCCGTACTCCCGTCATGTGGGCAGAGGCTCCACTGTCAATATACCATACATCTAAGGACGTAGTACTTGATACACAAGCAAAAACTTCCTCTAATCTGGATGCCAACACAGATACATCGTGATCCATCCGTTCTGTCGTGCTTACCCCTTCTCCTGGAGGACTGCGTGAACCCTTCTTCATTGTTGCCCTGGAGAACTGCATAGATCTTCGTTCACTGATAGATGCCCCCTCTCTGTTATTCATCTCTGGCTCTAATACCATGTGAAAATTCTCAACCAGTTGCAGTGATAGATTTATTTCTCCTACTTATTATTTCAATAAGTTATTATTCAAAAATCTTCCGGCAAATATCGAAATATATACTACTGCAACATTCACAATCATATATGCAGAGAAATAAATAGTAGAGAACATAAGCACAAGAATCAATCACATGTACACTGTTATTTTTGGACAAATATCCCCAAAAAAACCCAATGTGGGAAAACCGGTGCAGCAGATGAGGGTTTTATTATTTCTTCATAAAATGATATCTTTACAGGGAAATATTTGGCAGATAAATTTTGAACCACCTGAGACTGAATGCCCAGCTCTCTCGGACAAATTTCTGACCCCCAGATCAGCCCCTGCAAGCCCCTGCGTCAGTCTGTGTGATTCTCTGCGCAGGCCCAGAGCTGGACTACGTGAATCTGCGTGGAGGTTGCATGGGGTCTCTGCGTTGTAGCCTCAAGCTACCTTCAGTGACCCTCTGCTGCTCACCGACCCTGATTTCGATCACCCTTGACCTCCTCCTGCTTCTGCAACTTCTCGCCCTACAACTCTCCCACTGAAATCGAATTCTATATCAGAATGGATCTCCTTCGGGTACTGAGTGTGTGCCCGGCTTATCTTCCAAGTGACTCTCAAGCCTTCTTTTATAATCTTCCTGTTGGAGAACCAACAGCCCAGATTAAAAGATTAATCAATGGCTAAGATTATATCTTGACTTGATCCATGTTTTCTAGAAGATTCACACTCTGAATTATTAATGCCTTTTAATTATTTCATTTTCCTAAGTTTGGACTTAGGGGCTCCATTAAAATAAATAATTATTTTAATAATTCTTGAACCGAGTGGAATTTCCACAAACTGTTTCTGGGTTCTTTGGAATGTTGTTGTCCAAGCCTCCCTGCAAAGTTTGAGACTTGGAAGACTTTCGGATGCTACAAAAATCAACAGTTGAAAAGGGATATCTGGTGGGATATAGCGAGAATGCAAAGGCTTACCGAATCTACATTCCTGAGAGCAGAAAGATTGTAGTTCGGCGGGATGTGAATTTCATGGCGGAAAGGGCCTTCAAGAAATCTCGGGAGATGCCTTCTGCTACACAATCTGAGGATGATCCGTTGGTTCAACCACAACGACCTGTACAGGGTAACATAAATGCTTCTCCAAGGCACGAGGATCCAAGGGATACATCTCCCAAGGAGTTGCAGGAAGGAGAGCAGGTAGATCCACCAACTACTAGTGGTAGGGCGAGCAGGGAATTACGACAAATTCTTAGGGACGTAGAGGAGTTTGTTGAATACCCCAAAAATGAGAAGAGGCAGCACCGACAACCTAACAAGTACCAAGCCTTGGTAGCACAGGTTGGGGAACCCTCTAGTTTTCAGGAGGGAGCTCAACATCAGGTGTGGGTAGATGTGTTGGTGGAAGAATATAGTTCCATCATGACAAATGATGTCTGGGAAGTGGTTCCTAGGCCTCAAGACAGATCAATTGTGGGTTCGAGATGGATCTACAAGATCAAATATGTTACAGATGGTTGCATCGAGAAATTTAAAGGCAGGTTTGTGAATAAGGGGTACGCTGAGAAGGAAGGGATAAACTATGAAGAGACCTTCACCCCAGTAGCCCGATATACTTCTTTCATATCTGTGATATCCCTTGTTGCGTAGATGGGATGGGAGATTCACCAGATGGATGTCAAGACTGCATTCTTGAATGCGGTGATAGAAGATGAAGTATATATTGAACAACCAGAGGGCTTTGAGACACATGAGCAGAAAACTCATGTGTGCAGGCTCAAGAAGGCCTTGTATGCACTGAAGCAAGCCCCTAAAGCTTGGTATGGTAAAATTGACAGCTACTTGCAAAAGATGGGATTTGTCAAGAGTGACGTAGATCCCAATCTCTACTATCTAAGAGTAGGGGATAAGCCTCTGATATTGGTGTTGTACGTAGATGATCTATTTCTGGCAGGATCATCTAAGCTCTTCAAGGACTACCAAGAGAATTTAGCTACAGAATTCGACATGAAGGACCTGGGGCTGATGCATTATTTTCTGGGGTTGGAAGTTAGGCAGCAAAAAGATGAGATCTTTCTTGTTCAAGGAAGATATACTACAGAAGTTCTGAAGATGTTTCAGATGGAGGACTGTAGACCCATGGCTACACCAATGATTACCAACTGGAAGAAAATTGATACGTCCGAAGATGATAAGGCTAATCCTACCTTGTATAGGCAAATCATAGGATCTTTGATGTATTTGGTCAACACAAGGCCAAACATCTATTATGCTGTCAACACCCTCAGTCAGTTCATGGTAGAACCAAGGAGGGCACATTGGGCAGCATCCAAGCATGTTCTCAGGTACTTGTAGAGAACAATCAAACTTGGATTGAGATACACCCGAGGAAATGACATTAGATTGGGTGGGTTCACTGATGCAGATTGAGCTGGGAGCCCTGTAGAGCGGAAAAGTATCAATGGGTACAGTTTGAATATCAGATCAAGAATGACCTCCTGGTGCAGCAGGAAACAGAAGTTGTGGCTCTAAGGTCAATTGAGGCGGAATATCACGCTGCAAGCACTGCTTCGTTTGAGGCCATATGGCTTAGGAAGCTGCTTGTGAACCTACTGAAGGAAAAGATGGAAGCGACCAACAATCTATGTGATAATCAAAGTTGCATCAAGCTCTCTGAGGACCTTGTGTTCCATGATCGGTCGAAGCACATTGACATCAGGAGTCATTTCATCAAAGCCTGTGTCCAACGGTGAGCTGTGTGGATTTATGGTAGCATTAGACGTGCTCTAGCCTTGTAATTTTGTATATAGGCTAAGACACATGTATTCCATAAAACCCAGAAATTGTTTTGGAAAATTCCACTTAGAGATGATTTAATTAAATTAATTAATCGTTTTTTAATGTTTTCCTAAGTCTAAACTTAGGGAAACTGATTAATTAAAGTGTATTAATTAAATCAAGTGTGAATCTTCTAGATAAAGCCATGGATCACCTCCAAGTTAATCTTAGCCCTTGATTATGTTTTAATCTTGACCGTTGAAGAGTCGATGAAAGATTATAAGAAGGAGGGTGAGGGGCCTATGGAAAACACACTTGACACTTGAGCCATTGAGCATTTTCAAATTTGTGTGAGAAGACACAGCTTTTGATCAAGAACAAATCACTAGGGCTGGGTTTGCTAAGTGATTTGATTCAATGATCAGATCCAAAGAGGGGCAGAAGCAGAGATTGGTCAGGAGGGCCAAGAATACATTTCAGAGAAAGGCAGTATCAACAAAGGAGAGAGACAGTGCAGTTTATGGCTAGGGTGATGTAGTTACTGTAGAGAATCACGCAGAGCTAGCGCAGTGTCTCTTGGAGTCAGTCCGGAGAAGGATAGATGCTGGGGTTCTCAGCCAAGAGGGCCAAGATCCAGCTTCAAATCAGCCAGATCAGCTACAGGAAAGGGTGACGCAATCCCTCTAGCTTGCCTACGCAGGTTTACGCAGATCCATCGTAAGCAATCACACAAAGGCAGTGAGGGCTTCATCAGCGTTGTTTTGATCATCCGAAGACTTGCTGAGTGAGGTATATCTCACAGTGATTTTTGCTGTCTAGATTTCTCTAAAGGGTTTGTTGGATGTTGGCACCCTAGTTGTATTCAAGATTCTGCTGCTTAATAATACAAACCCTCAGATCTGTTGCACTAGTTTTCCCAGGTTGGGTTTTTTCAGGGACATAGTCCAAAAATAACTGTGTCAATGTGGTTGTTTTTCATTGAGTTTTGTTCAGATTGTTTCAGCACTTAGATTTATTCCGCAGTATTATTTGTGTAGACTGCTTTAGTAATTACTTCGGTATTTCAATGTAATGAAATAATTATCAAATAACAGGAGAAGTAATTCAGATTTGTTGCAGTAGGAATCCAGATCTAGGGTTTTTCACATGGTATCTATTAGTCTCCTGTATTCTACAGTGTCACTAGATGACTGCGTATTTTCTACAGTCTACTGAAAATAATATACCCTGACTATCATTTATTTTCAGAAATCTCATTGCCTTCATTATTTTCATTTTAAACCTGTCCATTATCTCTCATTTTACCTTTTCCAAACACTCTCATACCCTGAAATCTCTTGTTTAACCCTAAATCCCTCATTTTAACCTCTTTCCCTATGCTAAAACCCCATTTTTCCTCACAAAAACCCTCCCCTTCCTTCATTCCCCTTCTTCCATTGAAACAATGTAAAAAACCCATTTTTACATTGTTTTAAAAAAAAAATTAATTTATTCGGGACCCACTTTTTTAAATAGACCCTGTATACCCCTTTATATTAAAACCACCCGCTCTAAACCTTTACCCTCCGCGTCCATATAACCCTACCCCCACCCTATATTAAGCGCATCTGCTTAAATTCTTACCCCGAGCCCTGCATTATTTTAAAACCCTCCGCTCCATTTAAACCCCCGACCCTACATGTCAAATCAACTCACAGTCCACTCATCGCTTGACCACCGTCAGATCCCCGCCTTCCGATCTGACAGCCACCAAGCGTTTTCGCAACACAAAACGCCCGAGGTTTAAAACCTTTGGGAACTTGCAAAATGGGTGGTTTTCGCACCCCTCCTTTCCACCACGCGTCGCTCCAGCGTTCTATCACATCCCCGCGATATATATCGGCTAATCGCCTATGCACCGTGCGAAAACCACAAAACCGCTCCCGCGCCATAACATGAAACCACTGACCCGGTTCAAACATGTTGAAGCCTTGTGTCACTACGATAGTCCCCAAGTCGCCATGTAGACCCCAGCAACATTTCTAAAGGCTTGGAGGGCCATAGCCAAACGCTGAAAACCGAAAGCCTCCAATTGTCCGGACTCTGTCCATAGACTTCCCGAGATCCTCAAAGTCATCCTCGCCACCCTGCGAGATCCAGTTTTTAATTAAAAAATTGTTTTTTTAATTGTGCAGGTGATTGATATATAAGAAAATGCATAATTGCATTTCTAATTCCGAAAATTGCTTAAACAGGTTTCTCTGGGTGACGATCCAGAAGCCTTATTTATAAAAGGATTAGGAGTGCAAGAACAATCAAAGGCAGCAGTGGATCACGATCAATCAGGATCATACAATCACTCCAAGGACAACGAGGTCTCTTCAAATGATAGGGTAAAAGAAAAAGGAGAATTTCACAGTGACTGCGCAGGCAAAGATGAAGACAAGTAAAGAACACAATTAAAGAACAGTGACAGTTAAAAGATTCACCATGACAGTGAAAGGTAAAGGAATAAAAAGATCAGTCAAAGGTTAAAGCTAGAAGACGGATGTTATGTCAGAGAAAGCAGATAAAACAGTGGGAGAACATAATTAAGGAAAAGACAAATCAGGGTGTAAAGATAAATCAAGAATGAATTAACGAAGAAGACAAAGCCAAATGACAAAGCCACTCAGCATTTAACTCTTCCCAATCACATTGGCCACCTACAGCCAGATTTTGATTTAATACAAGCTACCTCAGTTAATGTTTCAGTCAGAGATATTTTAGCAGCCACTTAGAAGTTATTGTAAAGTTAATGTTTTAAGGCAAATAGTCAAAAATATCTTAAAGTTAGCTCAGCAGTTAAGTTGAAAGTTATTATTACAGTGAGTCAGTCAGAGATATTTTAGCACTGGGCCTTGCATGGTCTCAATTGTCAAACATCATTTACTCTGTAGTAAATACAAATCTGTCACCCTAGATTAGGGCAACCTCCTCATCTGCAATTAAATACAACATGTATTGTTCATTATTATTGTTGGTTGTTTGGTTGGTTACTAAGTTGGATTTTGATCAAGACTCGGAGTTGCAAAGATTATTGCACTAGAGCATTGTAACTGTTTTGAGTTGGACATCAGTGATACAAGCACGTTCACAGGATTCTTGAGCTATGTTAATGGTGATGTTATCCCTCTTTGTCAATGTTTCTCCCCTGTTTTCCATATTGTACATCAATTTCTCTGATAATAGAACAGAAATTTTAGATTGAGATATGTTGTTTGGGCACCTTAAATCTGTTTGTTATTATTATCTTTATGTTTTCATCTGCAAAGTTTAGCTAAAGAATTCAGCGGTGCCTGCTCTTTAGTTTCTCTTAGTTGTTACCTTGAGGTTTTCTTAGTAAAGTTTAGCTAAAGAATTCAGGGGTGTCCTGCTCCTTAGTTTCTCCCAAATTATTTATCTTAAAGGCCTTCTTGAAGTTTAGTTAAAGAATTCAGAGGCGTTCTACTCTTTAATTTCACTGAACTGTTATCTTGAATGTTTTCTCTATCTGAAAATATAGCTAAAGAATTCATAGTTGTTCTTCTCTTTAGTATTACTGGATTGTTGTCTTGAGGCTTTCTCAGTAAAGTTTAGACTAAAGAATTCAGGGGCGTCCTGCTCTTTAGATTTACCAAACTGTTATCTTAAAGGCTTTTCTTGTTAAGGTATAGTTAAAGGATTCTTAATTACCCTTTAGTTTTACTGAATTCACAAACTTCTTGTCATTTCATATTCATCTTACCTAAGAAGATCCATTTGATATAGTTAGCTTGCCCTATGAAAACCCTTGAAGAGTTGATGTACAATTTAAACCTTTTATGACTCCATAACCCAATGGATTAAGCTTCCCACATTCTATCTGTCCAACCTGCAATCAATCAAAACAAACAACCACAAACTTCATAACTAGCCTAAAATCAAAAAACTTAAGCATAAAGATAAATCAGTTAATCATAAACATAGAGAGAGCCCTCTCTAAGCCCAGGAAGGCTAGGTCCTTGGACTCCAAAGTGGTTTGATGTGGTTCCTTGCTACTTGTTCTTGCCAATCTTGCAAATCACAGGGATCCAACAGTATCAGAGCTTATTTAAGCTGAAGTGCAGGAGAAACGAAGAGAACCAGCAAATCAGCGCTATAGAGTCTGGGATCTACGTAAGCAGCAGACCCTCCCAAAAAATTACGCTGTCCAGGCCAGGAGGGCATTCCAGTGCAGAAAAGGCTCTCTCTGAGAGAGTTGACAGAGGGGTAAGATTTTTCAGTTGAAGAAGAGGCAACGTAGCTGAAGGACACAGTTACTGCACAACAGTAAAAGCTGGTGCATAAGCGTTAGAAAATTCTGAAAAAACACAGTTGGGGATTTCTTGATCTCAGAGGGTTTCTTACTCAAAGAAACTCAGTTTTTTCCTGTGCAACAACAGAAGAAGTGACTTACTCCACAAGGAGTGCGTAAGTCAAGCTGAGCAGAGGGTTAGAGCAAAGGTATCGACAGTTGAGGAGATGGCTAGCAACGGACTGCGTGACCAAGATAGATTGGAGGGTACCTCCAACTATGTTATCTAGAAATCAAGGATAGAATTTCTCCTTGATGAACACGATCTGAAAGCCCTCATAGATAGCGCAGTTAGAACCCCTTGATGCAGCACACCTGAGGCAGTTCAAGAAGAATATGGCTAGAGCCAAGAGATTGATCCTAGATGGAGTGAAGGATCACATCGTACCTCACATAGCAGCCAAAACCACTGCTAGAGAAATGTGGGTAGGGCTAGAAAAGCTGTACCAAGGATCTTCTAAGCAGCGGAAGATGTACCTTGAAGAGAAGATGCGAAATATTAGGATGAAGAAGGGAGAACGTTTTGACTCCTTCTTGTCTCGGATTCAGGAAAACTAAGATCAATTGTCTGCAATAGGATCTGCGCCGAAAGACTCAAAGCTAGTAAGGCTCACACTAAACTTTGTTTCTAGAGGATTATCAAGTCTTTGTCCAAAGTATATTAGGTAGAGAAAAGCTTCCAGGATAGGAAGCAATGTGGGCAGCATTACAGCAAGAGGAGTTGAGGAGAGATCTCCTAAAAATCCACTTGGTGGATGGCAGTAGCAGTTCAAAGGTCAAGAAGGAGGAAGAAGACAACATTGCCCTTGCATCAAAAGGGCAACCGAAGCAGAAGAAGAAAGATCTATCTAAGATCAAGTGCTTCCGGTGTGGGGAAATGGGGCATTATGCCACACAATGTCCTCTTAAGAAAAAAGATAAAGAGGAGAAGGAAGATCCACATGTAGGAGCTGCCAAGATTGAGGCAGAGAAAGATTGTGCTATGTTAGCTCATATTCCAAAAGGAGAAAAGTTGGCTAATTTGGATTTTTAGATCCAGAATCTACAAGGAGGCGAGATCCTTGAGTATTTCCGAACTCTTGGATCACATGTGAGCTACGGCAGCCTAAAGACAGTAGCAGGATGGACAACAGTAGCAGAAAAAGATGAGATGATGCAGTGGCTAGCAGTACTAGAGCTTGATCAGTGCAGAGAAGAGGCAGCAACAGCAGCAGCAGCGCAGTGCACACTAGTGCAGAGCAGTGCTCACGCAGTGCAAAGCGGCAACAGCACAGTATCTTCAGAGAGCTAGTGCAGAAACTAGCAACAGTCAGTTTCATTCTTCAGAAGCAGACTTGCTTGTCCAAATTTCGGATGTTTTTCTGTTGCAATTAGCGACAGTAGCAGCAGTGCAGCAACAGCAGCACAGTGCACTGAGAGGCAGCGCAGTGCAGAGTAGTGCTCACTCAGTGCAGAACAATGCTCACGCAGTACAGCGACATGGTTGCAGAATTTAGAGTGAGTTGCAGTACAGTGGCAGTTGGCAACAGCATGCAGAGTTAGCAGCAGTACAGTTGCAGCATTTTTGGTGCAGTGTTGGTGAGCAACATCAACAACACAGCAACAGATGTTACAGAAGTCAGATCAGCAGCACATTGAGTTGTCTTTCTAGAGCACTTTCCTCGCTAAGAGGGAGTGTTGATTTATGGTAGCATCGGATGTGCTCTAGTCTTGTAATTTTGTATACAGGCTAAGACACATGTATTCCATAAAACCTAGAAATGGTTTTGGAAAATTCCACTTAGAGATGATTTAATTAAATTAATTAATTGTTTTTTAATGCTTTCCTAGGTCTAAACTTAGGGAAACTGATTAATTAAAGTGTATTAATTAAATCAAGTGTGAATCTTCTAGATAAAGTCATGGATCACCTCCAAGTTAATCTTAGCCCTTGATTATGTTTTAATCTTGGCCGTTGAAGAGTCAATGAAAGATTATAAGAAGGAGGGTGAGGGGCCTATGGAAAATACATTTGACACTTGAGCCATTGAGAATTTTCGAATTTGTGTGAAGAGACACAACTTTTGATCAAGAACAAATCACTAGGGCTGGGTTTGCTAAGTGATTTGATTCAATGATCAAATCCAGAGAGGGGCAGAAGCAGAGATTGGTCAGGAGTGCCAAGAATACATTTCAGAGAGAGACAGTATCAACGCAAGAGAGAGAGCGCAGTTTCTGGCTAGGGTGACGCAGTTACTGCAGAGAATCACGCAGAGCCAACGTAGAGTCTCTTGGATTCAGTCCAGAGAAGGATAGAGGCTGGGGTTCTGAGCCAGGAGGGCCAATATCCAGCTTCATATCAGCCAAATCAGCTACAGGAAAGGGTGACATTGTCCCTCTAGCTTGCCTATGCAGGCTTACTCAGATCCAACGTAAGCAATCACGCAGAGGCAGTGAGGGCTTCATCAGCGTTGTTTCGATCAGTCAGAGACTTGCTGAGTGAGGTATATGTCACAGTCATTTTTGCTGTCTAGATTTCTCTAAAGGGTTTGCCAGATATTGGCACCCTAGTTGTATTCAAGATTCTGTTGCATAATAATACAAACCCTCAGATCTACTACACCGGCTTTCCCAAGTTGGGTTTTTCCAGGGACTTAGTCCAAAAATAACTGTGTCAATGTGGTTATTTTTCATTGAGTTTTGTTCAGATTGTTTCAGCACTTAGATTTATTCCGCAGTATTATTTGTGTAAACTGCTTCAATAATTACTTCGGTATTTCAATGTAATGAAATAATTATCAAATAATAGGAGAAGTAATTCATGTTTGTTGTAGTAGGAATACAGATCTAGGATTTTTCACAAGCTATACAATTACAGTACACTCCAACAAGAGAACAGGTAGCAAACATCCTTACTAAGGCTCTAGGAAAGACAAAGTTTGTCTACTTCAGAGAGAAGATGGGGATGATCAAGGACCCAATTCAATAGCAGAAATGGACTGATGCAGAATTACAAGGGAGTTGCAGTACATATGAGGCAGTGGCAGTGGCAGTGTCATGGGCAGCAATACAGAAGGCAGCAGCGCAGCAGATGAGAAGCAGTAGTAGCCAAGCATTAGCAGCGCAAAGGATGCTTCAGGGTCTGAGCAGTATGCAGCAGCCATATTGCTAGAACACTTTCCTCGCTAAGAAGGAGTATAGATTTTTTTAGCATTGGAAAGTGATCTAAGTCTCAAAATTGGTGAAGAAGATTAGACACCAGTATTCCAAAGAACCAATAAACCGTTTTTGGAAATTCCACTCGATTCATGTTTTATTAAAATAATTAATTATTTTAATAAAGACCCTAAGTCTAAACTTAGGGAAATTAAATAATTAATGGGTATTAATAAAACAGAGTGTGAATCTTCTAAAGAACAAAGATCAAGTCAAGTTTTAATCTTAGCCATTGATTAGACTTCTAATCTGGATCGTTGATTCATCAATGAGAAGATTATAAAAGAAGGCTTGAGGGTCATTTGGAAAGAAAGTCGGGCAAGCATTTCAGTAACCCGAGGGAAGTCCATTCTGAAGGAATAGAATTCGATTTCAGAGGGAGCTTTGCACGGTGAAGGAAGTAGAGGGTTGTAGCAGTGACGGGGTTCAAGGGAAGGAGGCAACAGGAGATCAGAGAAGCAACACGCAAGAGCAGCGCAGTAGCCTCACACAGTGCTGACGCAGGCTACGTTGGCTCTACACAGAGGGCCAAGCAGGAGAGAATCAAAGTGACGTAGGGAGCGCTGGTGAGCCCCTCAATTGTCAGAAATTCTTCTGGGTACTGAAGAAGAAATCTCTCGGGTGTATCTCAAGAAGTATTCTCAATCGTTTCTATCAGACTTTCCTTGTAAAGATTTCACTACTGAAGAATAATATAAACCCTCATCTGCTACATCGTTTTTCCCACATTGGGTTTTGTTGGGGACAATTGTCCAAAAATAATTGTCTATGTGATTGATTTGTATGCTTGTATTTTCTATTGTTTTGTTCTCTGCATATACAAGAGTGATTGCCACAGTAGTGTTTATTTCAAAATTTACTAAATAATCTGTAAATAACTTATTGTGAGTAGGAGAAATAAATTTATCACTGCAATAGTATTTCAAGATTGAAATTTTCACACAATGACAAGGGCAAAACCCACAAGGGGAAAACCCAAATGATTCGTCTTCTATTAGAGTTCTTCAATTGTTTAGCAAAGTACAAAGAGAGAGAGAGAATGAGAATGAATAAAGTCACCAATGTTTGATCAACTTGCAATTGAAGTGCTCTTGTTCTTTGCTTGAAGAACTCGTCCTTCTCATCATTAGATTTTGTCATACACACTTGCTCCAACTCTTCCCTTGCTCTTACTCTTCATTTTCTCTCACACTTATCTTACACACACTCAACTCTAGCTCAACTTCTTCACAATGAACATGCTACTCTCAACTCTCACTTGCTCTTGTTTAAATTGTTGACTTTTGTAGCATTCAGAAGTGTTCCAAGTCTCAAAATTTGCAGGGAGGCTTAGACAATAGCATTCCAAAGAACCTAGAAACAATTTGTGGAAATTCCACTCGGTTCAAGACTTATTAAAATAATTAATTATTTTAATGAACCCTAAGTCTAAACTTAGGGAAATGAAATAATTAAAGGGTATTAATAAGTTAGAGTGTGAATCTTCTAGAAAACATGGATCAAGTCAAGTTTTAATCTTAGCCATTGATTAATCTGTTAATCTAGGCCGTTGGTTCTCCAACAGGAAGATTATAAAAGAAGGCTTGAGGGTCACTTGGAAAATAATTCGGGCATACACTCAGTACCCGAAGGAGATCCATTCTGATGTAGAATTTGATCTCAGTGGGAGAGTTGCAGGGCGAGAACTTGCAGAAGCAAAAGGAAGAGGTCAGGGGTGATCGAGATCAGGGTCGGAGGGCAACAGTAGGTCACTGGAGGCAACTTGAGGCTGTAGCGCAAATACCCCATGCAGTCTCCACGCAGACTCACGCAATCCAGCCACGCAAAGTAATGCAGGGGCATGCAGGGGTTGTTCTGGGTGTCAGAGAATTGTCTGAGTAAGCCAGAAATTCAGTCTCTGCTAGTTCTGAATTTATCTGCCGTATATTTTCCCTGTAAAGATATCATTTGTTGAAGAATAATAAAACCCGCACGGGTTTTCCCACATTGGGTTTTTCCGGGGACAATTGTCCAAAAATAACTGTGTACATGTGATTGATTCTTGCGCTTATGTTCTCTACTGTTTATATCTTTGCATATATATAATTGTGAATGTTGCAGTAGTATTTATTTTGATATTTGCCAGAAGATTTCTGAATAATAACTTATTGAAATAATAAGTAGGAGAAATAAATCTATCACTGCAACTGTTTGTAAATTTTCACATGGTATCAGAGCCAGAGATGAATAACAGGGAGGGGGCATCTATCAGGTAACGGAGATCTATTGTTGCAGCAACAACGCAGAAGCATTCACGCAGTTCTCCAGGAGGGGGAAGAAGAACGATAGAACAGATGGATCACCATGTATCTGTATTGGTATCCAGACTAGAGGATGATTTTACTTGTGTATCGAGCACTGCGTCTTCGGATGTCTGGTATACTGACAGCGGAGCCTCTACTCACATGACGAGAGTATGGGACTATTTTCCCGACTACCAAGAAGAGCGGATGAATTTCAAAATAACCATGGGTAACAAAGCAAAGTGCACTCCCATTAGGAGAGGTACCATAGTTTTTAAGACCGAGGCAGGGAACAGAATCTGGGCCACTAATGTACTGCATGTGCCGGGTTTGGGGATGAATCTACTCTCAGTGTCATAGCTTCAAAACCGAGGATACCACGTCTACTTTATTGGCAATAGAGTCTACGTCAAGCACCCCAGTTGGAAGAAGAAGGCACAGATCGGGGTAAGAAGCAACAAGTTGTACAAGTTTCAGCTTGATTCTTCAATGGCACTAGTTGGCAGCGCAGATGAAACAGACCTGAATGAGCTATGGCGTAGAAGAATGGGGCACTTGCATCATGGGGTGTTGAGAACTCTTCAGAACACTGTCACAGGTGTTCCAGAACTGAGCACCAAACGGGATGATGTCTGCAAGGGGTGCTTATTGGGGAAATATGCCAAGGCAGCATATCAAAGAAGCAACAATAGGGCCAAGGGTCTGTTGGATCTAACACACTCAGATATCTGCGAGTCGATGTCCACTAGAGCTCTTAGCAGTGCCGAATATTTCGTCACCTTTATTGATGACAATTCCAAGAAAACCTAGATCTACTTCTTGAAGACCAAGGATGAAGTCTTCAGTCAATTTAAAGAGTTCAAGGCTCGGGTGGAAAATCTGACAGGGAAGCGGATCAAGGTACTGCGATCAGATAATGGAAGTAAATACATAGATAAAGAATTCACCGGATTCTATGCAAGGGAAGGCATCAAAAGAGAATGGACAACTCCATACAATTTGAAACAAAATGGAGTGGCAAAAAGGAAGAAACAGACTATTGTTGAAGCAACCAGAGCTATGTTGTATGACCAAGACATGCCCAAATTTCTATGGGTTGAAGCGTGTAATATAGCTGTCTACATTCAAAACAAAACTCCTCACACTGCAATGGGAAAGATCACGCCAGAAAATGTCTTCACTAGCAGCAAGCCCGAAGTGAGTCACTTTAGGATCTTCGGCAGTACAGCTTACTGTCATGTACCCAGTGAGAAGAGGAAGAAGTTGGAGATGACTGCTGAAAAGGGGTATTTGGTAGGATACAGCGAGAATGCAAAGGCTTATCACATCTACATTCCTGAGAGCAGGAAAGTAGTGGTGCGAAGAGATGTGAAGTTCATAGAGGAGAAAGCCTTCAGAAGATCTCGAGAGTTGCCTTCTGCTACACAGTCAGAGGAAGAGCCTCTGGTCTAGCCCCAACAACCAGTAGCAAAAAATTCAGTTGCCTCTCCAAGGCATAGTGATCCAAAGGATGGGTCTCCCGAGGATTTGCAAGGAGAGTCAGTAAATCTACCCACCACCAGTGGAAGAACGAGCAGGGAACTTCGGCAGATTCTGAAGGATGCAGAGGATTTTGTCGAAATCTCCCGAAATGAGAAGAGACAACGTCAGCAACCTGAAAGGTATCAAGCCTTAGTTGCTCAAGTCGAAGAAACTTCCAGTTTTCGGGAAGCAGCTCAGCACTAGGTGTAGGTGATGCAATGGTGGAAGAGTACAATTCCATCATGACAAATGATGTCTAGGAAGTAGTACCCAGACCGCAGGAGAGATCAGTTGTAGGATCCATGTGGATCTACAAGATCAAGTATACTGCAGACGGCAGCATCAAGAAATTTAAAGCCAGGTTTGTGGCTAAGGGATATGCTCAGAAGGAATGAATAGACTATGAAGAAACCTTCGCCCCTTTAGCAAGATACACATCTATCAAGTCCGTGATATCCCTTGCTGTGTAGATGGGATGGGAAATTCACCAGATAGAAGTCAAGACGGCATTCTTGAATGGTGTGATAGAAGAAGATGTGTATATAGAACAACCGAAGAGCTTTGAGACACATGATCAGAAAACTCATGTGTGAAGATTGAAGAAAGCATTATATGGACTAAAGCAAGCTCCTAGAGCCTGGTATGGTCGGATTGGCAGCTACCTGCAGAAGATGGGATTTGTCAAGAGTGATGCAGATCCCAATCTCTACTATCTGAGAGTAGGGAGTAAGCCTTTGATACTGGTATTGTATGTGGATGATCTGTTCTTAACAGGATCATCAAGGCTCATCACAGATTGCAAGAAAATTTTCGCTGAAGAATTTGACATGAAGGATCTAGGACAGATGCACTATTTTTTGGGGTTGGAAGTTTGGCAGCAGAATGGAGAGATCTTCCTTGGTAAAGGAAGATACACTACAGAGATTCTGAAGAGATTTCAGATGGAGGATTCTAGGCCCATGACCACTCCAATGAGTACCAATTGGAGGAAAATCAACACGTCCGAAGATGATGAAGTTGATCCTACGTTGTACAGATAGCTCATAGGGTCATTGATGTATCTGGTAAATACAAGGCCAAACATATGTTATGATGTTAATACCATAAGTCAGTTCATGGTGGAACCGAGGAAGGCTCATTGGGGAGCAGCCAAGCATGTTCTCAGGTACCTTCGAGGGACAGTCGAGCTTGGATTGAAGTACACCCCTGACAATGATGTCAGGTCGAGTGGCTTCACTGATGCAGATTGGGCTGGAAGTTCAGTTGATCGGAAGAGTACCAGTGGGTACTGTTTCAATCTGGGATCAGGAATGACTTCCTGGTGCAGTAAGAAACAGAATTACGTGGCACTGAGTTCAGTAGAGCCAGAGTATATGGCAGCCAGCATAGCTTCATGCGAAGCCATATGGCTTAGGAAACTGCTAGTAAATCTACTCAAGGAGAAAATGGAAGCGACCAGCATTTTATGTGATAATTAGAGTTGCATAAAGCTCTCTGAGAATTCTGTGTTTCATGATAGGTCGAAACATATTGACATCCGGTGTCACTTCATCAGGGACTATGTACAACGTGGAGTTGTTCAGTTACAGTACACTCCAACAGGAGAACAGGTGGCAGACATCCTCACAAAGGCTTTGGGAAAGACAAAGTTTGTCTACCTCAGAGAGAAGATGGGGATGATGAAGAATCCCTTCCAGTAGCAGGAATGGAGGATTCAGTATTCAAAGGGAGTTGTGGTACAAAATCAGCAAGTGACAGTGGCGATCTCAAAAAAGGCGACGATACAAAGAGCGACGAGCGCAACGTGCAAGAGACGTATTGTTGATGATGGGAGATGATCACGAGAATGCAGTATGAGAGGATGTTTCAGAATCAGAGCAGCATGCAACAGGATATTGTTGGAACACATTCCTCGCTAAGAGGGAGTGTTGATTTTTGTAGCATCCGAAAGTGTTCCAAGTCTCAAACTTTGCAGGGAGGCTTGGACAGCAGCATTCCAAAGAACCCAGAAACAGTTTGTGAAAATTCCACTCGGTTCAAGACTTCTTAAAATAATTAATTATTTTAATGAAGACCCTAAGTCTAAACTTAGGGAAATGAAATAATTAAAGGGTATTAATAAGTCAGAGTGTCAATCTTCTAGAAAACATGGATCAAGTCAAGTTTTAATCTTAGCCATTGATTAATCTTTTAATTTGGGTCGTTGGTTCTTCAACTGGAAGATTATACAAGAAGGCTTGAGGGTCACTTGGAAAATAAGTCGGGCATACACTTAGTACCCGAAGGAGATCCATTCTGATGTAGAATTCGATCTCGGTGGGAGAGTTGCAAGGCGAGAAGTTGCAGAAACAGAAGGAGGAGGTCAGGGGTGATTGAGATTAGGGTCGAAGGGCAGCGATGGGTCACTGGAGGCAGCTTGAGGCTGCAGCGCAGAGACCCCACGTAGTCTCCACAGCAAACTCACGCAGTCCAGTGTTGGGACTGCGTAGAGAATCACGCAGAGTGACGCAAGGGCATGCAGCGGTTGCTCTGGGTGTCAAAGAATTCTCCGAGTAAGCCGGAAATTCAGAGTCTAGTGGTTCTGAATTTATTTGTCGTATATTTTCCCTGTAAAGATATCATTTGCTAAAGAATTAATAAAACCCTCATCTACTGCACTGGTTTTCCCACATTGGGTTTTTCCGGGGACAATTGTCCAAAAATAACTGTGTACATATTGATTCTTGTACCTATGTTCTCTATTGTTTATTTCTCTGCATATATATAATTGCGAATGTTGCAGTAGTATTTATTTCGATACTTGCCGAAAGATTTCTGAATAATAACTTATTGAAATAATAAGTAGGAGAAATAAATCTATCACTGCAACTGTTTGTAAATTTTCACATAAATAGATGAGAAAGGAGAGAAGTTACAAAATGAATTCATTCCTTGAGTAATTAATACGAGAATTGAATTCCATGAAGGAGGAGTTACTTGAGGAGAAGTATAACTCATCCCAAGAATAGAGAGAGAGTTGCACTTGTCTTGAGGAGTTACAATTCGAATTAGGGACAGAGAGAGTTACACTTGGATATGACAGAATATTTGGTGAGAGTTACAAATCGAATTGAATGAGGGAGTTACAAGTGCATTTAATGAGGAGGAATTGCACTTTTGCCATACATTGAATTAGTGAGGGAGAATTACATTCTCTTAAGTGTGGAGTTACTATTTTATTCCAATAGAGAGGTTCAATTTTCCAAGTAAGAGATTCTCAATTTAATTTACTTATTTCATGAGAGAATTCATTTTTATTAATACATTAAAGGTGAATGACTTTAGACTATTTTATAAATAATAGTATCATGATAATAATAATACTAGTAAGGGTAAAAATATTAATTCTTGTCTTGTATAATCATGATTGATTTTATTTTCAAGTGCATTCCATATGTCAAGACCATCCATGATCATTTAGACATGACTTTCTATTTTTGGAAAGTCACTTCCAAATTGAGATGTGACTTACTATTTTTGGAAAGTCATATTAGAATTGTTAGAAATGAAATTTTATTATAGGTGGTTAAAACAGAACTGAAAGAGATGATTTCTTCTAGGAGAAATTCATCCCTGAGCTGTCAAATTTTAACATTGTTAGGTTGTCAAGTTGTCTCTACGCTATTTTTTCTCATATGGGTATGAGTGGAAAATGTAATATTATTTGTAACTATTTGTAAAAGTGAAATTCCAAGTGTCCATATTGGAATTTGAAGGGTCATAATGTAATGTAATGAGTCATTTTGTAAAGAAGTTGAAGAGTCATAAGGGGAGTCCAAGAGTTACAAAGGGAGAAGTGAAGAGTCACCCCCCTTTGTTATAAATATATCCTCATAACTCATGTAACGGGCTTTTAGGAGCCAAGCTTTTGGCTAGGCTTATGTTTAGGAAGAGCTTGGGAGTTTTGTGAGAGCCTTGGCTTCTCCATAGTATAGAGGGAGTATACTTGTTTGGAGGAGCATGTGTTGTAGACTTCACGTTCCACTATTGGGGTAAGTGGTTTGTCAATGGTGTATGTATCATTGGAACTATCACTTTTAATTAAAACTCAGAGTCATCATGCTTTCATGCATATGTTGTGGATATAGTAGGACTTCTCTTGTTGTATTTGCAATATATGTTATTTGACTTACGCATATGCTTATGAACTATTTTGTTTGCATTTGTATGAATCTTGTTGGATGCGTGTTGATGTATTAATTCGTCACCTTATCTTGTAGACTATTTTGCATGTTAGTCCATGTGATATCATTATGGTCATGTGTTCCTTCCAAGCTGCGTACTATTACAGGCTTCCAAGGGGCACACTTCTTTTCCCCTTCATGTGTTGAAACCTTCATGCATCGCACTTGAATTTCCACAGGGTCACACACTTGTTCTCACCAACGACACCGTGCACCACTCTCTGTGTTTTGCAAACCAGGGCAGATCATTAACACCCCACTGTTGGGACTCCTACTCCAAACGGTGTGAGGTCTATTTGGGACTTCATATCGGGGAGATCCCCTGAATGTTGGCGGGTCTAGCACCATCAACAGTAGGGTATGTGAGTTCTCTATAAAGAATAAAAAAAGCCCCATCAGACTGGGGAATGGTGATGTAAGATAAGTCCATTTGAAGCTAACCACCCACAGTAGCACCCCATTTCCTTAATAAAAGCATCCCCCATACATCAAGGATATCAATGACCACGACATCCATGAGTAATGATATATCAAGATTCATAGCCAAAGAAACTTTGAGATCCTTTATGAGGCCCTCCACTTCAATGGGTTGAGAATTGAACCCACAGACCTCCTATACCTACAAGTAAAGTTAAGATTCAATTGCTTCATGACCTTTAATGAAATAATATTTGCGGAAGCCCATGAATATAACATGTGGTTATGTAAACAGAGGTCATTGATAGCTAAAGTGAGGAGGAATGGATCATGCCCTGGGTTTAGATCGGGAAGTTGGATATTTTGCAATGCCACAGGCATGTCTTCTTCTTCAAACCCAAGGGTTTTCTTAGCTTGCCAACGTTGTCGTGGAAGTTTCACAATCTCCTTTAATGGAACCTGCACGATCATCTTTCCTATAGCAGCTTCTATATCTACATCAAGCTTGACCTCTTTACCCTTATCCCTTTTTATGGGTTCTCCCTTTTGAGGATTATTTTTAGAATTGACTTTCTTTGGAGGATCCTTCTTAGGGGGTTCTTTAAGGAGACGTTCTTTATGAGGGGCCTGCTTAGGAATAGATTCATTCTTGTTGGTTTCCTTGGAGTTTGTGGGGTTCTCATCATTGTTCTTTCGTGAATAATGGATCCCTTTAAATATTCCACTATCATCAGCATTGAGGATTGGCTCACTTTTATCTTCCTTAGTAGTCACTTGACTAATGGGAGGATGAATATACGAACCACCCAGAAAAATGTTAAAAGCTTCGGATTCTACGATATTATCCTGCTTGTTGATTTCTTCATCTTCATCACTTTTTTCATCCTTAGAGGATGATTCTTGCTCCACAACTTTTGTTGGAGCCAAAGTGTTGGGTACTTGAGATAAGATTGGCTTATCTTCATCATTTTGCTTCCTAGGGAAAGGCTTGCCTTTAGGAATATAATTTAATTTTTGGGCCCTTTCCAAGGTTGTGAGCTTGTTCATGTAGAGTTTATCTCGTGAGTTCATCTCCTCGGTCAACTTATCGACTTTCTTAAGGAGCACTAAAAGGGTCTCTTCAATTTGGTCCTCGGATTTTCCCTTTTTGACTTCAACCTTAGCTTTAGGGTGTTCATCCACATCCATCCTGGAAATTCGTAGGTTTTGTTCAAGTTCCATGACTAAATCTTTAGCCTCAGACAAGGTCTTAGGTTTCTTATCCCTTAATGCATATGTCCGATGACCACCCACAACATTAATGAATTTGTCAAGTATATTAGCATCAAGGGGTCTCAAATTATCAGGGATATCCCTAACTACCCTATCAAATTTTTGCATTAGAGAAAATTTCAGCTTAAAAGTGGCATACTAAGGAAAAATAATGAAATAATAGTTAAAATAATAAAATAAGAGTTATGAACTTTGAAAGGAAAAGAATAAAACTATTTTTTTTAATTGTATTTTTGGCTTATCTCCTTATAGGTTTACCCAGATTTCAAGTGTAGACACATGCATCTTTCGAGGAGACTCACATTGATAAAAATTGAAGATACATTAAAAAAATGTGTTCAACATGCTTTTTTAATGTATCTTCAATTTTTATCAATCCGGGTCTCCTCAAACATGTTCAACACATTTTTTTAATGTATCTTCATTTTTTATCAATGTGGGTCTCCTCAAAAGTATGCATAATGGGTACTCATTGGATGCGGAATTTAATTATGCATCTAACAAGTGTCTAAACTTGAAATTTGGGTAAACCTATAAGGAGATAAGCCAAAAATACAATTAAAATAAGTAGTTTTTCTTCTTTTCCCTCCAAAATATTTACATGTACCTCTTTTTAAATTTAAAGCATTTTGATTGGTTTACATATTATGACATGGAAATTAAGTGAAAATTTCATGGGTACTCTTAGGCTAAAATTTTCTCTAATGGATAAACTTTTTGATGTCTTCCCTTCCCTTACTTATTTGGTAAAAATTTTCAATGTTGAAAGTATCTTGAGCATCACATGACCATCTTCTTATGAAAATATCTTCAAATTGGTCAGAGTTTTCTATGCATCCTGGGGGAAGGCTAAAGTACCATTCCCTTGCTTGTCCCTCAAAAGATAAGGCAAATAGCGTCATGATCTTGTCTTCATCAAATACTAACCTAGGGGAAATGGCCAAACAGAATTCTTCAAAATGGTCACAAGCACTAATGGTAGCATCACCCTTAAACTTGGGTAACCAATTATTGTATTTTTCGGGTAAAGCTCGGGGTTGTCACTCAAATTCAAGGGTGCTAAGACACTAACTAAATGCATTTTAGCTTGCGACATTTTTGGGTTGATCTTGGGGGTGGGATCACCGACCTTTTCAAACTCAAGGAGAAGGCTAGTTCTAATAGGTGATGGAGTTCTTTCTCCCCTTCTTAACGCTGCCCTAGTTAGAGGAGGAATGTTGTCACCTTCAAGCAAACTTGGGGATTGGACAATGAATGGATTCGCCAGAGGAATATTTTAAATGTTGTTTATGAATTAATTCCTCAATGATTCACTAGGGAGGCAGACCTGCTTCCTTCCCGGCAACGGTGCCAAAATGTTACCGCTCAAACTAGCAAGGGTCCTAGGAGTGGATCCTATAGAGAAACTACTAGATCAAGTGGCAACAAAGAAGAAATAGCCCACTATCACCTCAACTAAGGCTCCCTGCTCTTTACGGAATTTCACAGATGGGAGGAGATCGCGTAAAAGAGGAACCACAAAGATGAATAGATCAATGATGGGAGGAGATCAAGTATAAGAGGAACCACAAAGATGAATAGATCAATGATGGGATGAGGGGTGATTCTGCCTGACACCACAAGAGACTCCATCTAAGGCCCTTCATTTCTCACATGACTTTGCTGTGGGACACAGACAGATCACAAAGAGGAACCGTAAGATTAACAGATCAACAGAGGAGGAGATCTAAGATAAGAGGAACCCAGCAAGATAGTCAGACTAATGATGGATGATAGTATCTCAAAGCCCAAGGCACAAGAGATACTCTGGTTTAGACATTACTTGCTTGGGCTAAAAGGGAGCCAGCTCAGGGAAGGCCAAGAGGATACTAAGCCTTCAGGGTTTGGGGAAGACCCCACATGCAGCTCGGGATCTCACAACCCCAGGAAAATGATTGTGAGAACCTCATGGGAATTTGTTGGAGAAAGTTAAAGATTAAAACATCATAGTAATCTCCAAACCCAGTCAATATGGGGACTGTAAACGTGAAGTGTCAATTCTGTTAGAGAGAAGAAAGCGGGGACTGCAAGTTGACAAATTTTCCTTTGGAATTACAGCAATGATCTGTTATATAGTCAATCCAACCAACCAGAAAGAGATGGCCTCTTGTACAACAAGGAGAGAGCCCAGATTTCATCGTTGATTTGCCTCAAAACTAAGGACCTCAGGAAAACCCAAAATGTTAGCAGTGACCAAATTTCAATGGGGGTGATGGTTGAAAAGGCATTCTGGCGGATGCCCTAGGTGGACCTCTAGGGTTAGCCCAGGAATGGAAAGCAACAGGAGGCATATGACCTTCTCAGGAATCTTGCATGGCCGCGTCTTGCTTCTTGGGCTTAATGGAGTCAAGATACACCTAGATCAAGAATTTTTGTGAGCTAAGGATCCATAAATTACCTTCGCTAGCCTTTCCAAGTGCAGCAACTAGGTTATTAGGGATTTATACTTCAAAATTGCAAAGGATATGAAGTTTTGAGGTCTTTCAACCTAAGAGGTGCCTCTAGGAACATTCACTGAATCCCTCAAAGAGAAACGCATGCATTAAATCACTTATTCAAGGTTTCCAAAAGAAATTCACATTACTTTAACCCATACAAGAATAATGATAAGAATAACATGCATTAGCCAAGTAAAATAAGAAGAATAGCATTAAAATGTTGAAATTTGGTTACCGAAGGACAAGTGGTTCCCTAAGGCTTTGATCTTTGGCCTAGGGAAAAGTGTCCAAAAGAATTTTATTTTTCTCCTAAAGTGACTTTATAATTTTATAAAGTCAAATCTAATTTAAAAGTGACTTTATGTGATAAAGTTACTAAAGTCTAATTTTAAAGTGACTTTAATAAAGTCAATGTAAAATTAGAAAGTAAAAGTGACTTTGGAAATAAATGACTAAGTGGGTCTTTATTAAAGTGGGGTGAATTAAAAAATAGAAAGTGAGATTTAAATGAGCATTTAATCTCAGCCCTAGATCTCAATCTATTTCAGCCATTGGATTTAGGGATTCCCCCAAAGTCACTTAGGGTTAGGTTACAGGAGGAAAAGGATAGCAAGGTCATTCATTCTTTCATGACAGACAGAGAGAGCAAGGGAGATTTCTGGGCAGTGAGGAGAAGGAGGCAGCAGCTTGACACCCATTCCAAGGCAGTATTTCAGCAAGTCCGTACAGCAGAGTTTGCACTCTGTTCAAGGAAGATTTGACACGGTTTCCAAGGCAGAATCCGTGCAGCAGACTTGGGCATGATTTCCAAGGAGGCCGTACCATTTTCTGGGCACAGATTTCGAGGGAGAGGTTGTTGTTTTTGCTGCATGCATTTCTAGGCAGGTTGTACACCCTGTCGCTGGTCGCTGGCACAAAAACCAAGGCAGATTTCCGTACACAGCATCTAAGGCAGCCTGCACGCATTCCTAAGAGGTCGTACAACAACATTTAATGTTGTTCTGCATGCAAAAAGAGGAGGCCGTACAGCAAAAATTAATGTTGTAATTTCTGGGCACGTTTTTCAAGGAAATCCGTACAACATTTATCGCTGGTTCAGTTTTACTGTTTGCACGTTTTTTGAGGTGGTGGTAAAGCACGAAAAACGAGATAAGTTGTAAAAGTTTACTTGCTGATTTTTCTGAATATTTCTCACTCTAAAAAGCATTTTTCCAGAAATAAAAAGGAGCTTTCGAACTGGTTTTCCCCAAGAGTTGTAGGGGATTTTTCCAGGGTCATGTTGACCAAAAATATCAGTGTTTAAATGTGTTGAATGGCTGTTTTGAGCTCGCTGATTTTTATTTCTGCATTTTCCAGCGCTCTGTAAATTTTCCAGAATTTGTGTTTTCAGCAAAAAATTATTTTCTTGTTGTTGAATGTAAGGATATGGGAAAGGGCATTTAACTAAAAGGAGAAATAAGGTGAAACTGAAAACTGGGGTAGGAAAACAAGAAATTTCTACATGGTATTAGAGCTGAGTGCTGAAAGTGCAGTTTGGGACAGCAAGGAGAAAAATACAGTCTGCTGATTTTTCACTCAGAAAATTCCAGCAAGCTGATTTTTCACACACAGAATTTTTATCTTTACTACAGCAGTGCTATTTTTTAGTTTTTAGGACAGCAAGATGTCATTGGGATTGAGGGCGGAGGATAGGTTGGATGGGCATACCAATTACAGCGTTTGGAATGAGAGAATGCAGAGTATCTTTGAGGAGGCAGAAGTCTGGGACATCATGGTGCATACCGCACAGCACCCTGTTGTTGTGCCTACTGATGTTGTTCAGTTGGCAGCATATAATAGAAAGAACAACAAGGGTAAGAGACAGATTCTAGACGAAATCAAAAACCATTGCATTCCTCATGTGAGAGGAAAGAGAAATGCTCATGAGATGTGGACAGCATTGACCAATCTCTACCAGAGTACCAATGAGAACCGGAAAATGGTCTTGAAGGAGAAGCTGAAGACCATTAAGATGGGTAAGACTGACATTGCAGCTGGATATCTCACAAAGATTACTAATGTGAGAGATGAGTTGGCAACAGTTGGAGAGGTCATTCCACCCACTGAGTTGGTGCGGATTGCAGTGAATGGCCTCCCCAGTTCATGGATGAACTTTGCTAATGGGGTTTGTGCATGTGAGACCCTTCCCACATGAGAGAGGTTTTGGGATGATTGCATTCAGACAGAGATCAAGAAGGGTCAGCTTGGGGCAGCCAAACCAGTTGAGCAGGATGAGGATGTAGCACTGTTGGCAGGAGGCAAGAAAGGCAAAGGAAAGAAGCAAGCTTCCACAAGCAGTGGTGGGGGCAAAGGCAAAGGTAAAGGAAAACAGGGTAACACACAGAAGGACTATTCCAAGGTGAAGTGTTGGAATTGTCAGAAGATGGGACACTATGCAGTTGTGTGTCTGGAGAAGAAGAAGAAGAAGAAGAAGGGGAGAACCAGAAAATGGCAGTATCAGCAGAAGTTGAGGACTTTACAGATCGCTTTGACCGAGAGTTTGGGTTCATTGCGTGTGAGTCCTCTAGTGTAGGATCACCTGCCATAGAGGTTCAGAGGGAGCATGCATTTCCCTCGACTAGCGGAGCATCTTCGAGTATCTGGTATGTGGACAGTGGGGCTTCACGTCATATGACAGGAGTCCGTGAGTACTTCTCAGAGCTTTCAGAGAGTGGCACTGATATAGAGGTAGTACTTGGTGATGACAGAGTTGTTAGAGCAGTCGGTGTGGGAACACTGACATTTCATAGGGAACCCAAACCTCCCTTGAAGGTGTCAGATGTTCTTTATGTGCCAGGGATGAGGAAGAACCTCATATCCGTCTCAGCTTTGGAGGACAGAGGATATGAGATACTATTCAAGGGAGGACAGGTGTTGATGTATCCCAGGGGCACTCCAGCTGATTCAGCTAGAGTGATAGGTGTACGCCATGCAAAGGTGTACAAGTTTGCATTTCAGTCCCTTTTGGCATTGAGCAGCAGTACCGACAGCAGAGCTAGCAGTTCTGAGTTGTGTGAGATTTGGCACCGCAGGATGGGGCACATGTATCATGGAGCCTTGAGGACTTTGCGGGAGATCACTACAGGTGTGCCAGATTTCAGTACTGATCACTTTGATACTTGTAGAGGATGTGCGATGGGCAAGTTTGCCAAATCCCCTTTTCCTAGCAGTGACAACAGAGCGACTGGGATACTTGATTTGATTCATTCCGATGTGAGCGGTCGGATGTCTCATGTTTCCTTGAGTGGATATGAGTACTATGTGTTATTCATTGATGATCACTCCAGGAGGACCTGGATTTATTTCTTGAAGACCAAGAGTGAGGTCTTCAAGCGGTTTCAAGAGTTTAGAGCTCTTGTGGAGACACAGACAGGTCGGAAGATCAAGTCCCTGAGGTCGGACAATGGAGGAGAGTACACCCTTGGAGAGTTTGTTGACTATTGTGCGAAGGCAGGCATTAGGAGGGAGTTCATTGTTCCTTACAACCCCCAGCAGAACGGGGTTGCAGAGAGGAAGAACAGATCCATCGGAGGGGCTGCCAAAGCCATGTTACATGATCAGGGGTTGCCATTGTTTTTGTGGGCAGAGGCCTGCAACACTGTTGTTTATTTGCAGAACAGGAGTCCGCATCGTGCCTTGGGGCATATGACTCCGGAGGAGGCTTTTTCTGGGAAGAAGCCCGATATTGGTCATCTTCGTATCTTTGGGTGTATTACATACTCCTACATACCCAAGGAGAAGAGGACCAAACTAGAGCCCACCGCAGAGAAGGGTATCTTTGTGGGCTACAGTGAGACCTCAAAGGCCTTTCGGATTTACATTCCTGCACAAAGGAAAGTTGTTGTCAGGCGGGATGTGAAGTTCGAGGAGGACAGGGCCTTTAGGAGGTCACGGGAGTTAGAGTATCTCGATCAGCCAGACCCTCAGCAGCAGTTGAGTCAGTCGCAGGGATCCAGTGGGCAGGGATCAGGAGGATCCGGAGGTACATCTATGACGATGTCAGGTCCGTCAGTGGGGAGTGGCTCGCAGAGTCAGAGGGGTGGTGCTATGGGCAGCACGCAGAGCAGTCCACAGAGCAGTTCACTGGGGAGTCCACCGATGGACAGTTCACACGGTACCTCAGCATCTACAGGTTCAGGTGCAGGCAGGAGGACAGCAGACAGACAGTCAGGAGTTCAGGCTCCTGATGTTGAGGAGGAGGAGTTTTATTCTCCAACGGGAGAAGTGTGCTCAGGGAAGAGGAAGCCCAAGTGGCTTCAGAACACCTTGAGAGATGCCACATCTGTTGCTGAGCCTAAGAGGCCGGTCAGAGAGAGCAGACCACCTGAGAGGTTTTGTAGCTATATGGCAATGGCTACCAGCATCCTTGACTCTGAGCCTTCTAGCTATGAGGAGGCAGCTAGCCAGCAGGTCTGGAGAGAGGCCATGCAGGAAGAGTATTCTTCTATCATGAATAATGATGTTTGGGAGGTGGTGCCGAGGCCTGAGGGCAAATCCGTGGTTACTTCCAGATGGCTTTACAAGGTAAAGCATGCTGCAGATGGCAGCATTGAGAAATTCAAAGCGAGGTTTGTGGCTAGAGGGTTCTCCCATGTAGAGGGAGTTGATTATGAGGAGACCTTCGCTCCCGTGGCTCGATATACTTCGATCCGCTCCATTATATCGATAGCAGCAGAGATGGGTTGGAAGATCCACCAGATGGATGTGAAGACCGTATTTCTCAATGGCTTCATACAGGAGGAGGTGTACATTGAGCAGCCACAGGGCTTTGAGGTGCATGGGAAGGAGTCCCATGTGTGCAGACTGAAGAAGACCCTTTATGGCCTGAAGCAAGCTCCCAGAGCTTGGTACTCCAGGATAGATACTTACTTGCAGAAGATGGGTTTCACAAAGAGTGAGGCAGATCCGAACCTTTACTACATTGTGATAGGTGAGGAGCCTCTCATTCTGGTGCTGTATGTGGATGACTTGGTCATTACAGGTGCAGAGAGACTCATAGAGCACTGCAAGAGAGATCTTGCGGCGGAGTTTGAGATGAAGGACATCAACTTGATGCATTACTTTTTGGGTTTGGAGGTGTGGCAAGAGGAGGGGCATTTCTTCCTGGGGCAGGGGAAGTATATTGTGGACATCCTTGGCAGATTCCACATGGAGGACTGTAAACCCATGTCGACACCGATGATCACCAACTGGAAGAAGCTTCATGCTTCGGATTTCGAGTTGGTGGATCCCACATTGTACAGACAGCTGATTGGTTCCTTGATGTATTTGGTCAACACTAGACCAGATATTTGTTTTGCAGTCAACACGATGAGTCAGTTTATGTGTGAGCCTAGAAAGGTTCACTAGGTGGCTGCAAAACACATTTTGCGGTACTTGCAGGGGACAGTGGATTATGGTCTGGACTACAGGCAGGGGGATGGAGTGAGATTGGCAAGTTACACTGATTCTGATTGGGCAGGTTGTGCTTCTGATAGGAAGAGCACTTCAGGGTGCTGTTTTGGGTTGGGTTCGGCAGTTGTGTCATGGTTCAGCCGAAAGCAGCAGTCAGTAGCATTGAGTTCAGCGGAAGCAGAGTATATGGCAGCCAGCCTAGCTAGTTGTGAGGCCATCTGGCTTCGCAAGATGTTGTTTGGCTTATTTGGTCAGCCGTTGAGACCTTCAGTGATTTACTGTGATAATCAGAGTTGCATTAAACTCACGAAGAATCCAGTATTTCATGACAGGTCAAAGCATATCGAGATCAAATATCATTTCATTAGAGACTATGTTCAGAAAGGAGCTGTGAAGCTTGAGTATATTCCCACTGATGAGCAGGTTGCAGATTCTTACCAAAGCCTTACCACGGGGCAAGCATGTCTACTTCAGAGACAAGATGGGTGTGGTGAGGAACACCTTCCTTGGTAAGAGGGAGTGTTGAAATTTGGTTACCGGAGGATAGGTGGTTCCCTAAGGCTTTGATCTTTGGCCTAGGGAAAAGTGTCCAAAAGAATTTAATTTTTCTCCTAAAGTGACTTTATAATTTTATAAAGTCAAATCTAATTTAAAAGTGACTTTAAGTGATAAAGTTACTAAAATCTAATTTTAAAGTGACTTTAATCAAGTCAATGTAAAATTAGAAAGGAAAAGTGACTTGGGAAATAAATGACTAAGTGGGTCTTTATTAAAGTGGGGTGAATTAAAAAATAGAAAGTGAGATTTAAATGAGCATTTAATCTCAGCCCTAGATCTAAATCTATTTCAGCCATTGGATTTAGGAATTCCCCAAAAGTCACTTAGGGTTAGGTTAAAGGAGGAAAAGGAGAAAAAGGTCATTCATTCTTTCATGAGCAGATTGAGAGAAAGAGAGCAAGAGAGCAAGGGAGATTTATGGGCAGTGAGGAGAAGGAGGCAGCAGCTTGGCACCCATTCCAAGGCAGTATTTCAGCAAGTTCGTACAATAGAGTTTGCACTCAGTTCAAGGAAGATTTGACACGGTTTCCAAGGCAGAATCCGTGCAGTAGACTTGGGCACGATTTCCAAGGAGGCCGTACCATTTTCTGGGCACAGAGTTCGAGGGAGAGGTTGTTGTTTTTGCTGCACGCATTTCTAGGCAAGCCATACAACCTATAGCTGATTGCTGGCACAAAAACCGAGGCAGATTTCCGTACACAGCGTTTAAGGCAGCCTGCACGCATTCCTAGGAGGTTGTACAACATCATTTAATGTTGTTCTGCACGCAGAAAGAGAAGGCCATACAGCAGAAATTAATGCTATAATTTCTGGGCACGTTTTTCAAGGAAATCCGTACAACATTTATTGTTGGTTCAGTTTTACTATTTGCACGTTTTTCGAGGTTTGGTAAAGCATGGAAAACAAGATAAGTTGTAAAAGTTTACTTGCTGTTTTTTCTGAATATTTCTCTCACTGTAAAAAGCATTTTTCCAGAAATAAGGAGGAGCTTTCGAACTGGTTTTCCCCAAGAGTTGTAGGGGGTTTTTCCAGGGTCATGTTGACCAAAAATATTAGTGTTTAAATGTGTTGAATGGCTGTTTTGAGCTTGCTGATTTTTATTTCTGCATTTTCCAGCATTCTGTAAATTTTTCAAAATTTGTGTTTCAGCAAAAAATTATTTTTCTGTTGTTGAATGTAAGGATATGGAAAAGGGCATTTAACTAAAAGGAGAAATAAGGTGAAACTGAAAACCGGGGTGGGAAAACAAGAAATTTCTACATAAAATTTCACTTACATGAGAGAGAGAGTATATCCATTCATCAACTTCGCATTAGAAAGAAGCTCCAAAGACAATAGCGAAAATCCAAACATCATAGTGCATCAAGAAACTCCAAAAATTTCATCCCAGAAACAAGTGCGAAAATCTCTCAAGAGATACTAATCCAATCCAAGTGATGATGAGAGGAATGAATGTGCCTCTCATCAATTTAAATCCTCCCTAGAGAGTTTGATTTGCCTAATTAGGCCCAATTAAGCCCCAAATAATAAAATAATGTGTAATAATAACATCCCTTGGTGAAAAGCCCACCAAGATAGCTCCAAAATAGATAGATAAGCCTCTCAAGACAGCAAAAATAGTAAACATAATGAGTCGTTGGCCCATTGAGAAGGCCTAGTGGAGTCCAAAGTGTGCAAGGTGAGAGAATAGACTCTAAACATAATGAATAAGGGGTTGGCCCCTTGATATCCAAGCAAGTCACATGTGGAATCCCCAAGTGGGTGTGGGTGCACAATGACATCCTCATGGGTCTCCAAGTGGATCGATAATGCCTGTAAACCATTTGTAAGGGCTAGGATGATGATATAAGCCCTCCTTTTGTCTCCCGTGGTGAGACACATCCTCATCTAGACCCTGGAAGCACTGCCAAGTGTGTGGTACAAGTGCGAAGTCGACTAGGCATGGTGATCGAGGTGCATCATCCTCATCCAAAAGGTGGAACACGAGCAAAAACTAAATGGTGTTGGGGATCCACAAAGTGCTCTCTACTATGGTGGAGGCCCATGGCTCTCTACATCACCCTACAAGTGTCCATGTGGCCCTTTGGAGGGCTTGGACCCCATATAGGGAGACCAAACCCCAAATGGAGACCCACCTACAATCATGCATAAGATCCAATGTGTCCTATTGCCTTCCAGTACAAAAAATCATTAGAGTAATCAAGTAAAAGAGCTTAAAAATCATGGAATCAAATGGACACTTCATGGTGGCGTGCCCTTCCATAATGGGCTTTGGCATGTACAGGTGTCTCCAACCTCAATAAGGGGGTTTACCAAGGACCCTATTAGCAATGTTCCACCAAGTTTCCGGGACGAGGAAACGCGGGAGCGGGGATACGCACAAGGGGGATGTATATAAGCAACCGCAAAATTTGGGGAATTTTCGGGGAAACGAGGGGACGTCAAAGTCATAAAAATTACAAAATTATAAATTATTAAAAATTTAATTAAAAATAACTAAATAGAAAATTTAAATAATTATTCATTGTACATCTAAAGAATAAATATGATCATCATTGCATATTAGACTATTATCATTGATTCATTTAAGAATTATCATTTGACATTTCTGCATTATAATTTAAATTTATAGATCTAGATTCTTGAAGTAAATTACTAAATTGAATCCATCATTTGATATTATGCAATGTTCCATCTAAATTCATGAATCATCATTTGGCATGATGCAAGGCACATCTAAATTAAATTAATAAATTCATCGTTTGACAATTCAAATTCAAAATATGCAATGCACATAAACTTATACTATATAGGTTTAATATAATTTCATATTTTAAATTTTAATATAATTTAACTTAATTTTTAAGTTTTAACAAGTTTGATGTTTTAATATAGTTCAAGTTTTTCTATTTTTCTTGTGTTTTTTAATTTGTCATATATTTAAATTTGTATTTTTTTTTTTTTTTTAATGTTTTATAAAAATTATTAGGCAAAAAAATGGGGGGACTCATATGCGTCCCCCCGTCCCCCTTGCGTCCCCCAGGTGTCCCCCCAGCGTCCCCCCGTCCCCCTTCAAGGGAGTCGCGTTTCGCTGCCCAAAAAATGTCCCCCCGGAGTTTCCTCAAGTTTCCCCAAAAAGGGGACGTGGGGGAAATGTTTCCCCAGGAGTTTCCCCGTCCCCGGGACGTGGGGGAGCGCCGGGGCGCGTCCCCGTGGAACACTGCCTATTAGGTGGTTTCAACATTTAAAGGGGGTGACATGTCCATGGCACATCCATCAAGCGGTAGGTTGCATGTGATATAATGATATAATGGAGTGGGATCAAAGAAAGGTTCCAAGCTAAGTTACCAGGATTCGTATCTGGATACGGATACAGATCCGCCAGTGTTTTGAAAAGCCAGGATCCGGATACGACAAGTACAAACAATATAAAATATCTTATAATTTTAAAAAAATAAATTTATATAAAAATAAAATAAAAACATATATTAATTTTTAAATATATAGTTTTTATATACAATACTTATAAAAATATTTATTAGATGAGTAATATCAGAATGTATATATTATTTACAAACTTTAATTAAATTTATATAAAATAAAAAAAATTACAGCTATTTAAAATTTTAAATATAATACTTTTAAAATAATTATCATTTTAATAATATTAAAATTAATATATCATAATATTCAAACATTAATTACTATTTATTATATTTAAATTAAATGACCATTAAACAAATTTTATGTAACTTATTTTACGAAATTCACTTTTTTACACTAGGAATAAAGTTATAAACATAAAAATTAATTAGCATATCCAAAGTTGAAATTTTAAATATAATACTTTTAAAATAATTATCAATTTAATAATATTAAAATTAATATATCATAATAATTACTATTTATTATATTTAAATTAAATGACCATTAAACAAACTTTATGTAACTTATTTTATGAAATTCACTTTTTTTACACTTGGAATAAAGTTATAAACATAAAAATTAATTAGCATATCCAAAGTCGGTAGCTTCTAATCTTCCGTTAAAGTTTATAACATGGTCAACAAGGAATTATTAAACTTACTTTATGTAACTTATTTTATGAAATTCACTTTTTTAACACTTGGAATAAAGTTATAAACATAAAAATTAATTAATATATCCAAATTTGGTAGCTTATAATCTTCCGTTAAAATTTATAATACGGTCAACAAAGAATAATTAATTAACTATGGCAGCCAACTCCCTTTTTAATTATTTGCTCGACTGATTTTTCACTTATCGAGTGACTTGTCCGCTGAAATTTTCATTTTGAATTTTTCATTTCAAAATTTTGCCGCTGACATCAAATTTGGAATTTTGTGCTGACATCTTGGGTGGATCTTTGTGTATCCGGATCCAAATCCGTCTCTGATTCAGGGATCCGAGGATCCAGCCATCGGGCCTGACAGATCCGGTAACATAGGTTCCAAGCCACACACCACTGTACAAGGGTAGCTATAATAGGGGAAGCCCACATTTGGGTATATGACTATAGGAGAGAGCAATCGTAATACATGAGTTACCCCAGCCTTTGTTTTTCCACCCTTCTTCATATGCCTTTTGCCTTTGATGATTTTTCTTCATAACTGCTCGGGGCTTCAAGGAATGAGAGCACGATGTGTAGGATACAACAGTAGATACCCCCTTTGAGGTGGGGCAGTTCAATGCCCACCAGGGGTTGGGACAATCATGGGTTCCTTAATGTGGAGGGGGCTCATCTAGGACCCATAGGAACCAAGGTGATGGTCATAGATAAGGGGTAGATCTCATGTTTGGTTTTTGCCCACGTGCTAAATTTGTATGTCCCGACCATCTTTTGTATTTTTGGTATATTTCCAGTTGTAAGTGACCAGATTATGCTTTTTCTTTTTTTTCGCTGCATCAACCTCCGAGACATTGTTTCAGGCCCGACCCAAGGTGTGGGCAAGGGGAGGGGGAGGCTAAGCCTATGTGGACCCAGTGTACAAATGTGGACCCGGATGGGAAAAATGATGAATGGGGTTAAAATGAGCAAAGGGGAGTGATATGTATGGCGTTGGGAGGTAGGACCACGCAACCAAAATCGGGATTTCCCATGTAGTTCCAACCCTAAAGCTAATAGCTAGTAAAGGAGATCCCACGGGACTATGATATAAATCTAACCACTAAATCGGGCAAAGGAGACAAGAGTACAAACCTAGCCCACTCTTTCCGTCGAATCCCCCCACCAAGCCATGCCCAAAAGTGTCCATGATAAGTAGACAAAATTACTCAACTACACCAATGAAAAGCCATACCTTTGAGGTCGGGAGGCCCATCTTCAAATATACGATCATAGCAATTGGGTGAGGGACAACATGGTTGGCTCAAGTGGCGAAGATAGTGACACATAGAGCTATCTGGTGGCTAAAAGGGGTCGTTGGCTCGCAGTTGAGGAGCATCATAGGAGAAAATATTCTCTTATGGACACTACATATAGGTGGTGGGTAACAAGAGGCAAGCAGGTTATAACTCTCAATTTTGCTGAAGATTAATAATAAAACACTCATTTGTAGAACTAGTTTTCCCCACGCTGGGTTTTTCCAAGGACAATTTGTCCAAAAATATTGGTGTTCTTTATTTTGTGCGTGTGCATTATTTCTCAATTCCCATTATTATTTGTGAAAATTGTAGTAGTGATTTATTTGTTATTTGTCATGATTAATTTATGAAGACAAATAATCTACATAAGATAGAAGAAAAAAAATTCGTAACTGGAATTAAGGAAATTTCACAAAAATACCATAGAAATGTGCGTAAAGGTCCATGTCAATTGTTATAGGAACCTCCAAGAGGACAACCTAGGAGCATGTGCATCAAGGAATAATCAAAATCCTATAAGGAGAAACCATGTGCCAAAATCATCAACTGAGTTTTAAAATCATAGGCACAAGATGAGGGTGACCAAGTAGAGTGTGCCCAAGTCAATCAAACCTCCACCGTCCAAAGTGTAGTCATCCATCCTCTAGTTATGCACCCTAGGGAAATGTGTACAAAAATGATGAGAGTGCGCCATCTCATGAAAAGAAACAAATTTATCATAGTAGACTATGGAGCAACTAGTAATCAATGCAACTTAGGGAAACCCTAAGTTGTTAGATTTGACTCTGCAACGAATGCGCAAAAAGGTATGTTACCCACCACCAGTGGGTGACCCCTATAGGAGAAATTTTCTCCTAGATTTATCTTCACCCGGCAACCAATAGACACCTGATAGCTCGATGTGCTACTATTCTCCACCACCTGAGCCAACCATTAGTGGCCCTCCCTCATTTGTTATGATCATATGTTTGAAGGTGGGCCATCCAACCCCGAAAGTATGATTTTTCATTATGTAATTGGGTGTTGATGCTTTCTTTTCTTGGGCACATTTGGGCATGGATTAGTGGGGGGATTTTGCAGAAAGAATGGGCTTTGACTGTACTCTTGTCCCCTTACCTCAACTTGAGGGTTAATCATGTATCCTAGTTCCTTGGGATCTACTTTATTTGCTACTAGCTTTAGGAGTGGCACTACATGGGAAACCCTAATTTTGGTTGCATGGTCCCACTTCCCGATACCATATATCTCACTCCCATCTGCTCAATACAAGCCCTTTTCACGTGTTCCCCATTTGGGTCCACATTTGTCCATTGGGTCCACAATGTGTTATCCTCCCCTTCCCCTTGTCCACACCTTGGGTCAAGCCTAGAACGATGCCCTAGAAATTGATGCAACTAAAAAGAAAGATAAAAGCATAGCATGGCCACATACAATAGGAAATGTACCACAAAATGCAAAAGATGGTCGGGACAATAAAATTTAGCACGTGGGCAAAAGCCAAATATGAGCTTTGTCCCCTATCATTATGGCCATCACCCTAGTTCCTTGGGCCACTATGAGTGGGCTGCTATGAGTACCCCTTGCATTATTAAGGAACCCATGATTGTCCCAACCCCTAGTGGGATTTTCCCCACCTTAAGGGGGTAATCACTGTTATATCTTATGCATCATTCTCTCATCCCCTTGAGCCCCGAGCAGTGAAATTAAGAAAAACCAATAAAAGGCAAAAGGCATATCAAGAAGGGTGGAAAAAAGAAGGTCGAGGTAGCTCATGTACCGTGATTGCTCCCTCCTACATTCATACACCCAAGGTTTGGGCCTCCTTCATCATAGCTACCCTTGTACCATGGCATGTGGCTTGGAGACTTCCCTTTTTCCCCCACTTCGTTCCATCACTATTTCACATGATACCTGCCACTTGATGGATGTACCATGGACCTATCATTCCCTTAAAGGTTGAAACCACCTAATAAGGTCCTTCATTAACCTCTCTTGTCAAGGAAGGTAACACCAATACATGTTTAAAGCCCATTTGGAAGGGCGGCCCATTATGAAGTGTCTGCTTTTGCCCCTAATTAGCAAGCTTATTTACTCAATTGTACTAATGAATTATTGTACCGGAAGGTGAGGAGACACATTGGATCTTATACAGGATGGCAGGTGGGTTTTCATCTTGGATTTGGGCTCCCTATATGAGATCCAAGCCCTCCATGGGGTCATAATGGCACTTGTAGGATGAGTGTTGAGAGCCATGGGCTTACAGTCATGCAAAGCATTAACTACCACGCCATGGGCTTCTTCAACACCACCACATTGCTTGTTCGTGCCCCAGTTATACAGAGATGATAATGCACTTGGACCACGTTCCCCAGCTAACTACACATTGCACCCGACACTTGGCAACTGATCCAGGGCCTAGAGGAGGTTTTGTCTTTCTCAAGGAGACATGGGAGGGCATGTGCCATCTTCCAGTTGCTTTTTCCCTAATTAGCAAGCTTATTTACTCAATTGTACTAATGAATTATTGTACTGGAAGGTGAGGAGACGCATTGGATCTTATACAGGATGGCAGGTGGGTTTTCATCTTGGATTTGGGCTCCCTATATGAGATCCAAGCCCTCCATGGGGTCATAATGGCACTTGTAGGATGAGTGTTGAGAGCCATGGGCTTACAGTCATGCAAAGCATTAACTACCACACCATGGGCTTCTTCAACACCACCACATTGCTTGTTCGTGCCCCAGTTATACAGAGATGATAATGCACTTGGACCACGTTCCCCAGCTAACTACACATTGCACCCGACACTTGGCAACTGATCCAGGGCCTAGAGGAGGTTTTGTCTTTCTCAAGGAGACATGGGAGGGCATGTGCCATCTTCCAGCCCTCACTGAGCCCATGAGATCCATTTGGAGCCCACAGAGCCCAAATTGGGGTTTGGAGATGTTTTGCAGCATTTGGAGGGCATCCCCTTATTATTCATTACTTTTGAGACCCTCACCATCATCCTCAACACGTAAGGCCTCAACACTAGCAATGGAGAGCATTTCATGCGGGCTAAAGGAGAAAAAAAAAAAATAATGTTAAAGCTATATTGGTTGGCTTGTAACCAAGGGTTTGCTACCACATTTGATACTTTAGGGGCTTACTCTTCAGTAATTCGAACTCATAGATCATGTATAAATAAAGGAGACCTAGCTTCACTCTCATCATCACTTTTGATTTTCGATCTGTCATTAGAGAATTCTGTACCTGCAATTTGAGGATGAATTTTGGATTGGATGAATTTTGATGTTTGGTTATTTCGCTATCCTTCTTGGAGCTTCTCTTTGGCATTTTTGTGGATGGATATATTCATCATTGTCTTGTAAGTGCCTTTTTAATGCTATATTTCTGATTTGGTGAATGCCTAATGCATGGAATATTTTCCAATGGTTATTAATGTGCCCTAGTTGATGAAAAATTGTTTAAAGCATTGAAACTATTGGAAATTTTGCATGTGTTACTCATGCGATAATGAATGAATGAATGTTCCTAGAGGATAATTGCATTTGCATCCTTGAATCTCCATAACAAGTGTTATCGAAGTATACAAAACTTGAAGTTGTTTTGTTGTTCCTTCCATCAAGGGTAGCAAAATTCCTTCTAGGTCTCCTTGAAGAGCAAATTGCCATTTCTTGGTTTGTCCTTGACTCTAATTCTCCCAATAGGTAGGCACTGGTCTTAAGTCCTTGGTGATCACATTTCATTGGAAAAATATTACTTCTTTGACCTCCTTTTACCTCTTTTTCTTCGTCCCTTTAAGGATAGGGAGGCCCCTCTAGAGCTTGGTGCGAATTTCAATAGGAGAATGTGTTTTGAATTTTGTCCAGACATGACTCTTCCTTAGCACCTCCTCTAGGCATCCACAAGTTTTGAAATTTGAATGAATTCCGACGATGGAATCTCAATATAATTGATGCCCTAGCCATCACACCAAGTGGGAACCCTAGAAGTTATCCTTCAACTTGGACATTCTTTGAAGGTTTATGCTTTAGTACATGTTGAAGTATATCTTTCACAACGTTTTCTCTTGTCTACCTGGACCTTGGATGAACTCTTATCTTGTCAAGTATCTCAACCCTAAGTCTCGTGCAGTACTCCTTTCAACGATTTTTTCTTGGAAAGTCTTCCTAGCTTCTCCCAAAGCTCGCATTTTCATTGAACCTTTCCATTGAATGAGCCACCTTGCCTCGCTTCAAATCTATCCTAGACACATATATCACAAGTGAGGGATATTGCGACTCCTCCCGTTGGTGAAAATCCAAGAAGAGAAGGGGACATAGGTTGTGGTGACAGTGGGCCTTTGTCCCAGGGTGTTGTTGTGCCTCTAGTCTTTGCCTCTTTACAAGGCCTGCTTGTTTGTGCAGCAACAGGGTCAATCAAATGTCTGTGATGCTAAGCAAAATCCTTAATAAACTTCTTCACATGCTAGATATAGGTCTCCGTAAAAAAATGATGATGCCACAAGGTGATGTTTTATGAAAAATATGCATCAAACCAACATATAAGCACACATTCTCCTAGTGCAACCTCTGCACAGGCAGGGTCTTCAATCTGAAATAATTCTCATGGTATATAAGGGGGTGAAAGAGAGAAAAGAAAGAATCATCCTTGTCTCCAGGAAACTATTTGATGACAAATGCTAACACAACCTCATTAAAACTTGCATTCATAAAGCTATTCACTAACTCAAAAAGCATAGTAGGTGACTGCTTAATAATCTTGTGTCCCCACTCTCTTATGTGGCTATAAATTGACCAGGTTTGAAGTTGAAAAGTACCCTATAGAGGCAAAGCGAAAGGCTTCCAAAATGGGCATTCCAAAATTCCCAGATAAACAACAAAGTAATGTCTTGGTAAGATAGAATGATATATCTTTGTATATAGTTTTGCTTTGACCTTGTTTTCTAAATATAAAGATTAATTTTAAGCTCTAAGTTTTTCTATTGTTTAGCGTTTATCTTGAGTAGCTTTCCTTTCCATTGTGCACTGCACACAATAACATGGTAAGTTTGACAAAAATGTTCAAAAAGTATAGTCCAAAAGATCCAGAAATGTCTCTGAGCTTTGTAATGCATTTTATATGTGATTTTAAGGTGTTCCCATTTCAATGTTTCAAACATCTTTCCAGGCTAAAAAACTACCATATCCTGGACATCTCAGACAATAAACATAGCAATAAGATACTCAAAATCAGTAAACAGTATTGAATATCAGAGATATACCTCTAGAACTTCAAGATTAGTGCAGAGACGAAGCAACTCGCAGTGATTTTCGGTGCTTAAAAGGGTAAATTGTAAATCCAATTTCTTCAAGTTACAAGCCCGTGGAAGTATTGCCGGCAACCCACTCATAAAGTTCAGTCCTATAAGTGATGTCACCTTTGAAGGAAATTTAACACCTTGATATGCATCAATTTCTAAAGCATGTCCTTCACTGCTAACAAATGACCCACCACCAAACTCTTCCAATTCTGTAGCTTTTTCCAGAACACCTATTAAATCCAGAATGTAACATTCATTAACCCTTAAAGAGGATAATGCTCGACAATTTGTGGCTATCAACTCGATATCTGTCATGTTGATGTTGTCTAACAATGTTTCATAAAAATTCAGCACTTCCAATGAAGAGTTCCTCAGAGCAAGCTCATGTAGCCATTCTCCGCCTTCATCTTTTATCATACTGGCCTCTAATAGCAAAACCTTAAGAGATCTGCACCACACAAAATTGCCAATGTAAACACAAATTTTTATTAGAGAATTGATAAATTTAGTAGTGCCATGACATGTAGAAAACTAACGAAGTAGACACCTGGGTGAGTTGAGCCAAAATCCTGTAACACACAATGGAGAATAACAGATAGGTAAAATATTAAACGTGCCACTCATCTGGACATAAAAATCAATTGAATATATGTTGAGAGAGCATTGACAAATAGTATATAACCAGAAAGACAGAAATTACCAGAAAATTAAACATGGCAACAAACTGGGAGCGATTATCATGAGATGAAAACACCGTATTCTTTTTACTTTCTAATCCTCTTAATATGAGAACTGAAGGAAGCTGCTATAAAAATGAAACATGACACTCGTTTGAATGTGAAAGCAACTTACAAATAGCATAGGTTAAAAGATTATTGTTGAATGATGTATAGCCTAAGCCTTGAGAGATAGAAATAACCAAAGATAGCCCATGCCACCAAACTAAGAGTCATAATCAGAAGAAGAAAGCTTACATTTTTTTTTTTTTTTTTTTTGTTATCTCTCTAATCCTGTTCAAATGAGCAACGAAGGAAGCTGTACTATTTTGAGACGCATTTATAATAAACCTTCTGAGAATTTTTCCAAATGCCAAAGTTCGACCTCAATTGGACAACTTAGAACTTACTAAATTTTAAGCTAGGCTACTTGGTTGGAAACTAAATTTGTGCTTGAGATATGTTCCATGCGTATGCAATTAGATTCAAACTCATTATGCATCCAGTGAGAAACTTGACAGCGCCTAGGTTCAGATGGCATTCCCATCTGTCCAAATATTGAAAGAAGGGCAGAAAAAAAGACCACCTAAACTCCACTTACCTTCTCGCTTACCACAAAATTAAGTGAAGAAATTGAAACAAAGAACATTAAAAGTAAATAAAGGAAAATGCACCAAATATGAACACCACTGACAGAGATCACTGAAACAGTAAAAAATAAACTTGGACATTCAAACTAATTATGTCATGGTTCACGGAGTCTCTGATAAATTTTCATTGTTGAGAGAGTGAAAAGGCAGTGCAAGTCTTCAAGAATTGAGTGATATTGGAATAGAAGGGCTCAAACTTCAAATCTATATTTCGCATTCTTCATTCTGCTCAAGACTTAAAATTTTATATTTAGCATTCTTCATTCTGCTCGGACTTATAAATTGCTAATTTTCTGACTTTCTTGTTGCTTTATTGCTGATCTTCCGACTTTCTTGGTCCTTTAACATTGATTTTCAGACCATTTTGTGTGCTACTAATTTTTTGAGTTATTGTTTTTTGTTTATCTTCAAAAGAATTTCTGCATATCTACCCTGCATATCCAAAGACAAAATGGTTTGCATACAAAAGAAGAGCTTCAGTCAGTCCAAAGCAAATCTTTTACATGATTTTGGAGGCAGATCTGTTAAATTTTACCTGTGTAGCTTGTCATCCAGCTATGACCACTTCCTCTTCCAGCAGAGTAGATAGCCACAGCAGTACACCCTCCTTCAGAAGTTCTGTACAGCAGTAATGAAGGCACAACGCTGCAAGGGAATTTATGGAGGAAGAGATAAAGGACACATGCATGCCAAAAGCATGCATGCACCATCTTCAGTTCAAGTCCAGTTTAGATGTGTTCCCATATTTAGCAGTTCAGTTTTTTTTCTGAGTTTTGCTTTAGTTACAGTTTCACACATGGTTAGTTAGAAATCATAGCTCCTTAGTTATATTAGGCACTCATGCACGTGTATTTAAGTGTTAGTTGGGGTGCAGATCTCTAGGAGGATGCATGTTTGAAAGCCTTAGTTCATCTCTAGTATAGGCGCACTTCACTTGGTTCACCTATGTTGAGATTTTGTGTATTTGGGGTAGCATCAATTGTGCTCTAGGTACCAAATTTTGAGGAAGGACTAGAGTTCACCTGATCTACAAGACCCAAAAATGGATTTGGGAAATTTCATCTGGTTTAGGAGATATTAAATTAATTAATTATTTTAATGTATTTCCTAAGTTAAAACTTAGAAAAATAAAATAATTAAAGTGAATTTAATTAAACATGTGATGAAATTGTCTCAAGTAACACGGATCAAGCTTTCTTTTAATCTTAGCCATTGATTCAAGATTTGATCATGGTCGTTGATTTGTCAACAAGAAAAGTATAAAGGAAAGGCTTGGGGTCATTTGTAAAGACACACATAGGCAGAGCATTGAAGCTGAGCTGAGATTCTAGAGCAGGGTTGGCTAAGAATACTCAGAAGTGCTTCACCTGCAGAGAGGGGAATTTAGACCAAGGGGAGGATCTGATCCCAGGGTCTAGAATACACAAGAGGCAGAGAGGAAATCAGCTCAAGGACAGCGCAGAGGAAGGCAGCAGCAACAAGGACAACGTAATTTTCAAGAAACCCTTCAGGGGTTACGCAAAGACCCTTCAAGAGCAACGTAGTGACCGCATCACCCATTCTGGGGTAACGCAGTCCCTTCCAGGAGCAACTCTGAGGGTTTGGAGGCCATCCAAGGCTGACGCAGAGGCTTTCAGGGGCTTCAGAGGCTGACGCAGTGCATTTCAGGGGCAGCGTTGGGGTTTCTAGGCCTAGATCTGACTGAGTTCTGTAAATATTGTTTGAGGGTGTGGATCAGTCAGTATTTTTGGTCCTAGATCAGCCAGGAGCTATAGATCTAGAGTTTTCTCTGTAGAGTTTTCCATATCTGGAACCCAGAGTTGTGTATTCAGAAATATTCTTAGTAATAGAACCCTCTAGCAGCCAAAGACCGGTTTTCCCACATTGGGTTTTCTGGGGACTATTTGTCCAGAAATAACTGTGTCACTTTGTCAATGTGTGCATGTGCTTATTCTAGATCTGAATTGGTAGAGATTTGTTATGTGTTTTGCTTCGATGTTAACTTGAATTTATTCAGTTGATAACTTATATAAGTAGGAGGGGCATAACTGGATTAACAGTAATAATTTCTGCATAAATTATATGATTCAGAAATTTCTACAGAGTATCAGAGCAATTGCAGATATAGAAGGGTCACCAACTAAAGAATCTAAAAGATCTAGCTGTAGAAAGCAGCTGGAAAGGTAGCACAGAAGCAGATCTGAAGGCACAACGCAGTTTTCAGGAGAAGATTCACGCAGAGGGAAGGGTGATGGTGTCCAGCGCTGTGTCCTAGCAAGCCCACGCAATTACCGCGCAGAGGCAACTCAGAAACAACGTTGGTTGGGTTTGAAGCCAGCTAGTGTGATTCAGATGAATATGTCTAATCCAAAAAAGTCTGCAGAAAAGTTGCAGAAATTCAGAAGAGCTGGTGGAGTTAAAATTCTGAAGTTTTCAAATTTTTAGCCTTAGCACAAGTGACAAAGATTGGGAAGAGATCAGCGTCTCAAAGAGTTTCTTGCCAAAGGAAACTTGCAATTTGATCAGAGGATCAAAGAAGAAGCTGAATCATAGTTGATTTGGTAGATTTCCAAGGAGGGAAATCAAGTGTTAGAGGGAGCAAATGGTGTCCAGTTCGTAAAGGACCCTAGATCCACATCTCTAGTATAGAGAGGAGGAGCTCCGACACATTCTGAGCAGATGGCTCCTCATGGGTTGCGTGATCAGGATAGGCTAGAGGGCCTCTCAAACTTTTCAGTGTGGAAAGCAAGGATCCTGATTGTCCTTGAGGCATACGGTCTAAGAGACCATGCAGAGCAGACTCTGGCCACACCGACAGATGTGGATCTCCTACGGAAGCATAGGGAAGCTGCTGGGCATGCCAAGCGGCTGATAATGGACAGTATCAAGGACCATATTGTACCACACATAGATGAGAAGAGGACATCTAACGAAATGTGGAAGGCCTTGACTTCCCTGTATGGGGGAAAATCAGTCCAAAGAAAGATGCTATTGGAGGCCCAAATGAGGTCGTTCATGATGACCAAGGGAGAAGACATCGAACATTTCCTCTTCAGATTGCAGTCAATCAGGGATCAACTGACTGCAACAGGTGCAACCGTAGATGATGCAGTGATAGTCAGGACTGCCTTCAATGCAGTCACGGATGAGTAGGAAACCTTTGTCCAAAGTATCTTGGGCAGAGCGGACCTCCCAGATTGGGACAGCTTGTGCTCAACCCTGCGGCAAGAACTACGCAGATTCACCAAGAAGCAGCACAGCCCTAGGTTGAGCAAAGTTAAGAAGGAAGAGGAGGAAGATGTAGCTTTGGCATCGAAGAAGCAATTGAAGAAGAAGAAGGATCTTTCAAAGATCAAGTGCTTGCAATGTGGTGAAATGGGACATTTTTCCAGCCATTTTCCTCAGAAGAAGAAGGACAAGGAAGCATCTTCTTCCAAGGCAGCTGAGGTAGATGATGGGTCAGGAGATGATGCAGCCATGAGTGCTCATGAACCACGGAGATGGGGTGACATGGACATGTAGAGAAGCTACATGGAAGAGAGGTGGGATCCTTGAGCAGCTCATCTCTTAGATCACAAGCAAGCTATGGCAGCCTTAAGACAGTAGCGAGACAAGTGGAGCAGTGGGTGCATAGATCACAGATGAGGCAGAAGCAGAGGCAGATCTGAAGGCTGGAAGGAGCAGCGCAGAGCAAAGCAGTAGCAGAGCAGAGGCTGATGTGACTTCAGCAGCGCAGAGTAGTGTTGCTTATGCAGTGCAGAGCTGCAGCAGCGCAAAATGCTTCAGAGGGACAGCACAGTGCAGCAGCAACGTGATAGATTTTAGCACAAGGAGTTGATGTGACTTCAGTAGTGCAGAGAGAGTCTGAATACGCAAGCAAAGCTATAGTTGTGCATCGTTCTTTAGATGCCAGCACAAATTTGTAGTCTATGGAGCTTCAGTGATGAGGATGCAGCCCATCAGACTTGTTTGTCAAAGATTGGGCAGGAGATTCAGTTGTTTCTCTCAACAACTGAAGTTGCAGTGCAGCAAAGTCAGCAGTGGCAGTGCTATGAGCAACACAGATGCAACATATTGAGAGGGAGCTGCAGTACAGTGGTTGCAGTGGTAGTGGCAAAGTCATGGGCAACAATACAGAATGGTAGCCACAGTGTAGAGTTGAGTGGCAGGAGGCCAAGCTTCAGCAGCACAGAACCAGTGCCCAAAATCATGCAATGCATAAGTGTGATGTATTACTAGAGCACACCCTTGATGCTAAGAGGGAGTGTTGAGATTTTGTGTATTTGGGGTAGCATCAGTTGTGCTCTAGGTCCCAAATTTTGAGGAAGGACTAGAGTTCACATGATCTACAAGACCCAGAAATGGATTTGGGAAATTTCATCTGGTTTAGGAGATATTAAATTAATTAATTATTTTAATGTATTTCCTAAGTTAAAACTTAGGAAAAATAAAATAATTAAAGTGAATTTAATTAAACATGTGATGAAATTGTTTTAAGTCACACGGATCAAGCTTTCTTTTAATCTTAGCCATTGATTAAAGAAATTTGATCATAGTCATTGATTTGTCAACGAAAAAGTATAAAGGAAAGGCTTGGGGTCATTTGTAAAGACACACAAAGGCAAATCATGACCCGAGAGTGAAATTCTAGAGGCGAGGTTGGCTAAGAATGCTTAGAAGTGTTTTAACTACAGTGGGGAATTTAGAACAGGGATAATCTAATTCCGGGGGTCTAGAATACGCAAGAGGTAGAGAGATCGCTCCGGGAGCAGGTGCGGAGGAAGCAGCGGCAAGGACATCGTAATTTTCAAGAAACCCTTCGGGGGTTGCGGGAGACCCTTCGAAAGTGACCGATTAGTATTACCTGCTCTCGAAGTGCGGTCCCTTCGGGAGCGACGTGTTGAGGGTTTGCAGAGCCATCCAAGGAGGCGACGCGAGAGGCTTTCGGGGAGCTTCGGTGTGCGGTGCATTTTCGGGGGCGCTGGGGTTTCTAGGCCTAGATCTGGCTGAGTTCTGTAAATCCCGTTTGAGGGTGTGGATCGGTCAGTATTTTTGGTCTTAGATCAGCTAGGAGCTGCAGATCTAGAGTTTTCTTTGTCGAGTTTTCCAGATCTGGAACCTAGAGTTGTGTATTCAGAAATATTCTTAATAATAGAACCCTCCAGCAGCTAGAGACCGGTTTTCCCACATTGGGTTTTTCCGGGGACTATTTGTCCAGAAATAACTGTGTCACTTTATCAATGTGTGCATGTGTTTATTCTAGATCTGAATTGGCAGAGATCTGTTATGTGTTTTGCTTCGATGTTAACTTGAATTTATTCAGTTGATAACTTATATAAGTAGGAGGAGCATAACCGGATTAACAGTAATAATTTCTGAAAAAAGTATATGATTCGGAAATTTCTACAACCTATCCATGCAAGGGAGGCGCATTACGAGTTTTTCATCTATGAAAACATATTCCAAGGAAAACCACCAGGCATTTCCCCTCGTTCCAAGGATGGTACATGTTACCCACCAAAAGTGGCTAACCCAATAGGAGAAAACTTTCTCCTATCTTGGACAGCCAGCAGCCCTATATTTGCTCGGTATATGATGATATGCGATATTCCTCCGCCATTTGCACCAGTTAGACACCTCTCACCACCCGACATTCCTCTTGAAGGAAGGTGAGTTACCACTCGACGGGTACTTTAACAATTGTGCAATTGTGCTTTTACTTCATGTTTATGCCATTCTAATATGGATAAATGAGTGATATGGATGATTGACCAGATCTTGATGCGAAGTTTCCACAAATTGCAACAACCGGAAATTAATCTCCTAACTTATGTAGTTTATTTGTCTTCAAAATTATTACGGAAAATAACGATTAATTCACTACTACAATCTTCACAAAATTAAATACAAGAACTGAGAAAATAATGAACACAAAATTATGGACACAACGATTTTTGGACAATAGTCCCTAGAAAAACCCCAATGTGGGGAAAACCAGTGCAGTAGATGAGGGTTTATATTATTATTCAGAAATTTGAGAAAATACATTTGCTTGTCTGATACTGACAAAACTCCAGCAAATAATAATCTCCACTGGAAAAATAATTTGGAGATACAGCCTCCTCGGCAAATCAAATCGGCCTTCTCCAACAAACTCGCACCTTGTCCTGGCACTCACACTACTGCCCAAAAATCCACACTGCCTACTCTAGAAAATTCACACAACCTCCGAGAAAATGTCCCTACAAGTAAAACTGCCTCCAACAATTTGCTTGACCCACTCGCTCTGCCTTTAGGTGATAGATCCAGCACTGGCACACCAAAACGAGCTCTTTTCTACAACTCGCACTGGCTAATTGGGTAACTCGCACCACTGATTCGTCCTCCTCTTCCATAGATAAAATCAACCTCCTTCCTACCTCTGGAAACTGGAAATATTCTTCGAAATTATTCTCCCAAATCTCTGTTGAAACCCTTGTTGTCGGTGTTTGCCTTTGCTTCAACCGCACCCTTGCTATATTTGCAACTACGTAAGTAGAATTGCTCAAGTGTCTTCTGTATCTTCTTTAAACCCCATCGACTTGCTCTTATAATCTCTCATCGAGCAATCAACGACCATGATCTAATCACAATCAATGGCTAAGATCATCTTGACTCCATCAAGTGACTTTTCCAGAAGTCTCTAGAGAAAAATTGATTTTCCTCAATTAGTTCGATTTAATTAACCTTTTTTCCTAGATTAGGCTTAGGGAAATTTTAATAATTGGCAAATTGATCTAATTGAGGTGTTTTCTCGCAAAACGTTTTCTAGGTATTGGAGAAAATATGTTTCTTAGCCTCATAGATACCATAGAGACTAGAACACATGTCCAATGCTACCAAAAAACTAACAATCCTTCTTAGTGAGGAAGGAGTTCTCCACTACTCCCATCTTATCCCTGAAGTAGACAGACTTTGCCTTACCCAGGGCCTCTGTGAGTTTATCTACAACCTGTTGATTTGTGGAAACATGTTGTAGTCGAAATGATCCACGCTACACACAATCTCTGATGAACTGATACCTTATGTAGATATGTTTTGACCTATCATGAAACACTACATTCTCAAAGAACCTGATGCAACTCTAATTATTACAATAGATACTAGTCGAATCCATCCACTGACCAAGCAAACCCACTAGCATCTTCCGAATTCAAATAGCTCTGCATGTAGCGATGCTTGTTGCCATGTATTCTACCTCTGCAAAACTCAATGCTACATACTTTTGCTACCTGTTGCACCAAGAGATAACCCTTGATCCAATACTGAAGCGACATCGTGAAGTGTTTTTTCCGTTCCACTGAACTACCTGCCCAGTTGTAATGACCCATTAATATAAATAATGAAAATGCAATTTTCATCTAATTGTTATAAAGTAAAATAAATTAGTTAATATATATATATATATATATATTAGATATTTAATAAAATGTAATATTTTAATGTGAATTTTAGATTAAAAGGTAATATTTTAATGTGAATCTTAGATATTTATTAAAAGGTAATATTTTAATGTGAATCCTAGATATTTATTAAAAGGTAATATTTTAATGTGAATCCTAGATGTTTATTAAAAGGTAATATTTTAATGTGAATCTTAGATATTTATTAAAAAGTAATATTTTACTTTGAATCTAATCTATTTAATTATGAACTTGGAGGAGGAGAAGGGGGAAGAATTCTAAAAGGAAGGAGAACTTGGAGAAAAGGAGAGAAATCCTAAAGAGGAAGAAGGGGAAAATTCTGAAGAGGAGGAGAAGGAGAGGAATTTTGACAATAATACTGAGTCATGCTTGTTCTTGGAATTCTGGGCACGGAGGGCCAGAAGATCACCTTCTAGGTCTGGGGACCGTATAGGTAGATCCCAGATAAGCTGGGAGGTAGAGTTAGTTTGAGTAACTGCTACAACAGGAATTGCTACAAACTGCGACAAACGATTGCCAGGTATTCTACTGAAATCCTCTTTGAAATTCCAATCATTCTCCAAACTAGATGATAAAATTAGATCTATACACTTTCATGAAATTGTAATAAACTCTTTGGTTAAATTGTTTAAATTAAGTACTACATATGGTTAAATTGACCAAATCTGGGGTATTACACATGGTATCAGAGCACAGTTTTAAACTCTGCGGGACCTTATTGGCCCTACACAAGGTACTACACATTTGCACCTACACAACGGGATTGGACACGTCCCTATGTCCAATTCTTAACCTTATGCTTAAGCAACCCATGCAGACATGTTTTGAGATATCGCGTAGCACTAGAAGTGGTATTACAGTAGTATGGGCACACCAAACATGCTCACATCCTCTTGGTAAAATTTTGGGGTTACAGTCAAGCACAAACGAGGAAACCCGATCGTTGAGTCTTCCACAGCCCCACGTCCAAGTTGAATAGGAAATAAGCAACACAAAAATTCTGACTTGGCATTTAAACTGACAATACACATAGCAGCTGATTAGGAATACCCATGAGGGGAACGCTTTCCAACTGAGTCAGCAAACGTGTGTAACTTTACGCTTCCCATATACATAATGTTATGCTTCCCGTATACATCTCAAGTACGCTAAACAAAAAAATATAGAGGACACTTATAATTATTTAAATATCAGTTATACGAAGAGACCTCTGCCATGCCCAACATGCATAAATCGAGTCTCTCCAAACTCAAATGTTTTCCATCGCACGCAAAGACTATTCTGGCAAGATTCACGCTCAGGAAGTAACAAAGTGCTTGGAACGACCATTAACCAGCAATACGGCCCAATAAATGGTCACTACGGTCAGCCCCTTAGGACTGCAAACTTGGCTACATTTCACTTGGCTCCATTTTGACGCTGAATCGGCCACAGAAGATTACACTAGGGAACAACAATCACACCCAGAATTTTGTCGCAGCCCTCAGTCAAAACTCCAAAGAAATTTCGCCCAAATTTCTAGAGGATTTCAGATGCCCACTGAGATTTACTACAACGGCCCTTGATCTTCTACAATGAAAGTGTTGGATGGACAGCTAGCCCTTGATTTCATTATGGTTAACGTTAAAGCCTCTAATGGTGTTTATTAAAATTAATATATTTGCTTTAAATTGAGATACTTGTTGGGGTTTGGCAAAGTTTCATGTTTTGGATTCAGTTCATCATTAAACTCTTTATGCATTTTGAAATAATATATATATATAAGATGTTATAGTTAATTTGATTTCTCACGAAGAAATGTCTAAATCTCTTAAGGTTCAACGTATAGCTTTGCTTGTTATTCAAGCAATGTTATTCACATTAGCAGTCAAAACCATCCATTTAATGTTTGCCCAAGATATGTGCCCACGTAAGCTAGATTGTCTATAGGTTAAATTTTGTTAGACTATTATTGACATCATTTGATATTTGAATATGTTTAAAGGTTGTTAAAATTATAATCATAGGTATTTAAGACTAATATATATATATATATATATAGGGTATTCATTTATTATTATTATATTATAAATGAGGATTTTAAAATTGCGAAATATTTTATTGAAATATTTTATTAAAATTGTAATAAGTATGTTTTAATTAAAATAAGTTTATAAGTAATGGGGATTTAGTTAGAAGGAATCTATAGGAAAGGAAAGTTGATGGTTATTATAAAGGTATTATATGTAATAAAATATGGCTTGTTAGGGAAAAACTATTAAATATGTAAATACACAGCTATAAATTGGAAATTAAGATTATAAAGATAATAAAAATATAATTCCTTCCATAACTGCATTTAGGACAAAAATTTAAGACTTGAAAATGTTAGGTAAATATTATGAAATAATATTATGATCTATCAATACACGTGCATTTGGCTAAGCATTATTACGCATCAAAATAGAAAACCATGCATTAGGAAGAGGAGGTAGTGATACCACCCTCCTTGATCTCGGTACCAGTAAGACCTGCCTGCAGGTAAAAATAGCAAAAAAACTATACGCATATGTGAGCTCGATTTTATGAAAATTATATTTATTTAATCTAAGATTTACCGGATTCTCATAAATCGTATTATGTATTCAGGAAAAGCAACGATGGTAAAGACGTACCAACGGCGACAACGCCATCGAGATGCATCACCATCTCTAACACCTCCACCAACATCATCGCCAACGCCATCACCATCGCCACCACCTAGATCGACATCAACACCAGTCGCTCCAGCACCTGAGCTAACTACTATAATGCACTCATTAGAATCCATTCTGGAAACATTAAAAAGGTCGCAGCCGGCCAACAGCAAAGAAGAGCGACCTCATCTTGAGGAAAAACATTCATAAAAGTCTAAAGATTATGATTGTAAGCCACCTAAGGAAGACATTTCCAGGGAACTACAAAAGATTAAACTCCCAGAATTATCAGGAGGACGAGCAGGAGAACATGCCGAAGCGTGGTTAGAAGGAATAATAAGATGCTTCGCACTAAGAGAATATTCTTCTACCTCTAAAACAAAGATCGCTATATTTCAACTCAGAGGGAGTGCTCTGATTTGGTGGGGAAATCTAGAAAAAAAACTAGATCTCACATCAGAAATCGTTCCTTGGGAGTTGTTTGAGGAAAGATTCCGTGCAAAACACTTACCACCTTTCTTTCAAGAGCAGCAAACCGGAGTCTTCCATACACTAATCCAGGGTAGTAAGATCGTAGAAGAATACGAGATAAGGTTTATGGAGCTTGTAAAATATGTTCATTATTTAGATACGGATGAACGTCAAGCCGAGCATTTCATATATGGATTAAATCCTCGAATCAAGGCCATGATAAGAATGTGGAAGCCATCAGTGGTAGCAGAGGCAATTGAATATGCACGCTATGCAGAAGAGCATCTAGGGATTAAAAGGGATTTCAGGCCAACAGAACCATCATAGCAGGGATTTACAGGAAAGACTCCCTGAAATTTCTTCAGAGGAAGTAGCTCGAAACCACCACCTTATAGTAACAGGTTTACTCCAAGAGTAGTAGGAGCAGGGACTCCCATGACCATTAATACTATAGTTGTCGAATCATCAAACATTAGTCCTTGGAAATCTCGAGGGACTGCTAATAGGGGAAGAAATGGGAGAGGAAGTGAAACCAGGGGACAAAGCTCCTGGTCTAGAAATTCACAATCAGAATCAAGGGGGCCAACCCAGGTTGAATGTTGGGAATGTGGAGGACCACATTTTCAACGTTATTGTCTGGGGATCTCGCAGAGAGCAGGAAAAGAACCATCATCAAATACCCAAGGGAACCATAGAATCCATGTTGTAGTCAACAATAACCAGGCAACACATCAGTCCACTGTAGTAGAATCTTCAGGTAATATCAATGGAATAAAACTCAAAATTGTATTTGACATTGTTGCTACTGATAGTTTATTTCATCATATACATTAAATAAATGTGAGTTGGCAGCTTGCAAACAAAACGATTTCAGACAGGTAGAAATGGCTTCAGGAGAACTTCAACCCGTAGAATTAAGTGTTGAGAATTGCAAAGTTGATCTAGGAGTCTGTTCGACCAAATTAAAAGTATATGTCACAGCCCTAGGAACTTACGACCTTGTGATAGGAATGGATTTGTTAAAATCTCATCAAGCATGGGTAGACTGTTACGGAAAAACAATACTTTGTATGAATGACGAGGGAGAGACAATCCAAATCCAAGGTATTAAGAGGAAAATATCCTTACGCTTCATCTCAGCAATGCGAACGGAACATTGCTTAAGAAAAGGTTGTCAGTTATACGCAGTTCAAGAAGTAAGCAAGGAGAAAGGACCATACTTAGAACAGTATCCGATTCTGTCAGAATTTTTGGTTGTTTTTTCCAAAGGAATTACCAGGACTACCTCCTAAAAGAGAGCTAGATCTCACAATAGAATTGTAACCTGGTACAGAACCAATATCTAAAACACCTTATAGAATGACAGCTCCTGAACTTCAAGAATTACAAATGCAGTTGAAAGAACTATTAGATATAGGGCACATTCGACCCAGTGTTTCACCTTGGGGTGCTCCTGTAATCTTTGTCAAGAAGAAATATATGGTTCATTACGACTGTGTGGACTATCGAGATTTAAATTGAGTTACTGTAAAGAATAGGTATTCAATGCCTCGCATTAACAACCTTTTTGACCAAATGAAAGGAGTTGTAGTGTTTTCAAAGATCGATCTGCGATAAGGTTATCATCAATTATGGATTAAAGAAAGTGATGTTTCTAAGACTGCATTCCGAACTCGTTTCGGGCATCATGAATTCATTGTGGTACCATTTGAGTTGACCAATGCACCAGCAGTATTCATGAACCTTATGAATAGCGTTCTCCGTAGTTATCTCGATCAATTTGTGCAAGTCTTCCTGGATGATATTCTCATTTACTCTAAGAATGAGAAGGAACATGAAGAGCATCTTCGGATCGTGTTATCTTACCTCAGGAAACAACAGTTATATGGAAAATTATCCAAGTGTTCTTTCTTTCAAAAGGAAATTCATTACTTAGGTCATATCATATCTGGTGAAGAAATTTTTGTAGATCCTGAAATGGTAAATGCAATCAGGAAGTGGCTAATACCTAAGAATGCACATGAAGTGAATAGTTTTATGGGTTTAGCGGGTTACTATAGAAGGTTTGTAGAAGGATTCTCCAAAATTGCAAAGCCGATCACAACCCTCCAGCGCAAAGTTGTTAGGTATGAATGGACTGAGGAATGTGATAAAGCATTTTCCAAACTTAAAAGATTATTGATTAGTGCACCAATTTTGCGTGTCCTGATATGGACAAAGATTTTACTGTGTGTCGATGCATCTAAACAAGGGTTAGGTGCAGTATTAATGCAGGAAAGAGGCGTAATAGCATATGCTTCAAGAAAATTAAAGCTCCATGAAGAACTTTATAATACGCATGATTTAGAGCTAGCCGCAATGGTTCTAGCTTTAAAGATATGGAGGCATTACTTGGTAGGGAGAAACTTTATGCTTAAAAGTGACCACCAAAGTTTACAATATTTCTTCACCCAGAGAGACTTCAATGCTAGACAAAGACGATGGAGTGAATTCTTAAGTAAATATGATTTTGAGATTTCATATATAAAAGAGAAAAAGAATGTTGTGAAAAATCCTAGATCTGGATTCCTACTGCAACAAATCTGAATTACTTCTTCTATTATGTTACATAATTATTTCATTACTGTGAAATATCAAAGTAATTTTAGAAGCAGTCTACACAAATAATGCTGCGGAAATAAATCTAAGTGCTGAAACAATCTGAACAAAATACAATGAAAAACATCCACATGCGACACAGTTGTTTTTGGAGTAAGTCCCCGGAAAAACCCAACTTGGGAAAACCGGTGCAGCAGATTTGAGGGTTTGTATTATTAAGCAGTAGAACCCTTTAGAGAAATCTAGACAGCAAAAATAACTATGAGAGATACCTCACTCAACAAGTCTCCGGCTGATCAAAAACAGCGCTGGTGAAGCCCTCACTGCCTCTGCATGATTTCCTACGTTGGATCTATGTAAGCCTACATGGGCAAGCTTGATGAACTGCGTCACCTTTCTCTGCAACTGATTTGGCTGATCTGAAGCTGGATTTTGGCCCTCCTGGCTCAGAACCCCAGCCTCTAGCTTTCTCCGGACTAACTCCAAGAGACACTGCGATGGTTATGCGTGATTCTCTGCAGGAACTGCGTCACCTCTGCGGAAAACTGCGCTGTCTCTCTTCTGCGTAAATGTTGTCTCACTCTAAAATGTATTCTTGGTCCACATGACCAATCTCTGCTTCTACCCCTCTCTGGATCTGATCACTGAATTATAATCGCTTAGCAAACCCTGCCCGAGTGATTTGATCCTTGACTAAAAGTTGTGTCTCCTCACACAAATCGAAAATGTTCAATGGCTCAAGTGTCACAATGTGTTTTCCATAGGCCCCTCACCCTCCTTATATTCTTCTGTTGAACCTTCAACGACCAAGATTAAAACATAATCAAGGGCTAAGATTAACTTGGAGGTGATCCATGACTTTATCTAGAAGATTCACACTTAGATTAATTAATACCCTTTAATTAATCAGTTTCCCTAAGTTTAGACTTAGGAAAACATTAAAAAACAATTAATTATTTTAACTAAACCATCTCTAAGTGGAATTTTCCAAAACCATTTTTGGGTTTTATGGAATACATGTGTCCTAGCCTATATACAAAGTTACAAGGCTCGAGCACATCCGATGCTACCATAAATCAACACTCCCTCTTAGCAAGGAAAGTGCTCTAGCAAAACAACTCAATGTGTTGCTTCTGACTTCTGGAACATATGTTGTTGTGTTGTTGATGCTGCTCACCAACACTACACAAGAAAACGATGCATTTGTATTGTTGTCGACTCTGCATACTACTGCCAACTGCAACTCCCTCTGAATTCTGCCACCATGTTGCTGCACTGCGTGAGCACTGCTCTGCACTGCGTAAGCACTGCTCTGCACTGCGTAAGCACTGCGTAAGCACTGCTCTGCACTGCACTGCCCCTCTATGCACTGCGTTGTTGCTGCTAGTTTTTGCACTAGCTCTCTAAAAATACTTCGTTGTTGCTGCTCTGCACTGCGTTGCACCACTGTGCACTGCGTTGTTGCTGCTCAACTGCATATGTTGTTGCTCCCTCTCTATGCGGATCAAGCTCAAGTACTGTTAGCCACTATACCGTCTTCTCATCTTCCGCTGCAACTGTCCATCCTGCTACTGTCTTTAGGCTGTCGTAGCTCACATGTGATCCAAGAGTTCGGAAAAATACTCGAGGATCCCGCCTCCTTGTAGATTTTGGATCTACAAATCCAAGTCAGCCCATTTCTCTCCTTTCGGAATATGAGCTAACATGGCACAATCTTTTTCTGCCTCAGTCTTGGAAGCTCCTGCTTGTGGATCTTCCTTCTCCTCTTTAACCTTTTTCTTAAGAGGACACTGTGTGGCATAATGTCCCATTTCCCCACACTGGAAGCACTTGATCTTGGACAGATCTTTCTTTTTCTGCTTTTGTTGCCCTTTTGATGCAAGGGCAGTGTTATCTTCTTCCTCCTTCTTGACCTTTGAACTTCTCCTGCCATCCTCCAAGTGGATTTTTAGGACATCTCTCCTCAACTCTTCTTGTTGTAAGGCTGCCCACATTGCTTCCCATCCTAGAAGTCTTTCTCTGCCCAATATACTTTGGACAAAGACTTGATAATCCTCTGAAACAGAGTTCAGCGTGAGCCTTGCTAGCTCTGAGTCTCTAGGAGCAGATCCTACTGCAGACAGTTGATCTCGGTTTTCCTAAATCTGAGACAAGGAGGAGCCAAAACGCTCTCCCTTCTCCATCCTGATATTTCGCATCTTCTCTTCAAGGTACATCTTCCGCTGCTCGGAAGATCCTTGGTATAGCTTTTCCAGCCCTACCCACATTTCTCTAGCCCATGGTCTTTGCAGCTATGTGGGGTACGATATGATCCTTTACTCCATCTAGGATCAACTGCTTGGCTCTTGTCATATTCTTCTTGAATTGCCTTAGGTGTGCTGCATCAAGAGGTTCTGCAACTGCGCTGTCTATGAGGGCTTTCAGATCATGCTCATCAAGGAGAAACTCTATCCTTGATTTCCAAATAACATAGTTGGAGGCACCTGTTGAGAATTTGTAGGGCTAGTGATTAACTCAAATTCTCTTCTTGATAATTACTTGTGAGCTTGTTTGCTTATGTATTCTTCTTGGTTAATCTTTCATCGAGTCAATTACCAAAAATGTACAGGACACAAATGTTTTACGCAGAAGTAATACGTTTTATTATAGGAAGGTAAATCACAGATTTACCTTCCTTTCATTACACCTCAGAGTTCATCACAACCCTTGCGATATCTTTACTTCAACCTTGTATGTATTCTCACTGTAATCTTCTCAAACTAGCCTTCAGTTACTTCCGCAGTCTTACAACTTCAGTTTATATCTTCAGTCTGAACATTCAGTTCCTTTATGCAATTTATACCCTTCAGCATATTCCGCAATCTGTAGTCTTTAATACACACTAAACCCTGTCCTTTTGATCCGCACTTCATCTCAAAGAAACCTCAAACAAATCCGCATATAATTCTGTCTTTAGATCACACTATAGACCACATTGTTATCTCTTCAGGGATTCGCAATTGCCTTTGGAATATCCGCACTTATTCGGTGTTCATAATTACATAACTCGGTCTCTACTGTGTTGTCCGCAATTCACTTACAGTGTCGACTGTGGCATCCGCAATGTCTTTATATATATATATATACTCTGTCTCAGACTTATCCGGAATCCGTATTCAATTGTATGCTATCCACGTAGCTTGTTCCTCCAACTGATCCGCAAACTGGACTTATATATAGTGGTACCTATTTCTTCATTTAGGCCGACCACATAACATATATTTAGGCCGACATGAAAAACCGACTTCTTGTTGATTATTAACCACATTTATCATATATATTTTCCAGCGATTAATGATGGCAATTCCCTTCATATACATGACTCTAATTACATCGTCAAATATGAAGACTGACCTAGTTACACTTTTCAACACTCCCTCTTAACTAGGGAGGTATTCATACAAGTACATGGTTACTTTCAAACTGAAGAATCTCATAAGAAAAATCGGATTGGTAATCACATCTGTATAGCATTATTTCAACCAACATTGTACTAGTGCAAGGCCTTGACTAACAGCCCCATCTATTCAACGAGACAATGGGCTTCAATGCTGGCGAGACACGACTTATAGACACCTTCGTCATTGTCTCTCCAAGGTACATACACCACTCGGGTGTTTGCAAAGTATGACCTTCCTGGACTATTCTTCTCTTGGGTAGCTAGCCCTCAAAGAATATCGGTCCCCGACTACTCTTATTTTGAATGCCCGATCACATTCTCAAAGAGTATCGAATGGCAGATGATTACTCAATCCTCCATTCTGTCTTCCCAAGACCAGAATGATGTGTCTATCTCTCCCTCCCAGGGAGGACCTATTCCACAAGCGAATATACTCATTCTTATACAAAGAATGTACCTAAGCTCATCCTTAGCAATTACCAAGTTTCTTCCAAGTAAGAAACTTACCATCAGGCTCCCTCTTAATCAGGGACCTCCAGCAGCAATGGTGAGACACCCAACTGCTCATGAAGAATTCCTGTCCTCGATGTCATGGATTTCGGTATTGAGGAATCTCCATCTTTTAGCTTCATAGGGCACAGATCATTCATCACTTTCATCCCGAGTCTTGTCAGCTATCAGAGTGATTCACCCAACTTCCTTATCTGGTCCACTATTGTGCCATGCTACTTTCCTTCGTATCATCTTCCAGGATCATACATCCTTTCTCATGATTAGCAACCCTGCACAAATTCATCCAGATAAACATTTACATATGAACTTTTTAAAACAAAAGTTACCTCAGTGATGATTTTTCACCATGACATCTTCCTGTAAGCATCGGCATCCTTCATACAGATTGACACATCTCCTAATGGTATGTTTTCCAAGGGTCTTCTTCTTTACCAGACTTTCGTCAGAGTCTACATATCTCTCCAGGAGATCTCCTAGTCACATCTTATTGGCCTCCGGATGATAACTGCCTTTTTGACATGGTTGCATTACACGATCTCTTCCTCTCTACACATTCTTGATTCCCAGGAACGTACAACTTTCCTAGTTTCTTGTTCATATACAACCACCTCATATTCCATGAGGACATATTATGTTGATTTCCTCTGTCCGTGCATTGAGAGATACTCCTCCATAGATCATACTTCTAAGTATAGAAGTACATTTCCTACAACCACATGACATGACTTCAAAACATCTAATGTCAACATATAAATATATACATACCTCATACCTTTTTCCCTTGAGTCATACTGTAGCAATTTCTCAAGAATGAAAAGCTTCATTCCCTTGGCCTGCTTCATCAATATGTCATCACATCCAGAAATATGTTTTCATGATGACCCTTGCTCTTGATGATTGCTTTACATTAGTAATGTTTGTTAGAGAGGTTTTCCCGGAGCTGATTCACCGGAAGCTCCTGCCATGCTTAGATCAGGATGCTACATTATCACATAACCAACAGAAGTCAATTTCTTGTTCATAAGTTTGTGTGATTTTTCTTGAATCTTCAATTCTTTTTCCTATTGAGATTGTCCCTTTAAGACCAACTTTCTTGTAATGTCCATAAGTCTTCCACTTTTCCTAAACTTTCCTTTTTCCTGCTTGTCCATCTTATCATCTCTTCCAGATCTCATAGTTGAGATCTTATGAAGATATCCCTTCATTCTTTGATACCTTCAATTTTGTATAAATCAGGTCTAAGTGTCATGACCTTCTTTATAGCATTGAATGGTTCTTTCAACTTATCATATATTCTCTTAATGTCTCCAATCTTGTTATATATAGGGATCTAAGGACTTTTGTTGAAATTTGGTTACCGGATGACAGGTGGTTCCCTAAGGCTTTGATCTTTGGCTTAGGGAAAAGTGTCCAAAAGAATTTAATTTTTCTCCTAAAGTGACTTTATAATTTTTATAAAGTCATATCTAATTTAAAAGTGACTTTAAGTGATAAAGTCACTATGGTCTAATTTAAAAGTGACTTTAAGTGATAAAGTTACTAAAGTCTAATTTTAAAGTGACTTTAATAAAGTCAATGTAAAATTAGAAAGGAAAAGTGACTTTCGAAATAAATGACTAAGTGGGTCTTTATTAAAGTGGGGTGAATTAAAAAATAGAAAGTGAGATTTAAATGAGCATTTAATCTCAGCCCTAGATCTCAATCTATTTCAGCCATTGGATTTAGGGATTCCACAAAAGTCACTTAGGGTTAGGTTAAAGGAGGAAAAGGAGGGAAAAGGTCATTCATTCTTTCATGAGCAGATTGAGAGAGGAGGAGGAGAGCTGGAGACTTTTTTCTGAAGAGAGCTTGAGAAGGTGAAGGAGAGGCAAACTCAGCAAATCCGTATAGCAGCAAGGAGCGCACGGTTTTCGAGGCAGCAAGAGGCTGCACGAATATCGAGGCAGCAAGGCCGTACAGCAGCACGAAAATCGAGACAGCAGTGCGTACAGCTGCTTTGTGGCACGTTTTTCGAGGAGAAAGGTAGCACAGTTTTTTAGGAAAAGTACAGCAACCAAGGGCTCGATTTCCAAGGTTGCTAGGCATGTTTTTCAAGGCAGCCAACACAGTTTTCGAGAAAGGCAGTTTGCTGTAATAAATTTCTATTTTGAGTATTTTGCTGTTCTTGCACGTTTTCCAAGGCGGAGGCAAGCACGGAAAACCAGATAAGTCTGTAATTAATTTGCTGGAATTTTTCCTGTATATTTCACCTCTCTGTAAAAGCATTTTCCAGAAATAAGAAGGAGCTCTCAAACTGGTTTTCCCCAAGAGTTGTAGGGGGTTTTTCCAGGGTCATGTTGACCAAAAATATCTGTGTTAAAATGTGTGAATGACTGTTTTAAGCTTGCTGATTTTTATTTCTGCATTTTCCAGCATTCTGTAAATTTTCCAAAATTTGTGTTTTCAGCAAAAATTTATTTTCCAGTTTGTTGAATGTAAGGATATGGGAAAGGGCATTTAACTATTTGGAAAAATAACGTGAAACTGAAAACCAGGGTGGGAAAAAGGAAATTTCTACATGGTATCAGAGATTGAGTGCTGAAAGTGAAGTTTGGGACAGCAAGGAGAAAAATACAGCCTGTTGATTTTTCACTCAGAAAATTCCAACAAGCTGATTTTTTCACAAACAGAGTTTTTATCTTTACTACAACAGTGCTATTTTTCAGTTTTAGGATAGCAGGATGTCATTGGGATTGAGGGTGGAGGATAGGTTGGATGGGCATACCAATTACAGCGTTTGGAAGGAGAGAATGCAGAGTATCTTTGAGGAGGCAGAAGTCTGGGATATCATGGTTCATACCACACAGCAACCTGTTAATGTGCCTACTGATGATACTCAGTTGGCAGCATATAATAGGAAGAACAACAAGGGTAAGGGACTGATTCTAAACGGAATCAAAGACTATTGCATTCCTCATGTGAGAGGAAAGAGAAATGCTCATGAGATGTGGACAGCATTGTCCAATCTCTACCAGAGTACCAATGAGAACCGGAAAATGGTCCTGAAGGAGAAGCTGAAAACCATTAAGATGGGTAAGACTGATAGTGCAGCTGGATATCTCACAAAGATTACTAATGTGAAAGATGAGTTGGCATCAATTGGAGAGGTCATTCCACCCACTGAGTTGGTGCGGATTGCAGTGAATGGCCTCCCCAGTTCATGGATGAACTTTGCTGATGGGGTTGTGCACGTGAGACCCTTCCCACATGGGAGAGGTTTTGGGATGATTGCATTCAGACAGAGATCAGGAAAGGTCAGCTTGGGGCAGCCAAGCCAGTTGAGCAGGATGAGGATGTAGCACTGTTGGCAGGACGCAAGAAAGGCAAAGGGAAGAAGCAGGCTTCCACAAGCGATGGTGGGGGCAAAGGCAAAGGTAAAGGTAAATAGGATAACTCACAGAAGGACTATTCCAAAGTGAAGTGTTGGAATTGTCAGAAGATGGGACACTATGCAGTTGTGTGTCCGGAGAAGAAGAAGAAGAAGGGGAAGAACCAGAGCATGGCAGCATCAGCAGAGGTTGAGGACTTTGCAGATCGCTTTGGCAGGGAGTTTGGGTTCATTGCGTGTGAGTCCTCTAGTGCAGGATTACCTGCCATAGAGGTTCAGAGGGAGCATGCATTTCCCTCGACTAGCGGAGCATCTTCGGGTATCTGGTATGTGGACAGTGGAGCTTCACGTCATATTACAGGAGTATGTGAGTACTTCTCAGAGCTTTCAGAGAGTGGCACTGATATAGAGGTAGTACTCGGTGATGACAGAGTTGTTAGAGCAGTCGGTGTGGGAACACTGACATTTCAGAGGGAGTCTAACCATCCCTTGAAGGTGTCAGATGTTCTTTATGTGCCAGGGATGAGGAAGAACCTCATATCCGTCTCAGCTTTGGAGGACATAGGATATGAGATATTGTTCAGGGGTGTGTTGTCGCACAGATTGTCCAGGCACCGCGACAACGGCTCAGATTGGGGGTTGTCACTCTTATCCCCAATCTCTCTCTTTAAACTGTCTCCTTGCAAGTTAAGGGAGGTAGACCCTATTATGAAATGAAGGATAAATCCAGGAGACACAGCTAGAACACCAAATACAGGATAAAATTAACAGGATTTCACAGATCTAGATTAGATTTCACGCTTATGATCAGTGCCTTATGGAGTCACACAAAATCCCATTATGCAATTATAAACCAGTAAATGATGACTAACTGCTGCTTTTTAAACCACGATTGATTACGATGATATTTCTTGAGAACGTCACAACCATGAATAGCAATATTATGAGAATGCCCGATACTTGAAGGATTTCCGAAAATAAAAATATTCCAATTATAACCCAGTTCGACAATTAAAATATCCACAGTCAAACTTAGATAAAAATTTTAAGGCTCAATGGACCATTGAAAATTTTTTATATTTTGTATTTTCTATTTTTTTAGGATTTTAAAATTTTTATATTTTTTTTATTATTTTTTAAATTTAAAATAAGTTAAAATTAGAATCTAAATAAAAGATCCTAAATCTAAAACTAAACAAAGATGAAACTAAATTAAAATCTAAAGTTAATCTAAATCTAATATCTAACTAAAACTAAAACTAAAACAAAAAAAAATTAAACTAAACTAAAACTAAGTTAAACACCCTACGCTGCCCTAAACTAAATCTAACAAAAATCGTATTACAGATTTTAAAAAAAAAAACAAAATCTAAATCTAAAATCGATTAACATTAACAATATAAAAAGAATCGAATTTAAAATTTAAAACTGTTCGAAAACTAAACCCAAAAAAATGAAACGAAATAAAATTTAACGCTATTAACAAATGAGTAACCCGTGTCCAAAATTTTTAACGCATAATGTATTATCGATCGATCTGATGTGAGGTGTTTGCGCTTTACTGTTATCGTTTGCAGGTGGACGACAGGCGTATGCAAGAGCTCGACGGACGGCAACAACAAGCTCGAAAGATGGCGTGAGGAGCTTGGACTGCGATATAAGTTAATCGTTTTGTTTTTGTTTGAAAGCAGGCAGCTCGATGGATTGGTCGGGTTTGGACGCGAGGAGAGAAAGACGGGTTTGAAGCTGCGTTTTATTGTTGTTTCACTTGTTTGCAGGTAGGGCAGATTGAAAGCGCGACGAGCAGAGGAACTGATTGAGGACGTTGGGCAGAGGATGAATGAAGGACGGCTAGGGCAAAGATCAGATGGACAGCAGATGAATAACCCAATCAAATTAAAAATTTCCTTTCAAATTTAAAAAAAAAATTCCTCCCTGCAATCTCAGATTTCAGTGTTCTTCAAATTAAATAGCATCCAGATTTGCCACCAACAGCGATTCTGAAGCCAGATCCTGCCCACAGTGGTAGCTTTGAGGCCAGATCTGGCCTTTGGAGGCTAGATCTGCCTTAGATCTAAAAAAAAAAATTGATTCAAACCTTTAACCTGCAAAAGACAGTCAGATCTGAAAATATACACACCATGAAACAATTAAAACCCTCACAGTCCTAAAAAATTACAAATTTACAACTAATTTACAATTTAAAACCCTCATGGTCAGATCTGAATCCGTTTAGCACAATTTTCAGAAGTTTAAAATTTTTAGTGAGAGGCACAAGCCTTCGAAACCCTGCAAAATCACAAATATCGTAAGATAGACCCGGAATTTAACAAATAAAGAGCTTATCAGATTTATGCTTATTGAGAGTCGGCTAGTCCAACCGAAGACTTCCCCAGACGCCCAATCTTAAAAAAAATTTCCCTGCACACTTAGATCTGAACTTTAGACTGATAGAGATTTAAGAAAACAACATGAGACCCTTAGACAAATCAGAATGTTATTTTATAAACCCAGAAAACTGCACAAGATACCTGTATGCAGATAAATCCATGTAGGCCATCAACCATAAAATGCAAGAAACCAAGTAGCAAAGTTTAGAGACAATTCACCACATAGATCTGAGAAGGAACATCCAGATTTGTAACCCCAAAGTCTTTAGCTTTATTCCTCAAAAAGTTTACAAGAGCTTCTAAGAGCAAGTGCACGATTCTGAGATCGGATGATCCAAGAATGACAAAGACCTCTAAATTTATAGGACTAGATCTCTAACGGCTAGTTTGGATGATCCTCGTCAAAATAATCTCAACTGTCCAAAAGATTTAATTATCTTTTAATCCGGAACGTTGAAATTAAAATTTTGGGGAAAAAACGAATTTATCATTTAATTCAATTTTAATTAACTCAAAAATACTATTTTTGAGTTAATTACCCGAAAATTTTGACCTTGACTTAACCACCAGGGCCCAAGGGTCCAATATTTCTTAAAATTCTCAATATTCCCTTGGCTTGAGGCTGTCAAAATCATTTTCCAAGGACCAACAAATTTTGCCTTTAAAGATTTAATCCTAATTTAGGACTCTAAATTAATTAAATTTCTGGTTTAGAATTTTATTAATTAATTGACCAGAAAGTTTAATTAATTGACTAAGAGGGGATTATAATTATTTTTCCAACCCTCTTTTACATGAGATAATACATTTACATACATGAAGGGGGAAAACCCATTCGTATAGACCCTCAAATAAATACCCAGTTCTGCAACTCAACATATGATCTAGTAGACCAAGTAGTTCAAACTACTTTTACAAAGACTCGATAGAAACACTAGGACTCACTTAGTATGCTGATGACAAAATCCACCCTAGCTTTGGGGTGAGGCTGGAGGGAAAAACTCTACCGATCACTTTCGTGAATCAGTGAGACAAAAAACCTCCTAGGATAGAGATCATCAACAACATACTAGGCTTACCTAGGTTGTTACATACATGGACAGTGTTACTTAGATCATTTACATCATAAAATGCAGAATGGGTTTACATTATTTATAACGACGTCAACTGTCGATGAAAACTGGATGATGGAATCTGAATGGCGCAACCACGTCGAACATGACGAATCCCATTTGAAAAAATGGGGGTGTACTGCTATGGGGTAGTTGACGAAGTGTGGTCAACAGGGTGGACAGGTGCTGATGTGTCCCAGGGGCGCTCTAGCTGATTCAGCTAGAGTGATAGGTGTACGCCATGCAAAGGTGTACAAGTTTGCATTTCAAATTTTTGGCATTGAGCGTAGCACCGACAAAGAAAAGCCATGGGGCTTCCAGTCAGGTGATTGGCACCGCAAGATGGGGCACATGTATCATGGAGCCTTGAGGACTTTGCGGGAGATCACTACAGGTGTGCCAGATTTCAGTACTGATCACTTTGATACTTGCAGAGGATGTGCGATGGGCAAGTTTGCCAAATCCCCTTTTCCCAGCAGTGACAGCAGAGCGACTGGGCTACTTGATTTGATTCATTCCGATGTGAGCGGTCGGATGTCTCATGTTTCCTTGAGTGGATATGAGTACTATGTGTTATTCATTGATGATCACTCCAGGAGGACCTTGATTTATTTCTTGAAGACCAAGAGTGAGGTCTTCAAGCGGTTTCAGGAGTTCAGAGCTCTTGTGGAGACACAGACAGGTCGGAAGATCAAGTCCTTGAGGTCGGACAATGGAGGAGAGTACACCCTTGGAGAGTTTGTTGACTATTGTGCGGAGGCAGGCATTAGGAGGGAGTTCACTGTTCCTTACAACCCCCAGCAAAACGGGGTTGCGGAGAGGAAGAACAAATCCATCGGAGGGGCTGCCAAAGCCATGTTACATGATCAGGGGTTGCCATTGTTTTTGTGGGCAGAGGCCTTTAACACTGATGTTTATTTGCAAAACAGGAGTCTGCATCGTGCCTTGAGGCATATGACTCCGGAGGAGGCTTTTTATGGGAAGAAGCCTGATATTGGTCATCTTTGTATCTTTGGGTGCATCACATACTCCTACATACCCAAGGAGAAGAGGACCAAACTAGAGCCCACCGCAGAGAAGGGTATCTTTGTGGGCTACAGTGAGACCTCAAAGGCCTTTCGGATTTACATTCCGCACATCTGAAAGTTGTTGTCGTGCAGATGTGCCCTGTCTGAGGACAGGGCCTTTAGAGGTCACGGGAGTTAGAGTATCCTGGATCAACTGCACCCCGGCCAGCTGAATGAAGCCGCACACAGGATCCAAAGCAAGCGTGGATCCCGGAGGCACATCTATGATGATGTCAGTCCGTCGTTGAACGTGTCAAAGAGTCGAGGGGTGGAAGCTTCTGCAAGATGCGTAGAGAAGTCCACGAGCAAGCCACTAGGAGTCCATCATGATACCACACGATACCCTGCCTTTCTCCAAAGTTCAGCAAAGTGGAGGACAGCAGACAGAAAGTCAGGAGTTCAAGCTCCTGATGATGATGATGAGGAGGAGTTTCATTCTCCAATGGGAGAAGTATACTCAGGGAAGAGGAAGCCCAAGTGGCTTCAGGACACCTTGAGAGAGGCCACATCTGTTGCTGGGCCTAAGAGGCCGGTCAGAGAGAGCAGACCACCTGAGAGGTTTTGTAGCCATATGGCAATGGCTACCAGCATCCTTGACTCTGAGCCTTCTAGCTATGAGGAGGCAGCTAGCCAGCAGGTCTGGAGAGAGGCCATGCAGGAGGAGTATTCTTCTATCATGAAGAATGATGTTTGGGAGGTGGTGCCGAGGCCTGAGGGCAAATCCGTGGTTACTTCGAGATGGCTTTACAAGGTAAAGCATGCAGCAGATGGCAGCATTGAGAAATTCAAAGCGAGGTTTGTGGCTAGAGGGTTTCTCCCAGGTAGAGGGAGTTGATTATGAGGAGATCTTCGCTCCCGTGGCTCGATATACTTCGATCCGCTCCATTATATCGATAGCAGCAGAGATGGGTTGGAAGATCCACCAGATGGATGTGAAGACCGCATTTCTCAATGGCTTCATACAGGAGGAGGTGTACATTGAGCAGCCACAGGGCTTTGAGGTGCATGGGAAGGAGTCCTATGTGTGCAGACTGAAGAAGGCCCTTTATGGCCTGAAGCAAGCTCCCAGAGCTTGGTACTCCAGGATAGATACTTACTTGCAGAAGATGGGTTTCACAAAGAGTGAGGCAGATCTGAACCTTTACTATATTGTGATAGGTGAGGAGCCTCTCATTCTGGCGCTGTATGTGGATGACTTAGTCATTACAGGTGCAGAGAGACTCATAGAGCACTGCAAGAGAGATCTTGCGGCGGAGTTTGAGATGAAGGACATCGACTTGATGCATTACTTTTTGGGTTTAGAGGTGTGGCAGGAGGAGGGGCATTTCTTCCTGGGGCAGGGGAAGTATATTGTGGACATCCTTGGCAGATTCCACATGGAGGATTGTAGACCCATGTCGACACCGATGATCACCAACTGGAAGAAGCTTCATGCTTCTGATTCCGAGTTGGTGGATCCCACATTGTACAGACAACTGATTGGTTCCTTGATGTATTTGGTCAACACTAGACCAGATATTTGTTTTGCAGTCAACACGATGATTCAGTTTATGTGTGAGCCTAGGAAGGTTCACTGGGTGGCTGCAAAACACATTTTGCGGTACTTGCAGGGGATAGTGGATTATGGTCTGGACTACAGGCAGGGGGATGGAGTGAGATTGGCAGGTTACACTGATTCTGATTGGGCAGGTTGTGCTTCTGATAGGAAGAGCACTTCAGGGTGCTGTTTTGGGTTGGGTTCCGCAGTTGTGTCATGGTTCAGCCGAAAGCAGCAGTCAGTAGCATTGAGTTCAGCGGAAGCAGAGTATATGGCAGCCAGTCTAGCTAGTTGTGAGGCCATCTGGCTTCGCAAGATGTTGTTTGGTTTATTTGGTCAGCCGTTGAGACCTTCAGTGATTTACTGTGATAATCAGAGTTGCATTAAACTCACGGAGAATCCAGTATTTCATGACAGGTCAAAGCATATCGGGATCAAATATCACTTCATCAGAGACTATGTTCAGAAAGGAGCTGTGAAGCTCGAGTATATTCCCACTGATGAGCAGGTTGCAGATATTCTTACCAAAGCCTTACCACGGGGCAAGCATGTCTACTTCAGAGACAAGATGGGTGTGGTGAGGAACACCTTCCTCGGTAAGAGGAAGTGTTGAAATTTGGTTACTGGAGGACAGGTGGTTCCCTAAAGCTTTGATCTTTGGCTTAGGGAAAAGTGTCCAAAAGAATTTAATTTTTCTCCTAAAGTGACTTTATAATTTTTATAAAGACAAATCAAATTTAAAAGTGACTTTAAGTGATAAAGTTACTAAAGTCTAATTTAAAAGTGACTTTAAGTGATAAAGTTACTAATGTCTAATTTTAAAGTGACTTTAATAAAGTCAATGTAAAATTAGAAAGGAAAAGTGACTTTGGAAATAAATGACTAAGTGGGTCTTTATTAAAGTGGGGTGAATTAAAAAATAGAAAGTGAGATTTAAATGAGCATTTAATCTTAGCCCTAGATCTCAATCTATTTTAGCCATTGGATTTAGGGATTCCCCAAAAGTCACTTAGGGTTAGGTTAAAGGAGGAAAAGGAGGGAAAAGGTCATTCATTCTTTCATGAGCAGATTGAGAGGAGGAGAAGAAGAGAGCTGAGACTTTTCTAAAGAGCTTCGCGAGAAGGTGAAGGAGAGTCAAACTCAAAGAACCAAGATAACACAGCCAAGGAGCGCACTTCTGCTGGGAGGGCAAAGCAAGAGGTCGCACGAATATCGAGCAAAGAAGGCCGTACAAAGAAGACGAAATCGAGACAAAGAAATCTCGTACGCCAGCTGCGTACAGCTGTTTTGTGGCACGTTTTTCGAGGAGAAAGGCAGCACAGTTTTTTAGGAAAAGTACAACAACAAAGGGCTCGATTTCCAAGGTTGTTGGGCACGTTTTTCAAGGTAGCCAGCACAGTTTTCGAGAAACACAGTTTGCTGTAATAAATTTCTGTTTTGAGTATTTTGCTGTTCTGGCACATTTTCCAAGGCGGAGGCAAGCACGGAAAACCAGATAAGTCTGTAATTAATTTGCTGGAATTTTTTCCCGTATATTTCACCTCTCTGTAAAAGCATTTTCCAGAAATAAGAAGGAGCTCTCAAACTGGTTTTCCCCAAGAGCTATAGGGGGTTTTTCCAGGGTCATGTTGACAAAAAATATCTGTGTTAAAATGTGTGAATGACTGTTTTAAGCTTGCTGATTTTTATTTATGCATTTTCCAGCATTCTGTAAATTTTCCAGAATTTGTGTTTTCAGCAAAAATTTATTTTCCAGTTTGTTGAATGTAAGGATATGGGAAAGGGCATTTAACTATTTGGAGAAATAAGGTGAAACTGAAAACCAAGGTGGGAAAGAGGAATTTCTACAACTTTTACTGATTTCAGAAGAACCCTTGAGCCCTTCTATCCTTTTCCATGTATTTAGATGAATCTTTGACCTTTGGAGATTTTCCATGACTTTACTTTCTTCAAGGGCTGTGACTATCCTCCTCATGCGAGGAATCTTGGTAACCCAACCAGCGTACAGATTTCCCTGCAAAAACAAAGTCATTATACCAAATTTGATTATAGAATAAAAGATACTTACTTGACAAGTGAAGATAGAGTCTTCAGCTTGGTCGCCTTGATGGTGGTTGAGAAAATATGTATTAGTGCTCTCTCTTTGGATGATCTTTTTGCAAATGAAAAAGGCCTTTCTTCCGTAAAGGAGATTGTTCCTTTTGATCTAACTCTTTTAGAGGATTCAAAACTTTTGTTCTCATGTCACATAAGACTTCTTTCTAGCATCAAGATCTTTCCTTTCTTGCACCAACGTCACTATGATCACCAAGGTAGTAGTTCTAAGATTTCCATCACTAAATAGTACCGAGGAATATATGTGACAGCACCAACACATAGCATCAAAACGTGTGATTGAGATGAGATGTTACTCAGGTAGTATTGTTATTCTTTTTCTGTTGATTTATAATGGACCTGAAGTAGCACAGACCCAAACTGTAACATATCACCGAAATTATGTTTAGTATTTTTACTGCGATCTGCACTGGGTATGCCGAGAGCATTGTTGTGATTCCACTGATATGAAGTTACCGAAAAACACATCTGAAATTAGCCCGAGATTTCCTGAGGATGATCCGAATTGTAGGCTGTGATATTTGGTCTCTGATTGCCTCCCAAAATCTCATAGAATTAGATCTCTAAACTTATCCCTTCTGCGATGAACTTTGACTAGCTTATATGCTTTGAAATCTTATCCTTGCGTGTCCCTTAGATGCCCTTCCTTAATAGTCACCTTAGCTCTGAAACCATGTTGAGAATTTGTAGGGCTAGTGATTAACTCAAATTCTCTTCTTGATAATTACTTGTGAGCTTGTTTGCTTATGTATTCTTCTTAATTAATCTTTCATCAAGTCAATTACCAAAAATGTACAGGACACAATTTTTTTACGCAGAAGTAATACATTTTACTATAGGAAGGTAAATCACAGATTTACCTTCCTTTCATTACACCTCAGAGTTCATCACAACCCTTGCGATATCTTTACTTCAACCTTGTACGTATTCTCACTGTAATCTTCTCAAACTAGCCTTCAGTTACTTTCGCAGTCTTACAAGTTCAGTTTATATCTTCAGTCTGTACATTCAGTTCCTTTATGCAATTTATACCCTTCAGCATATTCCGCAATCTTTAGTCTTTAATACGCACTAAACCCTGTCCTTTTGATCCGCAGTTCATCTCAGAGAAACCTCAGACAAATTTGCATATAATTATGTCTTTAGATCACACTATAGACCACACTGTTATCTCTTCAGGGATCCGCAATTGCCTTTGGAATATCCGCACTTATTCGGTGTTCATAATTACATAACTCGATCTCTACTGTGTTGTCCGCAATTCACTTACAGTGTCGACTGTGACATCCGCAATGTCTTTATATATATATATATATATATATACTTTGTCTCAGACTTATCCGAAATTCGTATTCAATTGTATGCTATCCACGTAGCTTGTTCCTCCAACTCAAACTGGACTTATATATAGTGGTACCTATTTCTTCATTTAGGCCGACCACATAACATATATTTAGGCCGACATGAAAAACAGACTTCTTGTTGATTATTAACCACATTTATCATATATATTTTCCAGCAATTAATGATGGCAATTCCCTTCATATACATGACTCTAATTACATCGTCAAATATGCAGACCGACCTAGTTACACTTTTCAACAGCACCCTCCAATCTATCTTGGTCACGCAGTCCATTGCTGGCCATCTCCTCAACTTGGTCGAAATCTTCCTCTAACCCTCTGCTCAGCTAGACTTATGCACTCCTTGAAGAGTAAGTCACTGCTTCTGTTGCTGCACAGGAAAAACTGAGTTTCTTTGAGTAAGAAACTCTTATGAGGTCAAGAAATCCCCAACTGTGTTTTTCAGAATTTTTTGACACTTATGCCCCAACTCTTACTGCAGTGCAGTAACTACATCCTTCAGCTACGCTGATCTGCTACGTTGCCTCTTTTGCCACTGAAAAAGCTTACCCATCTGTCAACTCTCTCAAAGGGAGCCTTTTCTGCACTGGAATGTCTTCTTGGCCTAGACAACGTAATTTTCTGGGAGGGTCTGCTGTTGATTACGCAGATCCCAGACTCTTCAACGCTAATCTGCTAGTTCACTTGTGTTTCACCTGCACTTTAGCTTGAATAAGCTCTGATTCCATGTGAAAAATCCTAGATCTGGATTCCTACTGCAACAAATCTGAATTACTTCTTCTATTATGTTACATAATTATTTCATTACTATGAAATATCAAAGTAATTTCTCAAGCAGTCTACACAAATAATGTTGCAGAAATAAATCTAAGTGTTGAAACAATCTGAACAAAATACAATGAAAAACATCCACATGTGACACAGTTATTTTTGGACTAAGTCCCCGGAAAAACCCAACTTGGGAAAACCGGTGCAACAAATCTGAGGGTTTGTATTATTAAGCAGCAGAATCTTGAAAAACCCAACTTGGGAAAACCAGTGTAGCAGATCTGAGGGTTTGTATTATTAAGCAACAGAATCTTGAATACAACTAGGGTGCCAACATCTGGCAAACCCTTCAGAGAAATATACACAGCAAAAATAACTGTGAGATACCTCACTCAGCAAGTCTCTGACTGATCAAAAACAGCGCTGGTGAAGCCCTCATTGCCTCTGCCTGATTGCCTACGCCGGATCTGCATAAGCCTGCATGGGCAAGCTTGAGGAACTGTGTCACCCTTCTCTGCAACTGATATGGCAGATCTGAAGCTAGATTTTGGCCCTCCTGGCTCAGAACCCCAGAGTCTAGCTTTCTCCGAACTGACTCCAAGAGACACTGCGTTGGTTTTGCGTGATTCTCTGCAGGAACTGTGTTGTCTCTCTTCTGCGTAAAAGTTGTATCACTCTGAAATGTATTCTTGGTCCACCTGACCAATCTCTGCTTCTACCCCTCTGGATCTGATCACTGAATCATAATCATTTAGCAAACCCTGCCCTAGTGATTTGATCAAAAATAACTTTGTCGAAATCTTCCTCTAACCCTCTGCTCAGCTAGACTTAAGCACTCCTTGAAGAGTACGTCACTACTTCTATTGCTACACAGGGGAAACTGAGTTTCTTTGAGTAAGAAACTCTTCTGAGGTCAAGAAATCCCCAACTGTGTTTTTCAGAATTTTCTGACGCTTATGCCCCAACTCTTACTACTGTGCAGTAACTGCGTCCTTCAGCTACGCTGATCTGCTGCGCTGCCTCTTCTGCAACTGAAAAAGCTTACCCCTTTGTCAACTCTCTCAAAGGGAGCCTTTTCTGTGCTCGAATGTCCTCTTGGCCTGGACAACGTAATTTTCTGGGAGGGTCTGCTGTTGATTACGCAGATCCCAGACTCTTCAACGCTGATCTGCTAGTTCACTTGTGTTTCACCTGCACTTTAGCTTGAATAAGCTCTGATACCATGTGAAAAATCCTAGATCTGGATTCCTACTGCAACAAATCTAAATTACTTCTTCTATTATGTTACATAATTATTTCATTACTATGAAATATCAAAGTAATTTCTGAAACAGTCTACACAAATAATGTTGCAGAAATAAATCTAAGTGTTGAAACAATCTGAACAAAATACAATGAAAAACATCCACATGTGACACAGTTGTTTTTGGACTAAGTCCCCGGAAAAACCCAACTTGGGAAAACCGGTGCAGCAGATCTGAGGGTTTGTATTATTAAGCAGCAAAATCTTGAATACAACTAGGGTGCCAACATCCGGCAAACCCTTCAAAGAAATCTAGACAGCAAAAATAACTTTGAGAGATACCTCACTCAGCAAGTCTCCGGCTAATCAAAAACAGCGTTGGTGAAGCCCTCACTGCCTGTGCCTGATTGCCTATGCTGGATCTGCGTAAGCCTACGTGGGCAAGCTTGAGGAACTACGTCACCCTTCTCTGCAACTGATATGGCTAATCTGAAGCTGGATTTTGGCCATCCTGGCTCAGAACCCCAGCCTCTAGCTTTCTCCGGACTAACTCCAAGAGACACTGCGTTGGTTCGGCGTGATTCTCTGCAGGAACTGCGTCACCTCTGCAGAAAACTGTGTTGTCTCTCTTCTGTGTAAATGTTGTCTCACTCTGAAATGTATTCTTGGTCCACCTGACCAATCTCTGCTTCTCCCCTCTCTGGATCTAATCACTGAATCATAATCACTTAGCAAACCCTGCCCTAGTGATTTGATCCTTGATCAAAAGTTGTGTCTCCTCACACAAATCGAAAATGTTCAATGGCTCAAGTATCACAATGTGTTTTCCATAGGCCCCTCACCCTCCTTATATTCTTCTATTGAACCTTCAATGGCCAAGATTAAAACATAATCAAAGGCTAAGATTAACTTGGAGGTGATCCATGACTTTATCTAGAAGATTCACACTTAGTTTAATTAATACCCTTTAATTAATTAGTTTCTCTAAGTTTAGACTTGGGAAAACATTAAAAAAGATTAATTATTTTAATTAAGCCATCTCTAAATGAAATTTTCCAAAACCATTTGTGGGTTTTATGGAATACATGTGTCCTAGCCTATATACAAAGTTACAAGGCTAGAGCACATCCGATGCTACCATAAATCAACAAATGTAGTAGCAGATGTTTTAAATAGAAGACCTCGAATACTTTCCTTCATACCTATCAAATTGAACTTAAGAGATCAAGTACTAGAGCATCTCGTGAGAGATAGTAGGTACTTAAAAGTAAGGCCGGGGCTTGATAGCAACCATTGCAAGGAACCTAAGTTTGAAGAATATGATCTGGAAGAGGACGGAATTTTACGATCTCATGGAAGGATGTATATACCAGATGGTGAAGATGTCTGAAACACCATCTTGAAGGAAGCCCACAGGGCAGTGTATTGTGCACATCCTGGTGTAAAGAAAATGTGTGCTGACACAAAGAGACTCTTCTTCTGGACAAGCATGAAAAATGACATTGTCCAATTTGTCGTTAAGTGTCTTGAATGTCAGTGGGTAAAAGTTGACCATTTTCACCCAACAGGTCTCCTACAACCTCACGACATTCCTATGACCAAGTGGGAAATAATTTCTATGGATTTTATTGTTGGACTGCCCCTTACACAACGAAAGCATAATGCCATTTTGGTTGTAGTAAATAAATTGACAAAAAGCACCCATTTTATCCTTGTAAGAGATACTTGCAAAGTTGCTGATGTAGCTCGGATATTCATAAATGAAATTATTAGATTTCATGGAGTACCTAAGAAAATCATATCAGATAGAGACTCTCAATTCACGTCAATATTTTGGACTTGTATGCAGTCAACCTTAGGAACTCAGTTAAATTTGAGTACAGCGTATCACCCTGAGACTGACAGGAAAATAGAAAGGGTAAACCAAGTACTTGAGGATATGCTAAGAATGTATGTTATGGACCAACAATCGCATTGGGAAAAGTACTTACCCTTAATTGAATTTGCATACAACAATACTTATCACAGTTCAATCGGGATGCCACCATTTGAAGCATTACATGGAACACCCTACAGAACATCATTGAGTTGGGACAGGTTAGAAGACCAGGTAAAAGTCGAGTCCGAATTAATCCAAGAGATGGAGGAACAAGTAAAGTTAATTAGGCAACGATTGAAAGAGGCACAAAATAGACAAAAACGTTATGTCGATGCTCACGGAATGAGATAAGCCCAAGTAAAGTTAATTAGGCAACGATTGAAAGAGGCACAAAATAGACAAAAACGTTATGTCGATGCTCACAGGACAGATAGAAACTATGTAGTAGGAGATCAGGTTTTCATCCGCATCAGGCCAAATAAGAGCACCATTTGGTTTGGAAAGGGGACAAAATTATCACCACGATTTATTGAGCCATTCAAAGTCTTGGAAAAAGTTGGACATGTCGCCTATTGTCTTGCACGACCACCCCACCTACACAAAATTCATAATATATTTCATGTATATATCTTACGACACTATATCGCTGACAAATCTCATAATCTTCAATGAAAGGAACTGCAGGTATCAGACGAGGGAACCATTACGGTTGAACCATTACGTATACTGGAACGTAGGGTTCGACAATTCAGGAACTGACTGATAGACCAAGTTAAAGTCCAGTGGGACAAGTATAGTCCTAGATCGGCTACCTGGGAAGATGCAGAGGCCATATGCCAAAAATACTCTAACTTATGCTAAATTTTAAGAAACTGAAAATCTTAATTGTATATAACTGCTCTAATTTTGATACTTGAGATACCATTTTGAAAAATCACGTAAAAATGAATTTTACTTTACAGGTACATGGACACCCATAAAGATATGATGCTTACTCGACTCTATTGATACATGATATATGATTAATTGCTTAAACTTTACGGGTACATGGATACCAATATGAAATATGTTATTTAAGTAACGTTGTTGGAAGTTTAGTATTTGATTAACTTTGCTACGAAATATAAATCATGCATTAGGATATGATGAAGATTTTTATAATTTGTTTCATTTCTATATATATCGACATGATTGATGAGACAAAAAAAAAAAAAATTATATTTCAATATGAAAGTTAACTTGTTGATATATGGGTTGGATAAGGACAAGTATGTTGTACCATAGATAGCAACATGGATGAATTATACAGGAATTGTTATCTGGATACAAATTGTTTTGAATATATAGATGCATATGTTATAATGTATGGACAAGTGTTTGCATATTGCAGATAATACTATTACTCGAACCGACCACGTGATGACAGAATTCTAAGAACAATTGAGACTCAATGAGGTTCCATGATAGGGTGTTGACCCTGGTCCTACTAGGAGGGGTGGAGGTGTTTTTCATCGTTTATCCTCCAAAACCTGGAGTCTTGAGAGCACTGTGCAAGTCACGATCCCCTAGACGTGTGATGATGATTGTCGGATGCCTATTAGGAAGTCAGGTTGATAGAGTCGACATTATCTATGAATGGTTAGGTCAGTATATACGATGCCATTGCATACCCCGGTAGAGGATGGATAGGATGAGAGCGGAAGAGATTAGGAAGGATAAGATGATTCTAGAATAGTTTGAGAGCCCTGTTGAGAAAAGAAAATAACGAGTAAATTTATAAACTTATAAATGGTCAAACAACAATTTAAACCTGAAGTGCAATCACACCAATCATTAAAATAATTACTAATATATCATATAAACCCTAAACTTCGGGACGAAGTTTTCTGAAGGGAGGAATTATGTAATGACCCATTAATATAAATAATAAAAATGCAATTTTCATCTAATTGTTATAAAGTAAAATAAATTAGTTTATATATATATATATATATTAAAAGGTAATATTTTAATGTGAATCCTAGATATTTATTAAAAGGTAATAATTTAATGTGAATCTTAGATATTTATTAAAAGGTAATATTTTAAGGTGAATCTTAGATATTTATTAAAAGGTAATATTTTAATATGAATCCAATCTATTTAACCATGAACTTGGAGGAGAAGAAGCGAGGAGAATTCTAAAAGGAAGGATAACTTGGAGAAAATGAGAGAAATCCTAAAGAGGAAGAAGGGGAAAATTCTGAAGAGGAGGAGAAGGAGAGGAATTTTGACAATAATATTGATTGAGAGTCTTGCTTCTTCTTGGAATTCTGGGCACGGAGGGCCAAAAGATCAACTTCTGGGTCTGGGGGCCGTATAGGTAGATCCCAGATAGGCTGGGAGATAGAGTCAGTTTGAGTAACTGCTACAACAGGAATTGCTACAAACTGCTACAAACGATTGCCAGGTTTTCTACTGAAATCCTCTTTGATATTCCAATCATTCTCCAAACTAGATGATAAAATTAGATTTGTACACTTTCATGAAATTGTAATAAATTCTTTGGATAAAAAGCATGGTCAAATTGTTTAATTTGAGTACTACATGTTATCACCCTAGTAATTCTCAGGTTGCTGGATGAGGATTTTGTAGTTAAGAAAACCAGGGGTAACCAAGAACCTCTTTTAGAATTCAGGATCTAGCCTTCCTGAGTTCCAGAGAGGGATCTCTCCTAAAGATTTAACTTTGTTTTGTAATGGATTTTAGACTAGCTATGAATGGGCAATTTGGTTTGATTTTTTGAATGTTGGTGGGAATAAAGGACTACAATGGGAACCATAGAAAGATCTACCTAACCATTGGGCAATCGGGTCAAATTTCTAGCAAACAAGACTAGAAAACTAAGGTCAAAAGAACAAATATACTAAGGGCAAGATAGATGATCTTCAGAGGGTTTGAAAAGGCTATTTTGATGAAATGGTATGATCTAGACTAAGGGCAGTTAAGAATCCTTAGATCGCAGAAAAGGAAGAGGGAAATTGAGGTCAAACGAGACTAAAGAGCAATTAAGAATTCTAAAGTTTGGAAATCAGCAGAAAACATAAACATGAAAACTAGTAAAAATAGAGAGCTTTTTACACTGGTTCTGTAATACCTTTCCTAGTTATTCATTTAAGATAGAAAATAACACAAGATGTGTGAATGAAACTTAAAGAAATAAACAATGAAAACTGGAAGATACAATACTCATCTGATCAGCACGAGGATCATTAGTTATGATGTCTATTTGCTTCAGTTTCCAGCCTGCTGCTTCAACTTAACTCACATAAAATCCCAATGTTTCAACAAAAAAGTCTATAGTAGTCTTGATAATTTTATTCCACACCAAAATACTTAGAAAGATGAAGTATTTATACAAATAAATTGCTTACAAAATATCTCAAAAGTTTGAGAGAATATCTCAAGAAAAAATAGGAATTATTACATAAGAATAGGGACATCTGCAAAACAGTTTGCAAGTTGTCCTCTTTTACAAGAAAAATAGAACATTTTATCTACTCAAACTGATTATCTGTCTTGCTGGAAGTATTGCTGGCACTTGGGACAATATATTGTGGAAGATTGACTTGTAGTGTACTTCTCCTCTTTCACGTTTTGCTATGATACTCTTTTACTCTGTTTCTTCACTGTTTACTGCTGTAAATTAAAAATAACCAGCAATAACTTTTGTTTTTACTGATACACTTTGATCACTGATACACTTTGACCATTGATACTCTTTGATCACTGATTTTTCATCTTCATATACTTTCACTGCAAATTTTCATAATAAATCAGTGAATTCCTGTCATTGCTCTGCACTGGGAATTCTCATGCTTTTTAGCTTCCTGTAACTTTCATCTGCCTCTGTATACTTTGCAAAATTGGGCTTAACCATGAAAATATGTTTGATCTCATTTTGCAAAAAGAACAAATTTTCAAAATATTCCAAAATGACTTTACCAGTAGGAGACCCTTGTGGTAAAGGTTTGTTGACCTACTCTTTGGCATATGCCCTGATTTTGTTATCATAATCCTTCTGTGGCATTAACTTTTCATTTAATGCATGAATATCTGGTAGGCCTGCTTGTGACAGTATTGTGTATTTGGCCCAAAATCTTGTGATTTCCAAGTTCATATCCTTGCACCTGTCCTCCAAATTATTCATCATATTTCTCTTATTCAGGACCTTTTTGATTTGGAGTATACTTTCAGTTCTATCCTGAATTTTTAACTCTTCAAGTTCATCTCCGTGTTTGCTATTCATAAATGTGATAAGCTTCATGGCTTGAGCAGGTTTATCAGCCAGTTCTTCTTTTGTCTTCTGTATTTCTATCTGTGCTGCTTTAAGTAGCTCTTTTTGCTCATAAATAATTTGAATTGAGGGCCATTGTAAATGTATGCCCTAGATGATGTTGTTCCAGAGATAATTTTTGATATAAGATACTTGCTCAGTAAGATCACCCTGTTGTTGAAGAATCTTAACCTGTTCCTGCAATCTGTTGGCCCTTTGCTCATTTCCGTTGGATGTAATTAAGGCATCTCTGTTAGATGTTTCAAGAGTTTTGATAGTGCCTTTTAAGTTGATTATTTCTTTATCTTTTATGGACACGTCTTCCATAGCCTTGACTATGGTAGTTGTTTCTTCTGTTGGATTTACCTGTGGTGTTGATGAAGAAATGGCAGAGATGTCTTTAGAAGTAATTGACACTGCAGTTGCCAATACTCCTTTCGGTGCCAAATGTTCTGCCAATGTTGAGGGAACAGCTGTACTTACAATTCGAAAAACTGTGGGAATGGAAACTTGTTGAGTTTTCTTCAAACTTTCATTTTCTTGCATTAAAGATTCTATTTGATTTTCCATATCTTTAATCTGGGCTGTCATCTTCAAAACCAGTTGCAAATTTTCCTCTTTTTCTGTTTTTTCCTAAAGAACTTCTTTTGTTTGAGGGTGCTCACTCTGTGGCAATTTGAGCTGCTTTCTTAAGGCTGCAATATCATCATTCTTCTGACTTATCAACTTCTTAGCAACTTCAGTATTAAAAGGATCTGCTCCTGTCTCAATCACCAAATCTTCTAAGGATTTGATCCTCAAATCCTTGGCACGGAGAGATGCTTTATCTAATTTCATTTGGGTCTGCAAATTAGATACAGTTTTCTGTAGCATGGTAGCACTCATGGTTTTGCTTACTACCTTTGAATATAGCATATCTGCTGCACTCCTGTGGAACTCTATCTGATCTAGTTCATGAATAGTATCAGCATTTACTGCAAATTCTGTTTTCCTGTAGTCTGTGGCTGATTTTGGATCTGTTACCACTGGTTGGAGAAAGGACATGATCATTTTATTGGTTGAGTAATCAAATGCTGTCACTAGTCTATCCTTATCTCCAGGTTTTTCCTTTGGAAGTTTAGAATAAACTTCATTCTTGATCTCTTCATTCTTTTCCCTGATTTGTTTGAACCTCTTCTGAATATCAGAATCAGTTTCTTCAGTTGTTTTAGAGGAAGATGGAGCTTCCGTATCCATTTCTACTTCAACCATCTCTTTGCCTTTACCCTATGCTTGTACCTGTTCATTTTGAATTTCTCTAAGTGTTGCGTTCACAATCATGGTGGCTTCATCATCTGTTTGTTGGTCATTAGTAACGTCCACATCTATGACTCCTCCTTTTTCTAGAGTAGTCATTTTGGCCTTTTTTCTGTAGATAGTTTTAAATTTGTTTTCAATGATTGTTTCTGCCAAATATCCCTCTTCTTTCCTTGGCCTTTTATTGGATACCTCTGCTTGTTGGTTTACTGTAACCACCTGTGTACTGTCCATTTGATTTTCCTGTAGATTATCTGTTTGTATCTTTTGATCATCATCAATTAAAGTATTTGCAACCCATTCCAATTGATTGGCATATTTTTCAATTATTGGCTTTGATTCATGTAGAAATGGGGTTAACTTGCACTTGACTCTAAGGTTGCTCGGAATACCTTGAGGGTCATAGCTCCAGTAAAAGCTTTCCTGAAACTTGAATGCTGATAGTTTGCTGGTTACCTCCTTCAAGGCATCTCTGCTGTTAACTATGAAAGAGCCAATTTGACTTTTCAATTTAAATTGTGCCTTCTATTTGGATGCTATAAAGTTCACTGCATCTGCATTCAAAATCTGCCTTATGTAGATCCTGGTGGTTAGAAACTTTGGTAATTTGTATGGGGCCAAGATTGCACCATATATTCTAATTTCAGTGTGATTTTTATACAAATACCAATCACCAACCTTACAGTTTTCAGACAACTGTAAAATCCTTTTGATCTCTTCATTTATTCTTGGTGGTTCTGCTTTATCTAACAAACTGATGGCAGGTCTGATAAAAAAAGTCATTGAAATCATTGTAACTGTACTCACCGCTGTTTTTTCTAAGAAGAGAGGTCCAAAATATTATTGAAAGTGGTTTGCCCTCCATATCCACCTTCTATAATGCAAAGGGAAAATTATCTGCTTGAGAGAAAAGGAAAAGATGTAACAGATATGAAGTATATCTGAACACTCCTTCATCAGGTAACTTTATTAGCTGATAATGAATATTGTCAGCAATAAATTTGAGAAAGTCAAAGACCAACTCTAGCAGCTGCCCAGGAGACAAAGTGGAGAGGAACCCTAAAATGGAGAAATCTGTGAATTCATCATTAACGTAGCCTAAAATAAATGACAGCATGGAAATGACCTGTCTGGAGCCTTCAAGAAAATCAAAGGTATCATAAGGAGGATTCACCTTGGGAAGGTTGACATGATTGGGCATGAAGTTTTGAAGGATTTCAAACTTCCTAGGGAAATCCAGGTCTAAATACATCTGGGTCAAGTCTTCAATTGACAATGACACTGCTCGTGGATCATGGCTTAGCTGGAGCATGTCATTGATTGATTCAACAGTTATGTAAAATAGGACATCACTATCTTTGTTAACCATGCACCTTTGATCAGGAATATAATGCATCTGACACAACCTAATGAAATCTTGAGCGTGATGGGAACCACATATTTGGGCAAATTTGAGTCCTATACAGGTATATCCATGGCCACTTTCTTTTCAAATTTTTCCTGACACAAGCTATGTACTTCCAGAAGATCAAATTCAAGAGTAGCATCAGCGATTATGTAATCTAAGTCAATCAAAGGATTGTTCTCTTCAGTAGTGACAGGAGGTTGTAAAGGTCTGACTACTTCAGTAGAATCAGCAGTTAAGACAGGAGTAGGTTTATCAATTTTGGGAGGTTTGGGATTTGGAAGCTTGTTGGAGGCAGGCTTCTGAAGTTTAGGACCTCACGTTTTAGGGATTACCTGCTTTTTAGTCATTTTTGAAGAAACTGAACAAGATTAAACTGTTTGCTCAGCTCTTTATGGAAGCAGAAGGTCAATTAAGCTTATTTGAGAAAAACTCTGAATCTGGGCGAGGGTTTTATGAGGAAAATGCAGATTTTTACAGTGCAAAAGGTGGGAAAGGGATTTCCAATGGTTTCTTTAGTAATTCAAAGGTATTTCAACCGCAAGAATATCTTTCAGATGGTAAAAATCCTTAATTAGGAAGCGGCCAATTTTGGGAAAATTTTGACAGGGTTTCCCCTGTTTCTTCAAGGTTCATGTACTCTCAGATGAGTACTTTTGGCTTTTAATTTCAAATTAATTTGATTTTATTCTTAGAAATTTGAAATTTGCAAGTTTGGATTACTGATAAATACCTTTGAACAGGTATTGTTGCGGTCGAAGAGGATTTGCAGGTGGTACTAGTCTTCAAATAGGTTACAGTCGTTTGGTATAAGGCACTAGAAGTCTTCGGTAGTAACTGTTCAGAGTGGAAATGATTTTAGGATGGCAAATTGATTCAAAATTAACTCAGCAATGGTGTCTGTGATTAATTCTCAGAGGGATAGGGCGCACAGGTATGAAAAACGATAAAGAAAGAAGTAAAAACTTTAGTTTTTATGGATCATGCGGAGTATTAATTGCAGGCCAAGCTGACATGGCGGGAGTGGTTTTTCGTTTGAAAGCAAAAACCGGAAATGGTTTTCGCATTGCTTTCGAGTGGTAACTGGTTTTTAGCTTTAGCAATGCGATCCAATATAATTAGGACATGTAGCGGGCGGTGGTTTCAAAAAACAACTCATTTCCCAAAAAAATTTGGCAACTTCATTCGATCACTTTAGAAATGCAATATGGGATCCGCGCCGTCGGATGTGGCGGAGTGGAGCGAACGACTGAGATGCATTGGGAAGGTGCGAGGAAATAAGGTGGGACTAGGTACTATGATCTGCACCGTTGATTTGGTAAGTGGAGATCGACGGCTTGAAATTAATCCGATAGGAAATGGTGGGGGCGGGGAAGGATTTATTGGGTTTATTTCGGACCGTCGGATGAAAGGGATTAAGATGATCGGAGGGTCAGGACTGAATGCGAGGGGGTGGGACTTGGGTTCAATATTAACCATTGATTTTGATCAGGATGATCGGACGGTTGAGGTTAATTCCGATGGAGATGCGGATATGGGAAGCTTTATATATAAAAAGGTTTTATATATTGAATAAAGTGGACGGGGAGGGGTTTAAAAAGGGTTTAACCAAGGTAAAAACTGTGGTAAAGGAATATTTATCGAGAAAGTGGAAAATGTTAAAGTTTTAACCTTGGGGTTAAGGGTAATCGGGAAAGGAGATGTATTAAACAGGGGGATGGGTTTTGCGAAGTTTGGTTTAAATTAAACTTCAGGAAATTTATTTTTGTTTTAAACATATATGAAACATGTTTAATGCTTTTTTGCGTATTTTTATTATATAGTTTTAGATTTGTCAAAGGTCTAAAACTATAAGGGAGAGGGGAAATATTTTTATGGGTAATTTTGTGTCAAAGGGGTAACTTCGGGATGTTTTTCAATATGTGCTTAATATCCTTGACACAAAAGCTTATATTAAATTAGTTTTTGGGATATTACATAAAAGGGAACTATATTAATAGGACTAGAATAATTGATAGGGAGTTAATAAAATATGTTAGGTGTTAATATGAAAAGGGAAAAGTGAATACTCAAAACATACAATTATAACCAATAAAAGTGAAGATCAAAGCAAAACTTGCATTTATGATAATTTCATCACTTCTACTTAGGATAAAATGTCATTTTGAGGGTTTTATACTTCATAAGATGTAGGAAGTTAATCACATGGGGATTAGAGCATCATTAAGTAGAAAATGAGGTTTTTACTTATGATTTTTCTTGGTAAATGAATGCATGAATGGAAAATGATGTGTTTTGTGGCATTAATATAGACATTTAACATTTTTAACTAATCAGCCATAGAGCCTTGAGTCCGGTCCCAACAGAAGTCAAGGAAATGCCTTGAGTTTTTCTCACTGATAGTTTAGAATGATAAATGGCTATGGGGAAGGGAAGTTAGTTATTTGCAGCCTTGGTGAATAATATTTACAATGATGCTTCTCACCTTCTTCTACCTACCCAATTTAACATGCTAACATTTTTTCTTCCATTTTGATTAGGTGCATTTGAGCTAGCAACCTTTACAACATTTATTCTTTCTGAAAGCAATAAAACTATCTAATTCTACACTTATTTCATCCAGGAATCCAGATTAAACTTTTGGATTCACTTATTCTCTACCTAACTACTGAATTGTCATGATTAAACTGTATGACAATTCTTTATTCTCTATCTACAACAAGTGAAATTGAAACATGACAAGTCAAGATTAAATTGTTTAACTCATCATGGATTATGGCATTTATTGACACTCTGCCATAATCAACTGCAAAAGGTAAAAGTAGTGGCATTTAGACTTGCACACTTTCATGTTTTATTCATTTTTTTTCTTTTAGGGTATATTATTTTTTCTAAGTCCTTTGATCTTTCTTTTAGGACTTTTTACCCTCTTTTTGATTTTTTTTATTTTTATTTTTTTTACAAAATATGAGAATACAACTTGCAGAAGGCAAAATATGTACATATTTACAAGATTACCATCAATCAAGTCAAAATTATGAATCCTATATTTATAGGTCACTAACATCGGCTTCACTTGGGGATGGCATTTTCTGGTGGAATGTCAAGAACTTTGAGATCAGTAGCCTTCATCTTTGACCTTGGTGATCCTGTAATTGTCTTCTATTTTTCTGCAACAATTCATGTTTATGGCATTTTATACTGCAAAGCTTAGGGCATTCTCTTCGGGCTTCAACTTTGTAGATAAAATCTCCAATCCAATCTACACACTTGCAATGAATATTTACAATGATAAAGTAAATCAATCTAACTGTTGAGTGAATTTGAAGAATAGTAGTGTTTCAGCATCCTACCATTCACTGGTCCTTCCTGAAGTTCAGTTCCATCCAAATTCTTGATGAAAAATGAATTATTACCTCTGTAACCATATATCACATAGGGCTTTGCCATAGAAAGTCAAACTTTCCATGTTTGCCTTTATCTTCCCTTCGTGAATCCCATCTCAAAACTTGATCTCCTATGAAAAAATCATCTTCTTTAACCCTTTTATCAAAAATCTTTTTGATCCTATCATGTAAAACTTGTGATTTTTCATAAACTTCTTCCCTAGTTTGTTGGAGATGTATGGTTTCATTGATTCTTCGTTGAATATCATTTGTTTCCACCTGTGATTCCTGGATAATCTTCATGACTGGAACACCCAAGGAAGAAGAGAAAACTGCATTTGTTCCATAAACAATATGATAAGGTGAAGTTCCAATAGACTTTTTTGTGGTAAGTCTATCAGCCCATAAGGCATAGACCAGCTTTTTGTTCCATGTCTTTTTGTTGTCTTGGAGTAATTTTTTGATGATATTGATTAAGCTTTTGTTTCATGATTCGGCTAAACCATTACCTTGGGGATAATATGTTGTGGAATGACCTAAGGTAATATGGTATTTATGACAGAAAGAAATCATTTTCTTGGATTTGAATGCTGCTGCATTGTCAGTAATAATCTTATGTGGGCATCCAAATCTTGATTAAATATTACTTTCTATAAATGAGATTATAACTGAATCAGTGGCTTGCCTAGTAGGAATGGCTTCTATCCACTTGGTGAAGTAGTCTGTAGCAGTTAAAATCCATTTATGTTGGCCTGAAGATGGAAGATGGATTTCACCAATGAAGTCTAACCCCCATAGTTGAAATGGCTTTTCAGTTGATATAGGCTTAAGAGGTAAAGGCAATAGTTTCTTTTTTCCTTCGAAAATTTGACATTGATGGCAAGAGGTGACAAATTTTTTAACATCAGAGAATAAAGTTGACCAGTAAAAACCAGCTCTCAGTATTTTGTCTGCTATACTCTTCCAGTACAGGTGGCCTCCACAGTCACCTGCATGAAATTCCTCAAGAATTTTGTCAGCCTCAGATTTTAATAAACAATTTAATAAAATCCCACTACTTTCTTTCCAGTAAAGTGCATTGTTTAAGATACAAAACCTCATTGCTTTCTGTTTGATGAATCTTGCCTTGGTTTTAGTTAGCCTAGGAGGAGCTTGTAAATGTGTTAGTACAAAGATAATATCAAAGTACCATGGTGAGTCTAGATAGGCCTCACTGATCAATGGAGTCGCCATCTCCTCCTGGTCATCTATTTGTGCAATGAAATTAATGTCTAAAGCATTGCAGTTGGATTCAGCCATTAACCTGGCTAAACCCTGTCCCTTAATGAGCTTTGTTGGTTTGATTTCCAGATCGTATTCAAGGATAGTGGCTATCCACTTTCCTCTCCTCCTATCAAGTCCATCTTCTGTCAAAATGTCTTTAATTACTGCATTGGGGACATATGCAATGATGTGTGAATGAAGTATGTAAACTCTGAAATCTTTGATGGCTTTAACCAGGGCTAAAGCCTGTTTTTCCATTATATTGTACTTCAGACGTGCATCTCTAAGGGTTGTACTAAAGAATGCAATTGGCTGTTCAAAACCTTGATTGTTTTTCTGCAAAAGAACTACAGTTATGGTGTGTTCAGATGCAAAGGAAAAGATTATGAAATCTTTTGTATAATCTGGGCTAATGAGGATTGGTGCTTTGTCAAGGCCTGTTTTATGGATTCGAAAGATTGTTTGGCTTTTACTCTGCACTTTATTGCAGAATCCTTTTTAAGCATATTGTTGAGATCTTTTATGATTTCAGCCATATTAGAGATAAATCTTCTTAGAAAATTGATTTTACCCAAGAATGCTTGAAGTTCTTTTATGTTTCTTGGTGGTAGAATGTTCAAAATAGCTTCAATTCTTACAGGGTCTATTCTAATGCCTTCTTTGGAGATTAGGTGACCTAACAGTTTTCTTTCTTCTAATCCGAAAAGAGTCTTTTTAGGATTAAGGGATTTACCATATTTTCTACATTTGATAAAAACTTGTCTCAGGTGATCCAAGTGTTCATCATTTGTTTTTGAAAACACAGTAATATTACCAAGATAGATAACTAAAAATTCATGGATCTCCTTAGCAAAGGCAATATCCATTGCCCTCTGAAAATTGGCTCCTGCATTTTTCAATCCAAAAGGCATTTTTACGTACATGAAAGTGCCCCAAGGGGTAGTAAATGAAGTTTTAGTTTGATCATCTTTATGAACTAGAATTTAATTATAACCAGAGAAACCATCTAATAAAGAAATTCTTGAAGAACCTGCCACCCTTTGCAAAATATGATCCATTTTAGGCAAGGGGTAATTGTCTTTCAAGGAAGCTTTATTGAGATTTCTGAAGTCTATACACAGTCGAATTTCTCCTGTTTTCTTTCTGGTGGGCACTAAATTAGATACCCAGTCAAAATACCTGACTGGTGCAATTATTTGTGCATCAAGCATTCTTTTAACTTCTTTCTCGATTAAAGGTAACAAAATTGGATTAATCCTTCTTAGTTTTTGTTGAAAAGGTTTTTGATTTTCTTTCAAAAGACTTTTATGTTGAATTATGTCTTTGTTGTAAGTTTTCAAATCTTCATAACCCCATGCAAAAACATCCTGATATTCTTTCAAAAGTTCTATGTATTTAACCTTTTCTTCTGATGACAATGATTTTGATAGTTTGATCATTTTTGGTTTTTCATTTGTACCTAAGTTATACTCTTCTATATCAGACCTGACTGGTTCCATTTTTGGCCTTTTGGGCACATCATTGGGATCAAATAAGTCTTCTAGGGGAGTTAAACCTCTGGGTAAAATGTTATGTTTTAGATCAATCAAATCTGTTTCATCTTCCATCATTTCCTCTATATCTACTTTTTCCAATTCATCTATGTCACTCTGAGTAAATATAGTAGGCTTATCAAAATTATGTACATCTAAATCAGCTAAATCATCTATTTGACAAGAATTTGAATCTATATTACAGTCATTATCAATTTGGCAATTTTGAAACTCTTTCTCATTGTTCAAAAAGTGATAGATTTGTTCATCTTCTGAGAAACTTTGCCAGTATTTTACATTATCTGGGACAATAGGTCTGTGTTTGATTTCAGCAGTGTATTTTTGTAATGGTGAAAATGGAAATTTGCAAGTGCTGGCAAAAGTTGCTAAACAATGTGCTTGTATGTTCTGTTTTCTAGGGATGATAGCAAACTTGCTTTCTAACAAATCTTCCACCAAATCATGTGTTGTGTCCCTGTATCTGGCTAGTTTGAGATTGTGAACAGAGTATTCTGCGTTAATTTGCTTGATAACTAACTCAGAATCTCCCATGACCAATATTCTTTGCCCTCCCAATTTTCTAATGATTTGAAGACCTAAGATTAAAGCCTCATATTCAGCCATGTTATTGGTACATTTGAAATTCAATCTAAAAGCATGTCCTTGGGAATGGCTTGTTTCAATGTTGGTAATCCATACCCCAGCTCCAGCTCCTGATTTATTCACTGATCCGTCAAAATCCAAATGCCATAAAGCCTCATGACCAATGTAATCATCCATTATTTTAAGCTTCTTATCAGTGAATTCAGTTTGGCTGTTATTATGTTCAGAGTTACAGAGAATAAAGGAATCAAGATCAGTAGAAGTTGAATAGATTGGATAATTGGTAGGTTTGTCAGCACTACTGATCATAAACTTCATTAAGGTTTCTCTGTAAAGCTTTTTGGGTTGTCCAAATACTGAGATAGTGGCATAACTCATGTCAAGTTGTAGAGATCCCTGCAACTTTGCTCCCCATGAGCGAGAAAGAAGCATGCCCTATTTTGGCGGGATATCAGCTACCACAACATCCATGCTTTTACCAGGATATTGGACTAAGTTTACACACAAATCTTTAATCAATCCTATGCATTGGACTTTGGATGAATCAAATGAAAACATATCTTTATATGACCGGGTTATGTCTAGATTCAGGGTTTCCATTATTGCTCTAGGCATTAGGTTATGGGAAGCTCCAGTATCTAGCATAGCATTGTGTAATATATGATCATGTATAGTAAGACTTAAATAAAATGGAGGTACTGACCCATCTGAATGCTTACCATCTACATTTGGACCAAAGATTAATTCAGGTCTATCATCACTCATATTAATTGTATCCTCATTTTCATTTACATTCAATGTTTCAGTAATAATAGATATATACAAGTCATTTTTAGCTAATTCAACTAAGGGAACAGCTATCTTTAACTTGGATATTTCAGATTGCATGTTAAATGTTGACTGAGATTTGATAGCTTGAATTATCTCATATTTTGGAACTGTGTTTTGGGATGATTTTTCTTGTGTTTCAACAGTTTTACCTTTGGCTTGAGATTTTCTTTTATCTTCTATTTGAGTTTTCTGATTTCTGTTATCTTTAATTGTTTTTTCAGGAATAGTTTGAGTGTTAGCAGATGCTTTATCAGTTTTGGAATTCTCAGCAGAAGATTTAGGATTTGATGATTTTGAGTCAGCTGGATTCTTTTTTGGATCATTGACTGTCGCTGAATTGGTGGTCTTTGTGGTATTAGCCTTTTGGGCATCTTTGGAGGATTGAGCCACCTCATCAGTAATATCTACAATCTTTGGACTTTGATGTTTTTCAGGACTGGGTGGGTTCGAATTTTGTTTATTTTCTCTGGGAAGAATCTGCAAAAGTTTCGTTTTGGGATCCTCAATCTTCTTTTTGTTTTGGCTTTGTTGGGTTGGAGCATTGTTCTTTGTAGTAGGCTCATTTGTTTTCTTGCTCCTAAGGTTATATTGGCTGTGAATTTCATTGATTGCGAAGCCATAACCTTGCTTATAATCAAAGGATTCTCCAGATTCCACTTTAAACTGTTGTAGCTCAAAGAGTTCCTGGTCCTCCTGAGTGAGGAAAATTGTATTGCTTTCATCTATCCCCATAACTATGTTGATGTCTTCCTCATCCTCAACATTGTTTTGAGAACTCTCAGCAAAGTTCTCTTGGAATGGGGGTCTTATGTTCTGATCTGGGGAAGGTTCTTTACCTTTCCCAGGATTGTTGTTTTTCCTATAGTTGGGATTCCTGATTTGGGATTGATTCTCCCATTGTGGTTTTCTTTCAATGTGGTCTAGTCTCTCAACTACTTTTTCTAATGTTTTGTTGATAAAATCAAATTTTCCATCTAAGTTTGAAACTTTTTCTTTGATAGTAACCCTCCTCTCGTTTCTCATTCTGGCTTTTCTGGCAAGGATATTGATTTCTACTCCAACAGCGTTTAGTTGCATTTGTTCTAGGGTGTCTGCATCCCTTTCTCTAAGTTGATAGGCCATGTCTACATCAAAACAGTCAGGGAATTTGAGCAGAACAGAATATGGAGTGGGTTTAAGGTCTGCAGGAATAGAATTGTAAACACTGTTGTATCTGGTGCAAAAATCTTGGACAGACTCATTGGGCGCTCTCTTAACAGCATCAAACTTGGATAAAATTTGCATGGGATTCTTCTTCTTTTCCCATTTATTTAGGAAGGCTCTATGAAATGCAGCTAGGTCTGCTATACTACCAGCACCTAAACTTCTAAACCATGTTTTTACTTCTCTAGTTAAGCATTGTGCAAATAACCTCATTCTGACATCAGACTCATCTATCTCATAAATTTCCCAAAAATCATTCATTCTAGTGATATGTTGTTGTGCAGTAATTTATGAAAAATTATCAAACAATGGGATATCCTTTTGGTAATTTTGGGGTATGTCATGGAGATTTTGAGGTAAGACCAAGGGAGCATATCTGGCTGACATGGCTTGGATTTTTGCTAAACCGGGAGGTACAGTAGTAGTGGCAGGGATAGTGTTGATTACAACAGTGGATGTACTTGAAGAGCTTGGTAAAGGGGATGAAAAAGAAGTGGTATGGCTAGGGAAAATAGATGAGGTGCTTATGAAACTAGTGGGTATAGCGGTAGTGGTTGTAGTAGACTGAGTAAATGATGGAAATATTACTTTGCGCTGCAAGGGCAGCTCAGGGATGAATGGTCCTGTGGATGAACTAGCGGTGTATTGATTATATGATGAATATATGACCCTATGCTGCAAAGGCAACTCAAGACTAACAGGCTCTGGGGGTGAACTGATAGTGGAATCTGTAAATGAAGTGGCAGCATACAGAGTAGAATATGCTGCTGGAAAGATGGTGGTGGATAATTGAAAAACTGGAGGTTTAAATTGAGACAAAAAATTAGCTAACTTAATAGCTTCATCTATGTCTTTAATTCATGTGACACTTACCCTCTCTACTGGACGTTGACTTTCAGTTTGGTCTGATTTAATAGGTGCTGAAATAATTTTCTGTTTTTCATTCACAAAAGAAGTAAAAACAGGTCTAAAACAATTTCCTTTAAATCAGTTTCAGACTTGGTTCTAAATAGTGATTTTTCAAACTTCAAATCAAATTCAATGTCTGATAAGCTTACTAATTCTTTGGGTAAAGAATCAACGCTTTTTAGGGGTACTTCAGTTTCTGAACTAACAATTTGTTTTTTCTTTTTTGCTATCTGGTCCGGATTGTCTACTATATCTGCAGGGTTGGGATCAGGGTTGGATCTAGTATAATAGACTTTCTTGGGAGCCAGAATGATTATTGTATAAATACCCACAACCTTTAAACTTAATATTAAAGTAGAAAAGATATGTTTTAAAATTTTCCTCCAAGATTAAACTTAAAACTAGAGAGTGGTTAGTTCCCCAGTATGGTCGCCAGTATGTTATCACCCTAGTAATTCTTAGGTTGTGGGATGAGGATTTTGTAGTTAAGAAAACCAGGGGTAACCAAGAACCTCTTTTCGAATTCGGGATCTAGCATTTCTGAGTTCCGAAGAGGGATCTCTCCTAAAGATTTAACTTTGTTTTGTAATGGATTTTAGGCTAGCTATGAATGGACAATTTGGTTTGATTTTTTGAATGTTGGTGGGAATAAAGGACTACAATCGGAACCATAGAAAGATCTACCTAACCATTGGGCAATCCGGTCAAATTTCTAGCAAACAAGACTAGAAAACTAAGGTCAAGAGAACAAATATACTAAGGGCAAGATAGATGATCTTCAGAGGGTTTGAAAAGGCTATTTTGATGAAATGGAATGATCTGGACTAAGGGCAGTTAAGAATCCTTAGATCACAGAAAAGGAAGAGGGAAATTGAGGTCAAACGAGACTAAAGAGAAATTAAGAATTCTAAAGTCTGGAAATCAGCAAAAAACATAAACATGAAAACTAGTAAAAACAGAGAGCTTTTTACACTGGTTCTATAATACCTTTCCTAGTTATTCATTTAAGATAGAAAATAACACAAGATGTATGAATGAAACTTAAAGAAATAAACAATGAAAACTGGAAGATACAATACTCATCTGATCAGCACAAGGATCATTAGTTATGATGTCTATTTGCTTCAGTTTCCAGCCTGCTGCTTCAACTTAACTCACATAAAATCCCAATGTTTCAACAAAAAAGTCTATAGTAGTCTTGATAATTTTATTCCACACCAAAATACTTCGAAAGATGAAGTATTTATACAAATAAATTGCTTACAAAATATCTCAAAAGTTTGAGAGAATATCTCAAGAAAAAATAGGAACTATTACATAAGAATAGGGACAGCTGCAAAATAGTTTGCAAGTTGTCCTCTTTTACAAGAAAAATAGAACAGTTTATCTACTCAAACTGATTATCTGTCTTGCTGGAAGTATTGCTGGCACTTGAGACAATATATTGTGGAAGATTGACTTGTAGTGTACTTCTCCTCTTTCACATTTTGCTGTGATACTCTTTTACTCTGTTTCTTCACTGTTTACTGTTGTAAATTAAAAATAACCAGCAGTAACTTTTGTTTTTACTGATACACTTTGATCACTGATACACTTTGACCATTGATACTCTTTGATCACTGATTTTTCATCTTGATATACTTTCACTGCAAATTTTCATAGTAAATCAGTGAATTCCTGTCATTGCTCTGCACTGAGAATTCTCATGCTCTTTAGCTTCCTGTAACTTTCATCTGCCTCTGTATACTTTGCAAAATTGGGCTTAACCATGAAAATATGTTTGATCTCATTTTGCAAAAAGAACAAATTTTCAAAATATTCCAAAATGACTTTACCAGTAGGAGACCCTTGTGGTAAAGGTTTGTTGACCTACTCTTTGGCATATGCCCTGATTTTGTTATCATAATCCTTCTGTGGCATCAACTTTTCATTTAATGCATGAATATCTGGTAGGCCTGCTTGTGACAGTACTGTGTATTTGGCCCAAAATTTTGTGATTGCCAAGTTCATATCCTTGCACCTGTCCTCCAAATTATTCATCATATTTCTCTTATTCAGGACCTTTTTGATTTGGAGTATACTTTCAGTTCTATCTTGAATTTTTAACTCTTCAATTTCCTGTCTGTGTTTGCTATTCAGAAATGTGATAAGCTTCATGGCTTGAGCAGGTATATCAACCAGTGCTTCTTTTGTCTTCTGTATTTCTATATGTGTTGCTTTAAGTAGTAGCTCTTTTTGCTCATAAATAATTTGAATTGAGGGCCATTGTAAATGTATGCCCTGGATGATGTTGTTCCAAAGATAATTTTTGATATAAGATACTTGCTCAGTAAGATTAATCTGTTGTTGAAGAATCTTAACCTGTCCCTGCAATCTGTTGGCCCTTTGCTCATGTCCTTTGGATGTAATTAAGGCATCTCTGTTAGATGTTTCAAGAGTTTTGATAGTGCCTTTTAAGTTGATTATTTCTTTATCTTTTATGGACATGTCTTCCATAGCCTTGACTATGGCAGCTGTTTCTTCTGTTGGATTTACCTGTGATGTTGATGAAGAAGTGGCAGAGATGTCTTTAGAAGTAATTGACACTGCAGTTGCCAATACTCCTTTCGGTGCCAAATGTTCTGCCAATGTTGAGGGAATAGTTGTACTTACAGTTGGAATAACTGTGGGAATGGAAACTTGTTGAGCTTTCTTCAAACTTTCATTTTCTTGCATTAAAGATTCTATTTGATTTTCCATATCTTTAATCTGAGCTGTCATCTTCAAAACCAGTTGCAAATTTTCCTCTTTTTCTGTTTTTCCCTGAAGAACTTCTTTTGTTTGAGGGTGCTCACTCTGTGGCAATTTGAGATGCATTCTTAAGGCTGCAATATCATCATTCTTCTGACTTATCAACTTCTTAGCAACTTCAGTATTAGAAGGATCTGCTCCTGTCTCAATAACCAAATCTTCTAAGGATTTGATCCTCAAATCCTTGGCATGGAGAGATGCTTTATCTAATTTCATTTGGGTCTGCAAATTAGATACAGTTTTCTGTAGCATGGTAGCACTCATGGTTTTGCTTACTACCTTTGAATATAGCATCTCTGCTGCACTCCTGTGGAACTCTATCTGATCTAGTTCATGAATAGTATCAACGTTTACTGCAAATTCTGTTTTCCTGTAGTCTGTGGCTGATTTTGGATCTGTTACCACTGGTTGGAGAAAGGACATGATCATTTTATTGGTTGAGTAATCAAATGTTGTCACTAGTCTGTCCTTATCTCCTGGTTTTTCCTTTAGAAGTGTAGAATAAACTTCATTCTTGATCTCTTCATTCTTTTCCCTGATTTGTTTGAATCTCTTCTGAATATCAGAATCAGTTTCTTCAGTTGTTTTAGAGGAAGATGGAGCTTCTGTATCCATTTCTACTTCAACCATCTCTTTGCCTTTACCCTGTGCTTGTACCTGTTCATTTTGAATTTCTCTAAGTGTTTCGTTCACAATCATGGTGGCTTCATCCTCTGTTTGCTAGTCATTAGTATTGTCCACATCTATGACTCCTCCTTTTTCTAGAGTAGTCATTTTGGCCATTTTGCTGTAGATTGTTTTAAATTTGTTTTCAATGATTGTTTCTGCCAAATATCCCTCTTCTTTCCTTGACCTTTTATTGGATACCTCTACTTGTTGGTTAACTGTAACCACCTGTGTACTGTCCATTTGATTTTCCTGTAGATTATCTCTTTGTATCTTTTGATCATCATCAATTAAAGTATTTGCAACCCATTCCAATTGATTGGAATATTTTTCAATTATTGGCTTTGATTCATGTAGAAATGGGGTTAACTTGCACTTGACTCTGAGGTTGCTCAGAATACCTTGAGGGTCATAGCTCCTGTAAAAGCTTTCTTGAAACTTGAATGCCGATAGTTTGTGGGTTACCTCCTTCAAGGCATCTCTGTTGTTAACTATGAAAGAGCCAATTTGACTTTTCAATTTAAATTGTGCCTTATTTTTGGATGCTATAAAGTTCACTACATCTGCATTCAAAATTTGCCTTATGTATTCCAGAGCAAAGATCCTGGTGGTTAGAAACTTTGGTAATTTGTATGGGGCCAAGATTGCACCATATATTCTAATTTCAGTGTGATTTTTATACAAATACCAATCACCAACTTTACAGTTTTCAGACAACTGTAAAATCCTTTTGATCTCTTCATTTATTCTTGGTGGTTCTGCTTTATCTAACAAACTGATGGCAGGTCTGATAAATAAGTCATTGAAATCACTGTAACTGTACTCACTGCTGTTTTTTCTAAGAAGAGAGATCCAAAATATTACTGAAAGTGGTTTGCCCTCCATATCCACCTTCTGTAATGCAAAGGGAAAATTATCTGCTTGAGAGAAAAGGAAAAGATGTAACAGATATGAAGTATATTTGAACACTCCTTCATTAGGTAACTTTATTAGCTGATAATGAATATTGTCAGCAATAAATTTCACAAAGTCAAAGACCAACTCTGGCAGCTGTCCAGGAGACAAAGTGGAGAGGAACCCTAAAATGGAGGCATCTGTGAATTCATCATTAACATAGCCTAAAATAAATGACAGCATGGAAATGACCTGTCTGGAGCCTTCAGGAAAATCAAAGGTATCATAAGGAGGATTCACCTTGGGAAGGTTGACATGATTGGGCATGAAGTTTTGAAGGATTTCAAACTTCCTATGGAAATCCAGGTCTAAATACATCTGAGTCAAGTCTTCAATTGACAATGATACTGCTCGTGGATCATAGCTTAGTTGGAGCATGTCATTGATTGATTCCGCAGTTATGTAAAATAGGACCTCACTATATTTGTTAACCATGCACCTTTGATCAGGAATATAATGCATCTGACACAACCTAATGAAATCCTGAGAAGGATGGGTGATGGGAACCACATACTTGGGAAAATTTTAGTCCCATGCAGGTATATCATTGGCCACTTTCTTCTCAAATTTTTCCAGACACCAACTATGTACTTCCAGAAGATCAAATTCAAGAGTAGCATCAGCAATTATATAATCTAAGTCAATCAAAGTATTGTTTTCTTCAGTAGTGACAGGAGGCTGTAAAGGTCTGACTACTTCAGTAGAATCAACAGTTAGGACAGGAGTACGTTTATCAATTTTGGGAGGTTTGGGATTTGGAAGCTTGCTGGAGGCAGGCTTCTGAGGTTTAGGACCTCCAGTTCTAGGGGAAACCTTTTTCTTAGTCATTTTTATGAAGTAACTGAGCAAGATTAGACTGTTTTCTCAGCTCTCTATGGAAGCAGAAGGTCAATTAAGCTGATTTGGGAAAGACTTGGAATCTAGGCGAGGGTTTTATGAGGAAAATGTAGACTTGTAGAGTGCAGAAGGTGGGAAAGGGATTTCCAATGGTTTCTTCAGTAATTCAAAGGTATTTTAACAGCAGGAATATATTTTGGATGGTTAAAATTCTTAATTAGGAAGCGACAAATTTTGGAAAAATTTTAACAGGGTTTCCCCTGTTTCTTCAAGGTTTAAGTATTCTCAGATGAGTACTTTGGCTTTTAATTTAAAAATATTTCGATTTTTTACTTAGAAATTTGAAATTTGCAGGCTTTTATTACTAAGAAATACCTTTGAACATGTATAGTCGTGGTCGAAGAGGATTGCAGGTGATACCAGTCTTCAAACTAGTAGCATTTGTTTGGTATAAGGCACAGGGAGATGTCGGTAGTAACTGTTCAGAGTGGAAATGATTTTAGGATGGAAAATTGATTTGAAATTAAATCTGCAAAGGTGTCTGTGATTATTTCTCAGAGGGATAGGTTTCACAGGTATGAAAATGATAAAGAACTAAGGTTAAAACTTTAGTTTTTATGGATCATGCGAAGTATTAATTGCAGGCCAAGTTGACATGGCGGGAGTGGTTTTTCGTTTGAAAGCAAAAAATCAGTAGTGGTTATCGCATTGATTTCAAGAGGTAACTGGTTTTTAGCTTTAGCAATGCGACCCAATATAATTAGGACACGTAGCGGGCGGTGGTTTCACAAAACAACTTTTTTCGCAAAATTTTTTGGCAACTTCACCCAATCACTTTAGAAATGCGATATGGGATCCACGCCATTGGATTTGGTTAAGTGAAGCGAATGGCCAAGATGCGTTGGGAAGCTGAGGGTAAATAAGGTGGGACCAGGTACTATAATCTATGTCGTATTTTTGGTAAAGGGAGATCGACGGCTTAAAATTAGCCTAATAGGAAATGGTAGGGACAGGAAGGATTTATCGAGTTTATTTCAAATCGTCAGATGAAAGGGATTAGGATGATTGGAGGGTCAGGAATGAATGCGAGGAGGCTTTATATAAAAGTATTTTATACATGGAATGAATGGGTTATTATGTTAACCATGGTTTAATATTGTGGTAGGGGAATATGTATCGGGAAAATGGGATAAGGTTAAAGCTTTTACCATGGGTAAAGCTTATGAAGTGAAAGGTGAATACACTTCCTTTTCTTCGCTATTCTATATACACATTGTGTAAATAGATAGCGCATTTGCAATTATTATTTTTATTATATAGTTTTAGATTTGTCAAAGGTCTAAAACTATAGGGGAGAGGGGAAATATTTTTATGGGTAGTTTTGTGTCAAAGGGGTAACTTCGGGATGTTTTTCAACATGTGCTTAATATCTTTGACACAAAAGTGTATATTAAATGGGTTTTGGCGGTATTAAATAAAAGGGAATTATATTAATAGGACTAGGATAATTGATAGGGAGTTAATAAAATATGTTAGGTGTTAATATGAAAAGGAAAAAGTGAATACTCAAAACATACCATTATAACCAAGAAAAGTGAAGATCAAAGCAAAACTTGCATTTATGATAATTTCATCACTTCTACTTAGGATAAAATGTCATTTTGAGGGTTTTATACTTCATAAGATGTAGGAAGTTAATCAAATGGGGATTAGAGCATCATTAAGTAAAAAATGAGGTTTTTACTTATGATTTTTCCTGGTAAATGAATGCATGAATGGAAAATGATGTGATTTGTGGGATTAATATAGACATTTAACATTTTCAACTAATCATCCAGAGAGCCTTGGGTCTGGTCCCAACAGAAGTCAAGGAAATGCCTTGAGCCTTTCTGACTGATAGTTTAGAATGATAAATGGCTATGGGGAAGGGAAGTTAGTTATTTGCAGCACTGGTGAATAATATTTACAATGATGCTTCTCACCTTCTTCTACCTACCCAATTTTCACTACTAACATTTTTTCTTCCATTTTGATTAGGTGCATTTGAGCTAGCAACCTTTACAACATTTATTCTTTCTAAAAGCAATAAAACTATCTAATTATACACTTATTTCATCCAGGAATCCAGATTAAACTGTTGGATTCACTTATTCTCTACCTAACTACTGAATTGTCATGATTAAACTGTATGACAATTCTTTATTCTCTATCTACAACAAGTGAAATTGAAACATGACAAGTCAATATTAAATTGTTTAACTCATCATGGATTATGGCATTTATTGACACTCTTCCATAATCAACTGCAAAAGGTAAAAGTAGTGGCATTTAGACTTGCACACTTTCATGTTTTATTCATTTTTTTCTTTTGGGATATATTATTTTTTCTAAGTCCTTTGATCTTTCTTTTAGGACTTTTTACCCTCTTTTTTATTTTTTATTTTTTTTATTTTTTTTTTACAAAATATGAGAATACAACTTGCAAAAGGCAAAGTATGTACATATTTACAAGATTACCATCAGTCAAGTCAAAATTATGAATCCTATATTTATAGGTCACTAACACTACATATGGTTAAATTGATCAAATCCAAGGTATTACACCAGTCTGCATCTATATATCCACATAAATTGACAGCATCACCTAGAGCATACCTCAAACCATACTCGATTGTGTTGTGCATTTACCTCAAAACATGTGTCGTCATTATCCAGTGCACCCTCTTTAGGTCTACCATAAACTGACTGAGAGTGTTGACCACGAAACAAATGTCTGGCCTCATGTTGACCATATACATAAGAGATCCGATGAACTATCTATACAAGGTTAGGTCGCCATTTGTATCCTCTGAAGCATCGAACTTCCTCCAGTAGGTAATCATAGGTGTGGGCATGGGTCTACAATCTTGCATCATGGACTTCTTTAGAATCTCCATACTATATCTCCCTTGCCTGAGGAAAATCTCTCAGTCCATCAACCATACCTCCAGGCCTAGGAAGTAATGCATCATCCCTAAATACTTCATATCAAATTCTGATGCCAAGATCCTCTTGTAGTTCTCTATGAGCCCTGATGACCCTGTTAAGAAGAGATCATCCACACACAAAACTAGGATGAGTGGCTCACCTCCAACCATCAAATAGTAGAGGTTGGAATTTGCTTCGCTCTTCACGATGCCCATCTACTGCAATTTGTTGTTAATCCAACCATACCATGCCCTAGGAGCCTATTTGAGCCCGTATAGTACCATTTTTCAGCTTGCACACATATGCCTCTATCATGCGTCTAAAATCCTTCTGGTTGTTCGATATACACCTCCTCCTCTATCACATCGTTCAAGAATGAAGTCTTGACATCCATCTGGTGAATCTGTCATCCCATTTGTGTTGCTAGAGATATCACTACTCAAATAGAGGTACATCTGGCCACTGGTGCGAAGGTCTCCTGATAGTCAATGCCTTCCTTCTGCGCATACCCCTTGGCCATGGACCTTGCCTTGTAATTCTCTAAACTACCATTTGCAGCATACTTGATCTTATAGATCCATCTGGAGCCGACCACTACCATGTCCGTTGGTCTAGGCACAATCTCCCATACATCGTTGATCGTGATGAATTTATACTCTACCATGGCATCCTGCCACCTGATGTTGTGCAGCCTCATCATGGCTTCAAGGTTCCCTATCGATGACCTCTCTCGGTAATGCCTTTTACCTGTCTAGTTGTTTGTGCTCCCACTTGCCCGTCCTAGGAATCCCCACAACCTCTTGTGCATTCTTTAGCATCTATTGAACCTCTTTATTCCTTCTCATGTTGGTGGTGGGTGGAGCTTGATGCTCCTCATCCTGCCCCTGATGCTCCGTCTACAGTGAACTCGCAGTACCCTCTGCACTTGAGCTAATGGTCGTACTAGTAATTGTACCTATGTTTTGTTGTCCTTGCAGTTGTTTCTCAAGCCTTGAAGCTTCGATTGGCTCACTTTGATCCCCTGTTGGCAACTCATGAAATCTACTAAGGGCTTTCTCCTCCTGGAACTTCATGTCCCGTCTCACAATGATCCTTCTATTGCTCGGAATATAGATCTTGTATGCCTTGGACGTTTTGTTGTAGCCAACGAAATATCCCTTCTCCACAGTCTGATCTAGCTTGGTGTGTTTTTTATCCAGCACATGACCGTATGCTATACTACCAAAGATCCTCAAGTGATTGACCTCTAGTTTCTTCCCTATGAAGACCTCCTCTGGTGTTATCTTCCCAAAACTCTGTGAGGAACCCTATTTTGTACACCTATTGTCATGCAGCATGCTACATGCCTCTGCCCATAGAAACTTGGGCATATCCTATTCATACAACATAGCCTTGGTTGTCGTAACAATCCTTGTTCTTTCACTCTGTTACTCCATTCTATTGTGGATTGTATGGAGTTGTCCACTCTCTCTTGATGCCATCCGTCGCATAGAACCCCGTGAAGTCCTTGTATGCATACTCTCCTCCATTTCTTGTACGAAGTACCTTGATCCTTCTGTTAAAAATGGCAGCTTCAAGAGTCATTCTCTCCCCTGAGGTGAGATACTAGGTTAGATGATAACATATGGCTGCGTCTTGTGAGTTGCGATAAATCAAGGCATGGAAGCTTGCTAAGAACCTTGGTGGTGACTGATACCAAACCCATGGAGTTGGTGAAGTATCAGGACAAATCCAGGTTAAGACTATCTAGTGAGGCCTAGTATCAAATCCATGGACTTAGTGAAACACTAGTGCAAAATCCTGGGTCGGACATCTTGTGAGCTATATGCAAAATTAAGATGTGGTCTAGCCAAATCACATGGACTCCTGTGAAGCTAAGAATGTTATGTGTGATAGCCTCTTTATCATGTTGTGATGATGCTTACCTAGGAACTGATCACTCCTAGGAAGCTAAACTCCGACATTGATTGAAAAGCTAGAAGATCACATAGTTAAAAGATCTTTTCTTATTATTGTGTGAACATGATGTTGTAAAGCAGATGATGTGATATGGACCATACTAGTGAGAGAATGGCGTAAATGACGTATAAGCCTTGTTGAGTCATGTAAAAGTGTTGTCAACTTGTAACTCCTAGTCAAGTTGACTAGTAGAGATGTAAAAGTGTCATGTAATGTTTATTTGATGTAAGCCTAAGTTTATAAAGGCAAAAGTATTTTTTATGTCAATGCAAAATTAAAAGATAAAGTGGGTCGAAAAAGTACTAGGCTTGAGGGGACTTGTTGATTTATGGTAGCATCAGATGTGCTCTAGCCTTGTAATTTTGTATATAGGCTAAGACACATATATTCCACAAAACCCAGAAATGGTTTTGGAAAATTCCACTTAGAGATGATTTAATTAAATTAATTAATTGTTTTTTAATGTTTTCCTAAGTCTAAACTTGGGGAAACTGATTAATTTAAAGGTATTAATTAAATCGAGTGTGAATCTTCTAGATAAAGTCATGGATCACCTCCAAGTTAATCTTATCCATTGATTATGTTTTAATCTTGGCCGTTGAAGAGTCAATGAAAGATTATAAGGAGGGTGAGGGGCTTATGGAAAAATACACTTGACACTTGAGCCATTGAGCATTTTCAAATTTGTGTCACAGTTTTTGATCAAAAACAAATCACTAGCGCTGGATTTGCTAAGTGATTTGATTTAGTGATCAGATCCGGAGAGGGGCAGAAGCAGAGATTGGTTAGGAGGGCCAAGAATACATTTCAGAGAGAGGCAGGATCAACGCAGGAGAGAGACAGCGCAGTTTCTGGCTAGGGTGACGCAATTACTGCAGAGAATCACGCAGAGCCAGCGCAGTGTCTCTTGGAGTCAGTCCAGAGAAGGATAAAGCCTAGGGTTCTGAGCTAGGAGGGCCAAGATCCAGCTTCGGATCAGCCAGATCAGCTACAGGAAAGGGTGACACAGTCCCTCTATCTTGCCTACGCAGGCTTACATAGATCCAGCGTAAGCAATCACGCAAAGGCAGTGAGGGCTTCAACAACGCTGTTTTTGATCAGTCGGAGACTTGCTGAGTGAGGTATATCTCACAGTCATTTTTGCTATCTAGATTTCTCTTAAGGGTTAGCCGGATGTTGGCACCCTAGTTGTATTCAAGATTCTGCTGCTTAATAATACAAACCCTCAAATCTGCTGCACCGATTTTCCCAAGTTGGGTTTTTCCAGGGACTTAGTCCAAAAATAACTGTGTCAATGTGGTTGTTTGTTCATTGAGTTTTGTTCAGATTGTTTCAGCACTTAGATTTATTCCGCAGTATTATTTGTGTAGACTGCTTCAGTAATTACTTCGGTATTTCAATGTAATGAAATAATTATCAAATAATAGGAGAAGTAATTCAGATTTGTTGCAGTAGGAATCCAGATCTAGGATTTTTCACAGGACTTGATGAAGGCAAGTTGTAAACCATAAAAGTGACTTCTAGAAGCTTGAAAAGTCAAGCCTATCCATCTTCTAGCAGGATCAAAGCAAAAAGATAAAAAAGGACAAAGAACCTTCACTCTATACATCCAATTCGTTTTTTCAGCAGTTTTCCAGCAAGCAAGGATTTACAAGTTCGATTACTAAATCGACCATAACTTTCTCTTCAGGCATCCAAATTGAGAAATTCCAGTGGAGTTAGAAAGAAGACTCCAAGGCATTTTAATATCATCTGAACGCACAAGGAGATCCAGTCCGAGAAGTGAGATCGTCCCTCACGAAATTCACGCACTGGTTTTTTGCAGAATTTTTTCCATAATTTCCAGAAACAGTTTCAGAGAAAGAAAAGCTCATAACTTTGGATCCAGGCAAGCTTTTCCAGAAATTCCACTTGGAGTGGAAAGTAAACACCAAGGCATTCCCCTTTCCACTCAACGCTCTTAAGATCTATTGAGTTTCAGGCCTGATCCAGCCTCTCAAAGTCAACCTTTCAAAATCGACTTTTCTGCAGGGGTGTGTGGCAATCTTTCTCAGATCTAGCCCATGTATGTTGACTTGAGGTGAAGATAAAGTAATCAAAGTGAAGCTAAGGGTCTATAGCTTCAGATCCATCAGTTATCTCTTCCATGCATGACCATTTCAGCTATACTCCAAGGCATTAAAGTCTCTAGGTGTCTTCTCTCCTAGTTTGATTTTGTAACTTGATATCTGCTTATCTGTTCCACATAATAAAAGAGATCTTTTGTTGGCGTTTTCTCCCTTATTGGGTTTCCCCAAGGTATATCTTGTGTATATGTTTCATGGATGTATGATTTCTATATTCAGTTCTCAGTTATAACAGCAAACACAGCATTAAAAGGAATCGAACTGTGAAAGAAAAGAAAGAATATCTTAACATTTCCTATCATTGCAATTTTTTCAACACCTTCCTGTCATGTTCTCCACAAGAGCCTTAAACTCTTGGAAGCGACTGAGACTTCATCGTTCATCTTCAAAAAGTAGATCCAGGTCTTCCTGGAGTAGTCATCGATGAAGGTCATGAAATACTCATACCCTCTAAGAGATATGGTGGACATCAGATCGCAAATATTCGAGTGTACCAACTCCAACACACCATCGGTTGTATTGTCACTTCATGGGAACGTTTACTTAGCGAACTTGCCAAGTATAAACCCCCAGGCCCCTGCGCATGTCATTGTGTTACGTGTTCAATTATGGAACCATTGTTACAGTCTCTCTGACAAACCTAATCGCTCCATGGTGTAAGTGTTCCATCCTCCTATGCCACAACTCTCCCAAGTCTCTACCACTACTACTATTATTGCTAAACACTGCCTTTGGAAAATCAAAATACAACTTGAATAACTTGTTTCTTCGAACCCCAATCTGTTTGACCTTCTTCTAGCTCTGGTGTTTGATATACACCTTATTCCCTACAAAGTAGACATCGTGGTTGTAACATCATTATACATAATAGTAAAAAAAAAGTTAATTTGATTTACCTTAATCTTACTTTATCTAATACCCTACCACATTAAGTCTTGTTATTCACATTAAGACATGTTAACATATGTATGATTAACATAAACATAACTATGATTGGTATTCATCTATGCAAAGTAATTCGAAGATTTTATAATGTTTAGACTTGACCGAAGTCCTTGCCTTATCAATTCGAATATATGTAACAAAATTCTATGCATATGTTTTAATCCTATTCGTAAGGTCCATACAAAAAAAATTTCGTTCACCTATAGATTAATAGTTTTCAATCTATAACCTTTATTTGCTTCGCAACCGAAGGTTACAGGTCTGACAGCTCTGATCCACCGGTTTTATGAACTGTACTCAATACGGTACCATTATTATGTGTTGATTGGATTTGTAAATGTCCGACCTGACAGATATATTAAACGTTCCAGATTTGGTTTTAATCTGTGTACTACGGTGATCCATTCCGCATGGATGACATTACATGCTATGAACACATGGCAATCCCTTGTCCCTCGGATCTGGAATATGAAATCTATGGTTGAAAATGATGGACAATGGGTTAGGGTATCGATCACCCCTCCAACCCTAACCGTTTTGGTCATTTCACTTTTGCGAGGCCAGAGGTGCTTGCTCTGCAACCTCTCCGTTGCCATTGCTACAGCTATTTCGTGCTTATGTCCGTCACATACTTGTCTTATAGGTGCCCAACTTCCAGGTATTGTGATCTTTCACCTCTCGGAATCCGACCGGAGTTAACATTATTGTATATTTCTTGTCTTGTTCTGCACTTTAAGTTTACTGTATCTATGGTTTGCTTTTAGTCTTTTCGTTAAGTCCACCGGTAGCGAATCCAGATTTACTTCCAGATATCTCCTTTGTCTTGGCAATGTAGCAATGTTATGATGTTGTTCATGCAACTTCCAGGGTTTAATATGTTGGAGTCTTTTTCGCCTCCCACGGTTTCGACTTCTCCAGGTGTGTTTTGTTATCATTTTTCCACTGCATATGCTATACCCTTCGGACCTTTACTCCACCGTTACAGGGTTTAAGATTGTAATGCAATTTGGGTTTTTCCCACGCAGTGTTGCGTTGTGGGTTCTCCTCGGCTACATGGAGAAGGTATCGCACAGGATGACCCTTGTCTCATGCTAAGTTTTATGGGTTTCTTTTCCGGATTCAGGTTTTGGTTGTATTAGTATTCTAACACAGTCCTTATGCCCCATTGCAGGTATGGTCTGGATGCTTGCCTTGGAAACTCTTTGCTCGACTGTTTTTCCAATGCGACATGGTAACGCTGGCTTCTTGGCCATTATAAGTACATGAGCTTCGGCGGTTGAATTATTTTCCAGAGTTTCCCCATATTGTTCTCGGGAAATTTAGTTCTGAATTCTCATTAGCATTTGTCGGGTTTTGTTAATAGAACTTAGCTCGGTTCTGAGATTTTTATTTGAATATGTATAAACATTGGGCCTCGCCTTAGCTTTAAATAGTTGAGTTGTTGTGTAATCCCTATTTTCTTTCGACTCTTTAATTTTGTTTTCATGCTCAGGCTTCTTGGTCCATCCCATGATGGAAGTTTCTCGACCCGACAGGGTTCTTAACTGTACATTATTTTGATCTTTTGTGGAAGCACTCGGAATATTACTTCTTTTTTATTCGTTGCCTAATTTGTTTTGTTATAAAAATTATCTCCTTAGTCCATATACACTTACGTATTCCTAGTCTTCGAAGTTGTGATATATATTGGTAGCAGAATCAATTTTCTTCACTACATTACAGAATTTGGTTATTAGTTGGTTTTTTCGTAGTTCATTCATTCTTCTGCATGGTAGAGTTATATTGCTTTCTTTCAATTAATAAATATGCTATACATATATCTTCTGAGTTTTCCAAGGTCTTGTACTCTTGAACACAGGAATTTGTTTTCTTATGTCTTGGTAATATATTTAAATACATATCTGTTTACCCCTCAGACACAATTTAACAGAACAGTTGTGAGGGCTTTATTGTGGTTTTCCCTATTCTGTTTTTCTCCTAGTACATTTCCAATACCCCTATTCGGGACCATCTTGTTTTCTGAGTGACCTCGATAGCTCTTGTCCGTATATATCATAGAGTAGAGACCTGAAATGACTTGTTCGGTCTAGGGTTTACACTTCGGACTAAACTAACAGTTTGCAGCTTTATTACAGGTTTTTTGTTGTATATTTGTCTAATGTAATTTTTCCAGTTATAATTCATAACCGGCTTCTCCAATCCTAAAGAGGGAACCTTTCCTATGAGGCTAAATTGTAAACATAATCTTTACTAACAGATTATTAATCATCCCATATTCTTTAAAATGTAAATCAATAGATATAAATGTCTTGTTACTTAGCTGTAAGCAAATTCCTCAATAAGATTGAATAATAATCATCATAGTTTTCCTCTTCTGAGTTTTCAAGAAAATTACAAACAATCTAGATAGAAATTTCATAATCAATTCTCCTAATTCTTACTTTTCAAGCAGATTGTTTACTTACCTCACTTTGGAAACTGTTGATGTTGTCCTCCCTACCATGAGAGAGGTTATCAAGTCCTCGTCTCCCCCCCGTGCTCCGCACCAAAGTAGGGCTATTAGCAGTATTCTGGTTGAGACCTCGGGACCCCCAATCCAGTACTCTTTTCTTTCCAGAATTCAAGAATTATGAGTTTCCACTTGTCACCACCAGCTCTGGATTAACTCCTTTCCTCAGTCACAGAACCCCTTTTCCTCACTGGGATGTACCTTTTATCCCTAGAGGAAAGGTAACTCTTTTAACTGCTTTTGCCCAACTACTCTCGGATCTTGGAATACTTTTTCATCAGCCTTTTATGGAAAACATTCCATAATTAATTTTATTCAAAACAAAATGATCATGTTCATTCATTTAATCTTATTAAAAAAAATAAATGTATAATCTCTTTCCTTAAAACAAAATTAACACAATATTTTGGAATTAATCCAGCTGTCATATCTTCCCCCTCTAGAAGTCAACACCGTCATTAGCGTTCTCTTTCAAATCAGCAAATAGTTTTGGGTATGCCTCACGCACAAATCCTTCATCTTCCCAGGTAGCCTCATCTGGGCCAAAGTGCTTCCATTGCACTTTAACTTCGGTGATGGCTCGCCTCCGAAGTGTGATTTCTCTCTAATCGAGAAACGTTGAGATTCTACCATAAATTCGTCGTCCAGTTCGACCTCCAGTCATCAAGGACTAGAGTTAATAACCATAAAAACTCTTTCATTTTTTAGATTTGGAATTCAATTTTATCCTACCTGAATGTTTTGCCAATGTATTACATGCCTTGAATCATGCACATATCGTTTTAGAATTGATACAGGAAACATATTGTGCACCCAAATATGACTGGGTAATGCTAATCGATAGGCCACAAGACCCACTCTTTCCAGAATTTGGAAAGGTCCACAGAACCTGAGATCTAATTTGGCACAAGATGCCCACTTCAAGGTACTTTTCTTGGGTTTGAATCTTATGTAGACATGATCACCCACATCAAATTCCCGGTAAGTTCTCTTTTTATCCACATACACCTTTTGTCGATCTTGAGCAGCTTTTAGGTTCTATCTAATCTTTCGCACTTCCGAGTCAAGCATTAATTTGGTTTCGGGACTGCTCCAATTAATGGGAGTGCGACATTGTCTCCCGTATAATGCTTCGAATGGACTCATTTTAAGAGACTCCTGGTAACCATTATTGTACGCGAAGTCCACCAAGTGTAGATAATCTTCCCATTTCGTTGGTTGTTGCATAACATACATGTGCAACATGTCTTCCAGGATTTGATTTACTCGCTCAGTTTGTCCATCCGTCTGTGGATGGTAAGCAGTGTTGAAATTAACTTGAGTTCCCAATCCAGTAAACAACGCCTTCCAAAAGGCTGAGGTGAATTTCACATCTCTATCCAAGATAACTGTTTTTGGGATGCCATGCAACCTAAAAATTTCTCTCATGAAGATATCTGCAATCTGCACCATTTTGTAAGTGGACTGCACAGGCATAAAGTGGGCTGCCTTACTCAACCTATCAACCACCCCCATTATAGAATCATTATGCCTTTTTTATCTTGGTAGGACAGTAATGAAATCCAATGATATAACTTCCCATTTCCATTCAGGCACTGGTATGCGCTGCAACAATCCTGCCAGATGTTGATGCTCTACTTTAACATGTTGACATTCTTGACATTGATTCAAATATTCAGCAATATTCTTTCGCATACCGAGCCAGAAATAAATTTTCTTGATTGCTGTTAGCATTTTCTGATATCCCGAGTGTCCAAAATAATTACTGCGGTGATATTCATTCAAAATCAGCGCTTTCAAACTCATATGATTTGGAATATGTAATTTTCCTTTAAAGGTTAAAAGTTGATCCTGGTTAATTCCATAATCCGATGATTTTTCCTATCTTTTTGTTTCTTCTATTTGCTGCCATAAGAACTGGTACTCAGATCTTTCTCAGCTTCTTCTTTTATTTGATCCTGAAATTTACATTTTAATTGATTAAAGCAAAGTTCATATACACAATGCAGTTTTCTGCTTAAGGCATCGGCCACACGATTTTCTTTGCCTTTAACATGCTGAATGTCAAAATCGAATTCACTTGAAAGCTCATTCCACCTTGCTTGACGAGCGTTCAAATCAGCTTGCTTAAAATAGTTGGTTAAACTACTGTGACCTGTCTTCAGTATGAATCTCTTTCCCAATAAGTAGTGCCTCCACACTCTGAGTGCATGCACCACTGCTGTCAACTCTAAATCATAAGTTGAATATCGTTGTTCATGCTCTTTTAATTTCCTTGACCCATAGGCAACAACCCTCCCCTCTTGGGATAGAATTGCTCCTACTCCTTCCTTACAAGCGTCGGTGCATACCTCAAATTCCTTGTTGGGGTCAACGACCCTCAACACCGAAGCAATAGTCAACAAGTGTTTTAATAATTCAAAACTAGTATGACATTCACTAGTTCATTTGAACACTTTTCCCTTCCTCTGCAAGGATGTAATAGGAAATGCAACTTTTGAGAATCCTTCTATGAAACGTCTGTAATATCCGGCCAATCCCATAAAAGAACGAATGTCAGCTACATTCTGGGGTACTTGCCATTCCATGATAGTTATGATTTTCTCTGGATCCACTGCTATACCTTCAACAGAAATAACATGACCTAAGTATTGTATTTGTTCTTTGAAGAAATCACATTTGCTGAACTTGGCGTACAACTGGTGTTTCCTCAACATCCCCAGCACTAGCCTTAAGTGTTCCTTATGTTCTTCCATGTTTCTTGAATAAATCAAAATGTTGTCAATAAATATAAGAACAAACTTGTCCAGAAAAGGGTGAAATATGCCATGCATCAGACTCATGAATGTTGTTGGTGCATTGGTTAAGCCAAATGGTAATACCACAAACTCATAATGCCCATATCGGGTGCGCAAAGTTGTCTTGTAAATATCCTCATCTTTGATTCGGATCTAGTGATATCCAGATCTTAAGTCTATTTTTGAAAACACAGTCGCTCCCTTCACCTGATCGAATAGATCAGGTAAACGTGGCAGCGGATATTTATTTTTGACTATCAATTTATTGAGCTGCCTATAATCCATGCACATTCGCATGGTTCCATCCTTTTTCTTTACAAACAGCACCGGTGCTCCCCAAGGAGACACACTTGGTCAGATATACCCCTTATCGAACAATTCTTGTAGTTGCATTTTCAATTCTTTAACTCGAGTACACTCATCCGGTATGGTGTTCTTGAAACTGGTGCTATACCAGGCATTAGTTCAATAGTAAAATCAATGTCTCTCTTTGGAGGTAAACCGGGCACATTTTCGGGAAATATATCCATGAAATCCTGTACCATGGGTATATTCTCCAGCATAGGGGTCTTTTCCTTAGAGTTAGCAAATCCCACTTGAATGGCATAAATCTGGCATCCTTTTCTGATGCACTTACTCAACTGAGATGCTGTGATAAGACGTAATTGTAGAGGTTTCTTAATTCCTTGTAATTCTTGGCGTGTACCATCGTCTGCTTTGAAATATATAATCTTTTCCTTACAATCCACTAGGGACCAATGTCTTTCTAACCAGTCCATGCCCAATAGTATGTCGTAGGATCCTAAAGGTAGAATATTCAGCTCTACATTTAACTGTTGTTCTCCAATTTTCAAAGAACAATTTGGGACCTTGGCACAAACCCTTCTCCTTGCACCAGTAGCTAACTGTACTAGCCAGGGATTTTTGAATTTCTGACTTTGTAAATTACAAGTTTCTACTATTCGGGGGTTCACATAACTTAAACTGGCACCAGGGTCAACCAAAATAGAAACAATTCGTGAGAATAACTTACCTTCTAATTCTATCATTGTTGGCTAGTAGTCTGCTTGTCGAACTTCTAAAGTTGCATTAATTCTGGGTATTTTCGGGCGACATTCCCCACCGTAGAAGCTTCTTACAGGTTGGTCGTTGTTTCATTCCTTCCTCGCTGAGGGCAGTTCTTATAATAGTGGGCCTCGCCACACCCCCAGCATTGTAGGGGAGGTTTTGAATTTGTCCATGTTCTGGCTTACTGGAAGCCTCTGTGGGCCGCTCCTTTGTAGACCATTTTGTTCTCTGATGATTTCTTCCAAACTGCTTACTTACTGAATTTCTTGCAGAATTCTGAAGTTACCTGACCTGGTATTTTTATAACTAGAGTTATTTTTCTGTCCTTTCTTTGGCGGCCAGTTTCTGCTTAATACTCCTTTTGCCTTGGACTATTGATAGCACATACGTGCTTTTCGAATTTCCTCATCCATTGTCCTTGGATTCACAAATTCAATTCGTTCCTTCATGTGAGTAGGTAGGCTACTCAAGAACCACTGAAATTTAGCTTTCTCATCTTTCAGGTAAGGCACGTATCTTAATAATGATGTGAACTTGGTTGTGAATTCATCCATTGTCATCTTTCCCGGTCTTAAATCATGAAATTCCCGAGCATTTTCATCGTAGAAACGTTCTGTTAAATATTTATCCTTGAAATATTGTTGGAATTCATCCCACGTCACGTTCTGGTCTTCAATACTTCGTACATTTTTAACTTCCTCCCACCACAGGGTAGCTTTATCCCTCAACTGATAAATGACCAAACGAGCTTTGAGGTTACTGCTATATCCATAAACCTTAAAGTACTTATTCATATTAATTAACCAAGCCTCGGCCACTTCTTCAGCTTTCCCATCAAAAGTAGGTGGTTTGATTTTCTGAAACTCACCTTCTAGTTCCACTTTTTGTTTCTTTATTTCTTGCTGATCGGATGCATTACCAGATTCATCTTCATTATAATTTTTGTTCTTATTGCTTCGTTGTGACTCCCTTCTAGTCTGTCATCAGTTTTGTCATTGGTTTGTCCTTGTCTTTCATTCTCTCCCTGAGTGTCCCTTTCAGGACTAGGTTGCACCATTCCTTGATTGTGTTTGTCGGAAAGGCTTTTGCGTATCCTCTCCTCTTCCTGCATCAGTCTTTCATTGTCACTCCTTAATCTGACCATCTCTTCCTGTAGCTTTTGCACTATGCTCAATAGTATACTTGTTTGATGTCGTTGTTCCTCCAGCAGCCTACTAGTCTGATGGTGCTGGTCTACACTCAACTGGATCCACATTTCCGGATTCATTTCCGGATTAGTTTGGGGTGTGGGTTCCCCTGTATTCTGGGGTGCTTGTTGCGTCGATCCCCTTCTCATTTTCTACTTTCCGTGCACAATTTTACATACAGCGATTGTTATTTAGGTGACCCATTTGGGTCACAGCGTATGAACGCCGCTCCGATACCACTTGTAACATCATTATACATAATAGTTTAAAAACAAAAACAAAACAAAAAATGATTTAACTTAGCCTTACTTTATCTAATACCCTCCCACATTAAGTCATGTTATTCACATTAAGACATGTTAACGTATGTATGATTAACATAAACATAATTATGATTGGTATTTATCTATGCAAAGTAATTCGAAGATTTTATAATGTTTAGACTTGACCAAATTCCTTGCCTTATCAATTTGAATGTATGTAACAAAATTCTATGCATATGTTTTAATCCTATTTGTAAGGTCCATATAAAATTTCATCTATTCACCTATAGATTAATAGTTTTCAATCTATAACCTTTATTTGCTTCGTAACCCAAGGTTACGGGTCTCACAGCTCTGATCCACCGGTTTTATGAATTGTACTTAATACGGTACCATTGTTATGTGTTGATTGGATTTGTAAACATCCTACCTGACAAATATATTAAAGGTTCCAGATTTGGTTTTATTCCGTGTACTACGGTGATCCGTTCCACATGGATGACATTACATACCATGGACACATGGCAATCCCTCGGCCCTCGTATCTGGAATATGAAATCTACGGTTGAAAACGATGGACAACGAGTTAGGGTATCGATCACCCCTCCAACCCTAACCGTTTTGGTCATTTCGCTCTTGCGAGGCCGGAGGTGCTTGCTCTGCAACCTTTCCTCGGAGGCTAAATTGTAAACATAATCTTTACTAACAGATTATTAATCATCCCATATTCATTAAAATGTAAATCAACAGATATAAATTTCTTGTTACTTAGCTATAAGCAAACTCCTCAATAAGATTGAATAATAATCATCACAGCTTTCCTCTTCTGAGTTTTCAAAAAAATTACAAACAATTTAGACAGAAATTTCATCATCAATTCTCCTAATTCTTACTTTTCAAGCAGACTATTTACTTATCTCACTTTGGAGACTGTTGATGTTGTCCTTCCTACCATGAGAGAGGCTATTACATCCTCGTCTCCCCCCCGATTTCCGCACTAGAGTAGGGCTATTAGCAGTATTCTGGTTGAGACCTCAGGACCCCCAATCCAGTACTCTTTTCTTTCCAAAATTCAGGAATTTTGAGTTTCCACTGGTCACTACCAGCTCTGGATTAACTCCTTTCCTCAGTCACAAAACCCCTTTTCTTCACTGGGATGTACCTTTTATCCCTAGAGTAAAGGTAACTGTTTTAACCAATGTTGCAGGAAACATCCCCCCCCTGGCTCCAACCCCCGAAACGCGGTCCGTACAGAACTGTATGGGATCCACCGTACGAAACGCGTTTCGGAATTTCCGAAATGCGTTTCGTAAAAAAATTTGCGTTTCCAGGATTTTCCGAACCATACAGCCGGATCCGCGTTTCCGTATGGCGAATCTGCATTTCATACGGCAGATCCGCATATGGAAGCGCTGTGTTTCCTGTACGGATCCATACAGATCGCGAGCGGTTCCGTACAGCATCATACGGATCCGACTAACACAACAACAACAAAAAAAGACTTCTTTTTTGTAACTATAGTTGGGTTAGAGGGTGGGTTAGTGTTGAGTTAGAGATAGGCGGAAAAAGATATAAGCTCTCTTTCACCTCCTTAGACTCTCATGGTAATGTTAAATTCTTAAAGTAAAAGGATTTTCATCCTTTTACTTAAATTTTTAACATTACCATGAAATGACTCAGGATGTTTGAGAGTGGTACCAGCCTGATCAGACTTCATATGGAGAAAATAGAATTTCATATCCTATTCAAAATTCAGCAGACTTAACAGTTTTCAGGAATTCAGGATCAATGGTATGGTGGCATTTCATTAGATTATATCATGTATGAGGGTATGTGATTAGCATTTAATCAAGAGCACCAAGGCCTATATGTACCCTAGTGTTGGTGATGTTAATTGTTGAACTCCTTTGTCATGTCGTTAGCAAAAATTACATTTCAATCAAGTCAAAATCATCAATCAAGCATGTTAAGTTCTTTCTACCATATTTTAAGGCTTGCATTAGGTAGTTTGATCAAAATTGGGCAATTTTGACTAATGTCCCTAGATAATTGAGGTAGAGGCAAAGGCTAGAAAAGAGGAGAAGAATCTAGAGTATAGATGGTTGATGCATCTAAATGGTTGATGCTCAAATAACTAATCATTAATGTACAATGGATGTTCATATCTATCTTGATTTATGTACAAATATGCATGCTTCCATATCTTCTACAATTAATTTGGTATTTTGGATGTTTTTTTAATATAAATGCAAAAAAATAAAAAATAAAATATATATATATATATATATAGTAGATGCTTCCGAGAAGCTTCGCTTCCTAGATTTTTTGGAAATGACGCTTCCGCGTCCCCGCTTCCAAAAAACGTCCCCGCTTCGTGCAACGTTGGTTTTAACTGCTTTTTCCCAACTACTCTCAGATCTTGGAATACTTTTTCATCAGCCTTTTATGGAAAACATTCCATAATCAATTTTATTCAAAACAGAATGATTGTGTTCATTCATTTAATCTTATTAAAAAAAAAAAATGTATAATCTCTTTCATGAAAACAAAATTAACACAATAGTTTGGAATTAATCCAGCTGTCACAGTGGCCCTTATCATGTAGTCTAGATACTGAAATCAGGTTCATACCCAAACCTGGCACATGCAACACATCTGTAACACTAGTGTTCTTTCATAACTCATTCTGAATGTTGATGTTACCTCTCCCAACTAGAGTACACTTCATCTTGTTTCCCATCTGGAAAAACCCTAATGTGGGGAAAACCCTTGATCAAATTCTTCTTATTATTCTTCAATAGTTCAACAAAGAGAGAGTACAAATATCAAAATAACTTGCCCAAACCAGTCCTGTCAAAATTAGTAGTCAACTGTAGCCCTAACTAGAAAGTCAACGTTGGTCAAAGAGGCTCCAAAATGCCCTCCAACCAGCTTGGTCAACAGTGGTCCAATTCATTCTTCCAAGAGGATCAAAGTCAACCCAAAACAATCTAGTCAAACCTAGTAAATTGTTGCTATAAAATCTATGGTCAAACCTGAAGTCAGCTATGAAGTCAACCTTAGTCAAATAGCTCAAAATGCCTCTAAAATAGTGCCAATAAATGCGGCCTTCAAAAATCGTATTTTCTGCCCAAAACCAAAGTCAACGGAGGTGGTTTCACCCTTGGTCAACGATGGACTGAAGTGTCGCTCTGCCCAAAATGCCTTGGACAATGGTCTCCTACTCTTCAAACACTGCATTCAGGGCAGTCGTGACCAATAGACCCTCATCAGGAGTGGCCCCCATAGCAGCCACAAAATTTCGGAGCTAGAGCACATCCGATGCTACCCCAAAAATCAACACTCCCTCTTAGCGAGGAATGTGCTCTAGCAACACTTCAATCCAGAAGCATTACTCTGATCCACGGCATCGATCCCCTATGCTGTTAATGCTCGGTTGTTGCCCCTCATCCACTGCGCTGATGCTTTCTATACTGCTACCCGTGACTCTGCCACAGTCACTGCCTCATCTGTACTGCATCTCCCTATCAAATGTTGCATCATGCTACCCATAGCATTGCCACTGCTAACTGTTGCATTGCAACTCAGTTGCTGAGAAGTAAGCAACTGAAGGACATCACTCAAAATCCTAACAGACAAGTCAGTTTGGTTGCATCTCGATACTGAAACACCCTCTGTTGCTAATCTGCATTGACCCTCTGGTGCCTCTGTGCTGCAGCTGCCCTGCACTACGTAAGCACTACCTCTGTGCTGCTAAAATCCCATCAACCTCTATGTTGTTGCTACTGCCGCTGCTCTGCGCTACTCCAGTCTTCAACATCCTAGCTCTGCCAATGTGCCTCCATAATCCTCAGCACCAACTGACTCCAGTCATCTTGCTACCGTCATTAAGGGTTGTCGTAGCTCGTATGTGATCCAAAAGTTTGGGTACCTCAACGATCCTGCCCCTCCACCACCATTTGTAGTTCAATCTACAGATCTATGTCGCCCGACCTCTTCTCTCGACGCACATGAGCACTCATAGCCATATCATCATCACTCCCATCATCACCCTTAGCTGCTACAACCTTTGAATCAAAATCTTCCTTGCCCTTCTTCTTCTGAGGACAAGTTGTGGCGAAATGTCCTAGTTCACCACATCTGAAGCACCTGACCTTTGAAATTTCTTTCTTCTTCTTCCCTCGCTGCCCCTGTTGTCCCTTAGATGCGAGAGCTGCATCTTCCTCCTCCTCCTCCTCGATCCTGATTCTGTCACTGGTGCTGTCCGCCTCGATGATCCTCCTTATCTCTTCTTGTCGAAGAGCTGCCCACATATCTTCCCAATTTGGAAATGCCGCTCTGCCCAAAATGCCCTTGGACAAAGGTCTCCCACTCTTCAGACACTGCATTCAGGGCAGTCCTAACCAATAGACCCTCAATCAGGAGTGGCCCCCATAGCAGCCACAAAATTTCGGAGCTAGAGCACATCCGATGCTACCCCAAAAATCAACACTCCCTCTTAGTGAGGAATGTGCTCTAGCAACACTTCAATCCAAATTCCAGAAGCATTACTCTGATCCACGGCATTGGTCCCCTGTGCTGTTAATGCTCGGTTGTTGTCCTTCATCCACTACGCTGCTGCTTTCTATACTGTTGCCCATGACTCTGCCACAGTCACTGCCTCATCTGTACTACAGCTCCCTCTCAAATGCTACATCATGCTACCCATAGCACTGCCACTACTAACTATTGCACTACAACTCAGTTGCTGAGAAGTAAGCAACTAAAGGACATCACCCAAAATCCTGACAGACAAGTCAGTCTGGCTTCATCTCGATACTGAAACACCCTCTGCTGCTAATCTGTGCTGACCCTCTGGTGCCTCTGCGCTGTTGTTGCCCTACACTGCGTAAGCACTGCCTCTGCACTGTTGTTGCCCTGCACTGCGTAAGCACTGCCTCTGCGCTGTTGAAATCCCATCAACCTCTACGCTGCTGCTGATACCTCTGCTCTGCGCTGCTCCAATCTTCAACATCCTAGCTCTGTCAATGTGCCTCCATAATCCTCTACACCAATTGACTCCAGTCATCCTGCTACTGTCATTAAGGGCTCTCGTAGCTCGTATGTGATCCAAGAGTTTGGGTACCCCAAGGATCATGCCCCTCCACCACCATCTGTAGTTCAATCTACAGATCTATGTCACCCCACCTCTTCTCTCGAGGCACATGAGCACTCATAGCCACATCGTCATCACTCCTATCATCACCCTTAGCTGCTGCAACCTTTGAATCATAATCTTCCTTACCCTTCTTCTTCTGAGGACAAGTTGTGGCAAAATGTCCTAGTTCATCACATCTGAAGCACCTGACCTTTGAAAGGTCTTTCTTCTTCTTCCCTCGCTGCCCCTGTTGTCCCTTAGATGCGAGAGCCGCATATTCCTCCTCCTCCTCCTTGATCATGATTCTGTCATTGGTGTTGTCCACCTTGGTGATCCTCCTGATCTCTTCTTGTCGAAGAGTTGCCCACATGTCTTCCCAATTTGGAAGTGTCACTCAACCCAAAATGCCTTGGAAAAAGGTCTCCCACTCTTCAGACACTGCATTCAGGGCAGTCCTAACCAATAGACCCTCATCAGGAGTGGCCCCCATAGCAGCCAGTTGATCACGAATCGCCTTCAATCTAATGAGGAAGGGGTCGATTTCCTCTCCCTTATGCATCTGAAATAACCGAAGTTGGTTCTCTGGAAGCATTCTCCTTTGGACAGAAGTCCCCTGATACATTGAGGTCAATGTCCTCCACATCTCATTTGCTGTGTTTTTTTCAGCAATGTCTCTGACCACATGATCCTCGACCCCGTCCATAATCAAGCGCTTGGCCCTTGCTTGCACTTCCTCATACTTCATCAACGGATCAACGTCAACAGGAACAGCAACAACCTTCTCGACGCAATCTTTGATACGATATTCATCTAGAACTAATAGGATTCTGGCCTTCCAGATGACGAAGTTGAATACTCCATCCAACCTGTCCTGATCCCTCAATCCATGTGTGGCCATCTCTGCTCAAAAGATGTCGAAGCGAATACTCTTCTCCCTTCTTCTATTGCTGCCCTCAGCAAAGGACTCGGATTTGGGTTTCTTGGCGCTAGAAACCTTTTAGAGAATATGCTCCCTCTAACAAGTGATTTCCCTCCCGGAAATTCTCCACCAACTGCTGTCGAATCAACCCTCTCCAATCACTGCATTGATCAGATCTCAGACTTCTTGGCGAGAAAGCCTGTTGAGGGACTGATTCCCATTACTTTGTCACACCCTGCTTGTTAGGATCTCTAACACATACGAAATAGTTAAGTATAACGTGGTTTAGCGTACAGTTAGGTAAAGTGTGTTTCTTTACTATATACTTTTGTAACTTATAATATGTAGTGATCCAACGGTTCATTCTCTCCTCGGTATTACTGACACTTGATCTGTGGCTTAACACCTGATTCATCCATGATCTCTATTTAAAGAGCATGGAGGGTCATTTGTCCGGTGACCGTTTATGACAGAAGATTATGTAAATTTTCTTTCTTTATATTAATAAAATGCCTGAAGTGGCCGCGTTGGCTCAAGTCGTGTACTGTTTCCCTCTTTGAGGGTTTTAACCACGTCAAATACTGGTGTACTAATTTGTGATCTGTTTGTGAGCGGTGACCTTTGGTGTTTGATCTAAGGAACTTACCCTGTAAATTCCTACATGGTATCAGAGCTATTTTGAGGGCCGCATCCGTTGTTGACCCAAATCCAAAGACGGTTTGACTGCATGTGAGTATCGATTTCCAGATCTACTGTTTCTGAGCACTTTCGGGCCGGGAGAACTGCTCTGTTGTGTCTGGAGCCTCTGTTCCAGTGAGGAACCCCTTTTGTTTCATGCGAAAAGGTTTCTAGTTGCCTAAGTTATCTCATTTTAGATCTGGAGGTATAAAGTGGTTTTTTTACAGTTATATTTATTTATCCCTTTGTTTATTTCGGTTCATAGTCTTTTTTTATTACCGAATCTATACCCTCTTCTCTGCGTATGCTCTTTGCTCTACGTTGTGTGAGATCTGGCAAACCAGAAACAGAAAGACGAGATTTTTCTGCTACATATGTTTTTTTCCCGCGACTTTGTGCGATCTCAGGAAATCATAAATAGCGAGAAAAATAAATAGTTGTCGGACGGACTAACCAGAAATCTAACGTTCTACCATAAGGCTTTTTTTTTCTTTTTCTTTTTCTTTTTTTTTTTTTTGCGCGCGCGGTTGTTTTTTTGCAGGAAAAAAGCACGCACCCCGAAGAGCAAAAAAAAAAGTAAAAACCCCCCTTCCTCCTTTCCAACAATTACAAAATCCTTTTACTAGCTCACTTGGTGTAAATTTACTTTATGAGAATAGAGGTCTTGGGTTCAGGTCGCTTTATCAAGCTTCTTTTTCTAAAAGCTTTTTGTCAAGTTACTTTTTCTTAAGAAGCTTTTTGGCAAGTTAACTTTTAAAAAAAAAGGGTTTTATTTAAAAAGCAGATGTAACTTATGTTTTAAAGTTACTTTATGTAATAGTGTTTCTCACCCATTGTAAAAAGTGAGTCACTTACCATCCAAAGTCACTTTATCTTTTATTTAAGTTGCAGTCTACTTGGTCATTAGTTCATAAAGTAACATTGTAAAAGTGACTCTCACTTATTTATAAAGGTGGGTCACATAAAGTTTTTTTTTTTTAAGTGAACTTATAACATTAAGTTTGGAAAAGGGGCGATTTTGTTTTTAAAAGTACAACTTCATCATCAACTTTCAACCTATCAGGTGACTACTCAGCATCTACTACAACTTTTCTTCAAAAAGGCATAACTTCTTCATCCGGAAACAGTTTTCAGAGCCTCTTTTTTTTAACCGGCCTAATTTTTCGAGATCTTTCCATTGGAGCAATTAGTTTCAACATTTTTAGCTTCAATTTTTAAAAATAGAAAGTGCATGCCCAATTATTCTTAACAGCACCAATTATTTCCAATAGCTATCCTACATGATAAACTTAGAAGTAAAAGACTTTGTAGAATAGCCTTGGGACTAGAATCTAAACCTACCACTGGAGATAAAAAGGCTAAATGGGAAAATAAACAAGATCAAGCACAAGGATTGATAGGAATGTCCATTGCTCAAGATCTTAGATTTCATATCCAAGAAATTGACTCCCCTACTGAAGCTATGAAAATGTTAAATACTGTTTTTGGCATTAAAAATGAAATCAAAGCCCACCAGCTTGAAAATAAGTTACTTACCTTGGACCTCAATAATTTCTCCACTATTGAAGATTTTTTGTCCAAATTCAAGACCCTTAGACTTCTCTTGGAAGGTTGTAAGGTCAAAAAGGAAGATGGTCGTCTTATCTATTCCATTCTTGCTAAGTTAGGCCCTGCATACTCTGTATTTGTTTCCACCTTCCATTCCACTAGAGAAGCCCTCATTTCTCAAGGAACACCCTACAAGTCCCCCTCTTTTGATGCCTTTTGCAATTCTTTGATAAGAGAACAAGAAAAACTCTTACACCTTGGTCTTATTAATACTGGAAACTCTTCTAAGAAAGCCTTAGCAACCCAGCAGCAACCATATCCAAAGAATCCTAAGAAGCAACATCCTAAAAAGAATGTTCCTAAACCAAACAAGGGTCTTAAGCAATCTCAACTGCAAACTAAAAAAGCAACTCAACAAACTGATAAGGTAAATAAAAACAAAGGGAAGAAGACAAATAGACATTGCAACTTTTGTAATCGTGATGGTCATGTAGAGTCAAAATGTTTTAATAAGATGGAAGCCTTGGAAGCAGTAATGAAGAAGCACAACATCCATTTGGAGAACTCTTCAACTACATCTTCGGGAATGGCCCTTTCTGCATGTGGTTGTCAAGCATCAAGATCTGGTTATGCATTGAATGTATCTTCTTCTTCTAATTCTCATGAGTGGCTCATTAATTCTGGAGCCTCTTACCACACGACCAAAAATAAAGTCATGTTTTCTTCTTTAAATGATTGTAACACCAAAGATATTTAGTTGGAGATGATAGATCTCTTAGTGTTGTAGGGTCTAGAACCATTCATCTAGATAATGGTCAGTTTAATGATGTATTAAGTGTGCCTACCTTGTCCTGCAGCCTTCTATCTGTTTATCAGACAACTCATTCAGGTGAAGGGAAAACAGTGGAATTCTCACCTCATGATGTTATAATTAAGGACCTAAGAGATCCTAGACATATTTTAGCTACTGGGTCATCATTTCTTCCCTCCGTTTTTGTTGCTCATAATGATGAAGTGAGCAAACTTTGGCATGAGCGATTTGGTCACTTAAACTATCGCTCTCTTCAAACTCGGTGTAAAGAAAATATGGTGACAAGTCTTCCTATGGTATCTTGCTGAGGTGGTGTTTGTTCTGGTTGTGTACTCATAAAACATCATTAGGGTATTTTTGACAAACGTGCCTCTTGGCACGCTTCATTCCCTTTGCACCTTGTGCACAGTGATTTATGTGTTCCACTTCCAGTTGTTTCTTTCTCTAGCTACAAGTACTTCTTAACTTTCATTGATGATTTTTCCAGACGCACTTAGGTATACTTCTTAAAACTCAAAAGTGAAGTTTTTAACATGTTCTTGGCCTTTAAGGCCTTTGTTGAGAAACAATCTGGACATCACATTCTTAAGTTAAGATCTGACAATGGAGGAGAATATGTTAACAACAAAATTATCAACTTTTGCACTGAGCATGGCATTCAATTGCAACATAATGTTCCATATACTCCACAACAAAATGGTGTAGCTAAAAGGAAGAATCGCAATCTAAAAAAAATGGCTAATTGTATGCTTCAATCTAAAAGGGATTTGGTCTTAATTTTTTCGCAGAAGCAATTAACTGTGGAAATTACATAGTAAATCGCACTCCTACTAAGGTTTTAAGGAATATCACTCTAGAAGAAGCCTGGAGCTCAATCAAACCAGATGTAAGTCACTTTCGTGTTTTTGGAAGTGAAGCTTAGACCCATATTCCCGATGAGAAACATAAAGCCTTAGAACCTAAGAGTGAAAAATGCATTTTTGTTGGATATTCTGAAGATGTCAAAGGATATATACTTATTCAACCCAAATCCAAAAATTTAATCATTAGAAGAGATGTAAAATTTGATGAAAATATATCGACCAATGAGCTAAGTAACCGGATTCGTCAAAAAGGGTCACCGAATCCCAAATCCCTGTATCGGATACGAATTTGTACCCGATTCGCCCCCAATTCACCGAGTACGACGTATCCGTACAGGGTACGGCGTATCCCTCAGACATATGCGTCGCACTGTGAATTTGAAACTACCGAACCCTACGGTCAATAGCACCGTCTTTATAAAGTGAGGTTTTTTTCTTTCATTGTTTCTCACCCATTTCATTTTGTGAAGTGAGAAGGAGCTAGGGTGAAAAGTAGAAAGTGGAGCTCTTTCGGGGAGATTCCGAGTATCCTAAGTGCGGCACCGTCCCCATATTTTGCACCAAATACAGAGCTCCGTCACATTTGATGATGGAGTAGAGGCGTCATCCTCCACACCACAGAGCGTGCAGATGGCGCAGGAGGAGTGATGCATCGCAGCCGTAGTGTAGCAGCAGAGCATGGATGACTCAGATGAGTGGTGGGATGTTGATGTCAGATTATGTGATTATGAGGATCGATGACTCGTCGACCCCCAAGTCTCCGACTCATTGAGGCTTCGTGCTTGTAGTCTTTACATCGTAGTTTTTTTGTATTTTCTATTTCTATTTGCCATTGGTAGTGTACTTATGTGCAACACATTTTGATTCTCGAAGTGACTTAATGAGAAAACACAATATCTTACTATCTTCAATCTTGTCTTTTCTAAGTAAATTGACAATTGTATCATGTATGGTGTATCAATGTATCAATGATCAATGATCATGTATGACCATGAGTATCTATGTTTGAAACTGAACAAATTTTGTATGAATTTGTGTAAAAAATATCTAATTTTTAATATATATATATATATATATATATATATATATATATATATATATATATATATATATATATATATATATATATATATTTTTAATAAAATAATATATAACGTATCGTATCCCAGAAGTATTATGTTCCAGGGGTAACCATACCCATATCCGATTCCTCGAATCCCCGTATCCCCGTATCAGGGGACTTAGCCTGCGAGCCTAGTTCGGCAAGTGTGCCACCTTTGGCCTACGAGCCTGATTCGGCATATGTGCCACCTCTCTCTATCTCTTCTACTTCTGACAACATTCCTTCTACTTCGAATGATGATAGCAAGGATGACAATCCTCCTCCACCTCCTTAGGATCTTCTTGCAGCTCCATAGCTTCCAAAATGGGTCTACTCTACTCAGGATGCAGTCGGTTCTCTTGCAGGTGACCCTGCAGATCAACGTCGTACACATTCTCAGTTCGACAAAGCCTCTTCCTTATTAGCTCAAGTTTCAGAAAATCATGATCCAGATACCTTTGAAGAAGCTTCAGGTCATCCAGATTGGGATGTAGCTATGACTGAAGAATATCGTTCCTTATTGGCAAATGATACTTGGGATCTTGTTCCTCTTCCAAAGGGAAGAAAACTTGTCAGATGCAAATGGGTTTACAGAACAAAGTTTGGACTAGATGGAAAAGTGGATAAACATAAAGCTCGTCTTGTTGCTAAAGGAGTTTCACAAGTTGAAGGCATTAACTATACTGAAACCTTCTCCCCTGTTGCCAAAATTAATTCTATCTACCTTGTTCTTTCCCTTGCTGCCTCCTTTAAATGGGAAGTCCATCGGATGGATGTTAAATATGCCTTCTTACATGGGGACTTGCATGAAGAAATCTACATGGAACAACCACCTGGCTTTATCCAAAACAACTCTAGCCTTGTTTGTCGCCTTAGGAAGTCTCTCTATGGTCTCAAACAAGCCCCTCGGGCTTGGTATGCCACAATGGTAGCTTTCTCTTAGATAATGGCTTTTCTAGATATCATTCCGACAACACTGTCTACACCAAGAAAGTGGGTAAGTCCTTAATCATCCTTGTTCTTTATGTTGATGATCTTATCCTTACTAGTAGGGATCCCAACCATATAAACCATGTGAAGTCTAGCCTCAAAAAGAAGTTTGAAATGACAGACTTGGGACAATTGCATTATTTCCTGGGTCTTCAAATCTTGCAACCCAAGGAAGATATTACCCTTTCTCAGTCCAAGTATGCCTGTGATCTTCTACGCCAATTTCACATGGAAGACTGTAAGCCAACCCCTTCTCCCTTTTAGTCTAGAGTCAAGCTTTTAGTCACTTGTACTTCCCCTGAAGTTGATGCTACCTTATAACGTCAACTTGTTGGTAAACTTTTGTATCTAACCCATACCCGTCCTGACCTTTCCTTTGTTGTCAGTCTTGTTTCTCAATTATGCACAAACCTCATGAAAGTCACTGGAAAGCAACTAAAAGAATACTTTGATATCTTCGAGGTACAGTTTAGTTCGAGATTCATTAGAGTGTAGGAGCATCTCCATTGTTGGTTGGTTTCACTGATTCTGATTGGGCTGGTGACCCTGATGATCGAAAGTCTACTGCAGGTTTTGTATTCAGTCTTCACTCTTGGTTCAGGACCTACTACATGATCTTGTAAGAAACAAAGTGCCATCTCTTTTTCTTCGGCAAAAGCAGAGTATCGTGGTGTTGTTGAAGCTAGCAAGGAGGCCCTGTGGCTTTGTCAGATCCTGTCCAAATTTGGTCTTCATCAGCAGCATCCAACTACACTTTGGTGTGATAATCAGAGTGTCATTCAGCTATGCAAAGATCCAGTTCAACATCAGCGCATGAAACACATTGAGATACACATACACTTCATCAGAAAGCTCATTCATGATAGTATCCTTGAAGTGCACTATTGTTCAACCAATGATCAAGTTGTTGATATCTTTACAAAGGCTCTCACAGAAGCGAAGTTTATCAAACTTCGATCTATGCTTGGAGTTCAGGAAAGTTATCATTAAGGGGGGATAGGCTCTAATGCCTCCTTCCTTCTCCTATTGTGTCACCTTTGTAAATCCTTCAATCCTATCCCAAGTTGTTCTTAAGGGGGGATGTTAGGATATTTAGACACATAGGAAATAGTTAAGTATAACTTGGTCTAGCGTAGAGTTAGGTAAAGTGTGTTTCTTTACTATGTACTTTTGTAACTTATAATCCGACGGTCACGATATGTAGTGATTCGACAATTCATTCTCTCCTCGATATCACCGACACTTGATCCATGGCTTAACACCCGATTGGTCCATGATCTCTATTTAAAGAGCATGAAGGGTCATTTGTCCGGTGACCGTTTATGAGAGAAGCTTATGTAAATTTTCTTTCTTTATATTAATAAATTGCATGAAGTGGCCGCGTTGGCTCAGGCCGTGGACCGTTTCCCTCTTTGAGGGTTTTAACTACGTCAAATATTGGTGTACTGATATGTGATCTGTTTGTGAGCAGTAACCTTTGGTGTTTGATCTAAGGAACTTACCCTGTAAATTCCTACACTGCTAGACATTGTTCTGCACCGACAGAACAATGCCCCACCAACAACTTCCGCAGAACAAACTACACTTCCAACCATGGCAACTGCAACACAAAAATTCTGTGCTAGCCCAGCAAGCATTGCGCTGCCTTTGCACAGCTACAACGTCACTCTTCCTGGGTCTGTGTCCCTCTGCGTGTGCACTGTTGGCTCCGCATGAGCTCCACAAGTGACTATGTCACCCTTCTTCGCCTCTCTCTTGATTTGTGATGTCACTTGGGACAGCCGCCTTGCAGTAAAAACTTCGTCTCTTCGTTGATGGCTTCAGCTCTCCCTGATCTGCAATAGCTCTGATACCATGTGAAAACTTCTGAATTTACTAAACAGAATTCCTACAACAATAATTTGATTTACTTCTCCTACCTGTTTTATTAACTTAACAAGTTATTTTTCTAAATAATACAAAAAAAAAACACCGAAGTAAATACATTGCTGCCTACACAAATATATAGATCAAGTACTAAATAAATAAGCACATTCAACAAAAGAAACACAAGATTTTTCGGACAAATGTCCCCAGAAAAACCCAATGCGGGAAAACCGATGCAACAACTCTTGAGGGTTTTATTATTATGCATATTTCTGAATACAAACTAGGGTACCAGTAGTGGTTTACCCAATACACAAAATCCCGACAGAAGTACCTCTATCTATGGAGACAGATATTATGGTTGATTCAGCTCAGAATGAAGAACCCGATAGGTGCCTACTCAGTCCCAAGCAAGCTCTGCGCTGAGACTGCGTCACCCTTCAGTGTGGCTGCATCACCCTTTCTGGATCTGTTGAATACTAGCTTGATCTGGCCCACTGAAACCCCAGTGTTGGTCACTTAGTGACTGCGTCAACCTAACTGGGCCTGCGTCCCTCTGCGTGAGCCAAATTGGCTTTGCATCACCCCTCCTGGGTCTGCACTGTCTCTGCATCAGCTCTGCATGAGCCTGGCTAGCTTTGTGTCACCCCCCCTTGGCCTGCGTTGTCTCTCTGGTACAAATCTGCCTCTTGCTATTGTATTCTCAGCCTTGGATGCAAATCCCACTACCAAAATGCCCCTTGCTGCACTGCAAGCTCACTCCGAAATTCTCAGCAAACTGCGTCAACCTGACTGGGCCTGCGTCCCTCTGCGTGAGCCAAATTGGCTTTGCATCACCCCTCCTGGGTCTGCACTGCCTCTGCATCAGCTCTGCATGAGCCTGGCTAGCTTTGTGTCACCCCCCCTTGGCCTGCGTTGTCTCTTTGGTACAAATCTGCCTCTTGCTATTGTATTCTCAGCCTTGGATGCAAATCCCACTACCAAAATGCCCCTTGCTGCACTACAAGCTCACTCCGAAATTCTCAGCAAACCGTGCCCCAGAATTTCGACTTAGCTTAAGTGTTGCCACTCTATGTGTGTTCTCCAACTGACCCCAAGCCTTCCTTTAATACTTTTCCAGTTGACTAATCAACAGTCGTGATCTAATCTCTAATCAACGGTAAGATTAGAAATGACTTTATCCTCGTCACTTACAACATTCTCACCCACATGTTTAAATTAATTCACTTTAATTATTTAATTTCCCTAAGTTAGACTTAGGGTCTCCATTAAAATAATTAATTATTTGAATAACTTAAGCTCCAGGTGGAATTTCTCCAAACAATTTATGGATCTTGGATATCTCATGTGTTCTAGCCCCTCCACAAAATTTCGGAGCTAGAGCACATCCGATGCTACACCAAAAATCAACACTGACTACACCAACTATCACTGGTCCATCTTGCTACTACTGCTATGGGCTCGCGTAGCAAGGAATTGATCCAAGAGATGGACTCCTCAAGGATCCTGCCAATCTGTAGCTCTTTGGGGCTACAAAACCAAATCACCCCTGGAGGTGTGTCGATGATCCTGGCAAAATTTTCCTCTAGTCTAGAGGATAGCATGTCGATTTCTGAGCGAACACTGGGTGTCGTAGTGACCAAGTTCACCACATCTGAAGCACTTGATCTTTTAAACATCCTTATTTCTTTTCTGTTGCTCCTGCTACCCCTTTGATGCAAGGGCTGCATTCTCCTCTTCCCTCACCTCTGCCTTCGTTCCGCTGCTACTGTTGCCATTGATGGTGTTGTTCACCAGATCTCATCTCAGCTCCTCTTGCTGCAAATCTGCCCACATCCTATGCCAACTTGGCAATGTTCTCTGCCCAAAATACTTTGGACGAACACTTTCCATTCCTCGGAGACATAATTTAGAGCTATTCGCACCATCTCTGAAGCCTGAGGCACTGACCCTACAACTGCCAACTGATCTCAGACATCCTGAAGCCCGGTGAGAAAGTGGTATATGCGCTCCTTGTTCTGCATACAGGTGCATCTCAGCTTTTCCTCCAAGTACATCTTCCGCTTCTCGGAAGATCCCTGGTACAGCGTGGCAAGGGAGTCCCACATCTCTTTGGTCATACCCAAGGCCACTATGTGAGAAACCACATGATCTCGAACTCCATCGAGAATCACTCTCTTCGCCTTAGCCATTTCTTTCTTGTATGTCTTATGTTGATCTAGATCTGTGGTGACCACCACCACATTATCAATGTAAGCTTTGAGATCGTGTTCATCTAGAATAAAGGAAATCCTTGCCTTCCAGATCACATAGTTAGACGCTCAGTCCAACCGATCCTGATCTCTTATCCTTGTTGATGCCATCTTGCTAAACAAAAGTCAAACTCTGCTTCTCCTCTGCGCAGTTGCTGACTGGCTTTACGCACTCCCTGCTGAAGTGGGTAAATCTGCTCTCGGCTACTGCTGCTCAGCATGGAAAAATTAGAATTTTTTGGCTAGAAATTCTCTGAGGACAAAATACCCTCAGTGTGTGCTCTTCTTTCCTCCTAACGCTATTCTACCAACTACTACTGCAAAATGACTAAGTCCCAACTGAAGATCTACTCTAGAGAAAAAATGCTACTATTGCAATTTGCACCCTCTGCCCCTGACAATCCTTGATCTGGAAATTTTGTTCTCTATCGACTCACTCCAAGAAACAAATTTTCCTTAGAACTTGCACTGCTAGCTAAAGGACTGCGCAACCTCTCTAGGGTTTTGAGCAGTTGCATACGCAGTGCTTCGAAGCTCCCTCTTTCCTCCTGCAACTGAGCTCTTCCTGCTTCTTCTACGCTATGATACCATGTGAAAATTTTGTTACTCGGAATCTTAGTGCAGCCACTGATTATATTTCTTCTATTTGTTATTTTACTGAACAAAATATTTATCATGTTTTACGGTAAATATCGAAATCAATACGCTACAACCCTCACAAATAAATATTGTGGAAAATAAATACAATGAGGGAAAGACTAGATGCACACACACAAGTATACAATTATTTTTGGACTAAGTCCCTGGAAAAACCCAACTTGGGAAAATCGGTGCAGCAACTGAGGGTTTTAATATTAAGTAGTAGAAAATCTGAGTACAAATCTTTGGATGCCTAGACTAGCTATCCAATATAGAGAAAAATCTAACAAACAATCTAGTGAGAAAATTCTCACTTCCACAGGTGATCCGACACTGACCTTAGCTCTAAAAGAGCTGTTGTGCGTTGTGACTACATCACCCTGCGCAGTTTTGCGTCACACAGCTGGGAGCACTTGTTTTCCTTGCCTCGGATCTTCTGTTGTCTGGAAACTGGACCCTCCTGGCCTCCGGAAACTCTCTCCGGCTTCTGCCACTAAATCAGCTCTGTCTCCTAGCAAAATTGTGGATCTCCTCTGAAGCATTGCATAGCCTTTGCGTGGCCTCTGCACTACCTCTTTGTGGAACCGTTGCCTCTCTACTATGTACTCTTCGGATCTGGAAAACTTTCCTCTGGCAATGTTATCTCTGCCCCTCTCTCACTGCAGCGAGCTCACTGGCTCTCTCTCCGGCGAGAGCACTGCTACTCTGTAAAATCGATCTGCCAGCAAGTTCAATCTCTCTCTCGGTGTTTTCTCCAAGTGCCCATCAAGTTCCTTCTTATAATCTTTCCTTGAGACATCAATGGCCATGATTACATCTTAATCAATGGCTAAAATTAACTTGGACTCGATCCACGTCTTTATCTAGAATATTCACACCCAACTTAATTAATACCCTTTAATTAATCATATTTCCTAAGTTTAGACTTAGGAAATATTAAAAATTGATTAATTATTTAATTTAAATCACTTTTCGCTGGAATTTCCCTGAATGATTTCTGGGTCTTGGAGAATACATGTGTCTTAGCCTCTCTGCAAAATCTCAAGGCTAGAGCACATTTGATGCTACAAAAATCAACAGTATTTGGCACCACTAAGAGCTCTAGTGGACATTGGGCCACAAATATTTGAATGTATAAGTCCTAACACGCCATCTGCTCTATTGTCACTTCTTGGGAAAGCTGCCTTAGCATACTTCCCAAGTACGCATCCTCTACACACATCATCGTGTTCCGTACTAAGTTCTAGAACCCCTGTTACAGTTTCTCTGAGCATCTTGAGTGCTCCATGGTGTAGATGTCCCATTCTCCTATGCCATAACTCAGTCAGCTCCTTCCCACTGCTACTGTTACTGCCTATTAGAGCCATTGGAGAGTCGAGTTGCAACCTATACAATTTGTTGTTTCGAGCTCCAATTTGTTTTACCTTCTTCCAGCTTGAGTGTTTGACATACACTTTCTTCCCCATGAAGTGGACATCATACCCCTTGTCCTGCAACTGGGATACTGAAATCAAGTTCATACCCAATCCTGGCACATGCAATACATTTGTAGCGTTGGTGCTGGCTCCTAACTCCCTCTGAAAATCTATTGTACCTCTCCCTACTGGACTAAATTTTGTTCTATTTCCCATAGTAATCTGGAAGTCCATCTACTCCTCCTTGTAGCTAGAGAAATATTCTCTAACCCCTGTCATATGAGTTGATGCTCCACTATCTATATACCAGACACTCGATGAAGTTGATCCTGACAAGCAAGTAAATTCGTCCTCCAACCTGGAAGAAAAATTGAAGCTTCCTGACAGTTAATTTTGTCCATGGTCATGCTGAAGAATTTAATGTTCTATTCCTCTTTCCTTCCAACGTGGTTCTTCTCTAACAAACTACTGCAAAACCAATGCGTCTAGCTAGAGATATGCTCTGCGAAAAATATGGGGTTGCTCCTTCTGCCTTTGGAGCTACTCGATCTGAAGAGATCGAATTTTTTTGTCACTCTCTCAGAAAAATCGATTCTCTTCAAGTGACTCGATCCTTTTGCAAAGTGACTGCGCTGCCCCCTTGGGGTTTCAATCTGTTGTTCTCACTGAATAGCGAAACTCCTTCTGTCTTCACTACTGAGCTCTCCAGCTAATCATTTGTGCTCTGATACCATGTGAAAATTTCATCTATTGCAGCAACTGGAAATTCATCTTCTAACTGTAAATTTATTTATGTTGTTTATTTGTTACTGCAAGCAACGAATAAAATCACAATTGCAATTTTCACAATAAAATTATTGTGGGAAATAAAATACTAGACACTGAGAAAGTCTAGCACACACACAAGAATATTAACACAATTATTTTTTGGACAAATGTCCCCAGAAAAAACCCAACTTGGGAAAACCGGTGCAGTAGATGAGGGTTTTAATATTATTCTTCAACAGAAAATATGAGTACAAAAATTTTAGATGCTCTACTGGAAATCTAATCTGAGGAAAATACTAAGAGAATCTTTGTGAGAATTTCTCACACTCCACTGCGAATTTCTGCCCCCAAGATGGACCCTCTATCCTCATGTTGGAGCCTCTGCGTCACTCTCTGTGGAATTCACTCTTCCTCACTCTACCTCTTCCAGAAGCTGGAAATCTTCCTCCGGAATTAAGCTACTCTCCTCTCTCACTTGCTACTCAGCCTCTGGCTCTATCTTCTCTACTAAATCACAGCCACTAAGAAAATCGAACTATCTGAGCAACTGAGTAACTGTACTGGTGTATTCTCCATCTACCCATCAACTTCTTCTTATAATCCTCTGTTGGAGCACCAATGGCCAAGATTAAAATATAATCGATGGCCCAGATTAATTCCCTGTCGATCCATTTGAGTTTCTATATGGTTCTCACCTTATCTCAATTAATATTAATTAATTAACCATATTCCCTAAGTTTAGACTTAGGAAATATTTTAAAATTGGTTAATAATCTAATTGAGACACTTCTAAGTGGAATTTCCATAAACTATTTATGGGTTTTGGAGAACTCGTGTATTCTAGCCTCTCCACAAAATTTTGTGGCTAGAACACATATGATGCTACAAAAACTAACAAAAATAATCTCGGCCGTCGAAAAATACTTGATCATCTTCTAATCTTAGCTTTTGAATTTTTATTTTTGAGTAATTTTCAAATTTCTTATTTAATTCCAATTTTATTAGCTCAAAAATAATTATTTTGAGCTAATTTCCTCAAATATTTGACTTTGACTTAATTTCAAGGTCCAAGGGTCCAATGTTTCTTGAAATATCCAATATTCCCTTGGTGGAGAACCTCCAAAAATTAATTCTTCTAAGACACGAATTTTTCCACTTGGAAAATTTAATTTTCCTATCAATTTAATTTTGACTCTAAATTAATTAATTTTTCTGGCTTAGGATTTATTTAATTTTTGCCTGAAAAATTAATTAATTGACACTTGATGGGATTTAATGTTTTTTCCACCCTCTAATATTTTAACCATGGTGTCTAAGTATGATGGACCATGCATTAAAATATTTTTTACATAAGATTTACAATTCAACCCTCAAAGGAGCAATACTCGTTCGGCTTAGACCCTCAAAATACGTACCCAATTCTACGACACAGTTGATCTAGTAGACCAAGTGATTTGTAATAAAATAATTTAGCCAACTAGCTTAAATCATTCCCAAACCACTTTTACATAAGACTCAACTAGAACATTAGGACTCACCTAAGACTTTGACGAAAAATTCCACCCTAGCTTTGGGGTGAGGTTGGAGGGAAAAACTCTGGCAACCATCCATGTTTAGAAACACAGATGATTCAGTGAGACGAAAAAATTCCTAAGATGAAACTTTTCGCCAAAATAATAGGCTTACCTGGGTTGTTACATATATACAAGATCATACTAACATCATTTACAATACAAAAATGCAGAATGGGTTTACAATTACGCATAAATTGTTGATAGATGACCCAATCCTGTTGAAAATTTTGGTACATCTGCTGTAGAAATTTCTGAATCTTTTCACTTTATGCAGAAATTATTACTGTTAATCTGGTTATGCTCCTCCTACTTAGACAAGTTATTAACTGAATAAATTCAAGTTAAAATCGAAGAAAAACACATAACAGATCTAGATTAAATTCATGCACACATTGACAAAGTGACACAGTTATTTCTAGATAAATAGTCCCCGGAAAAACCTAATGCGGGAAAACCAGTCTCTGGCTGCTGGAGGGTCTTATTATTAAGAATATTTCTGAATACACAAATCTGGGTTCCAGATCTGGAAAACCCGACAGAGAATACACTAGATCTACAGCTCACTGGATGATCTAGGGCCAAAATAATGATTGATCCACACCCTCAAACGGGATTTACAGAACTCAGCCAAGATTGGGGCATAGAAACCGCAGCGCTTCCCCTGAAAGCTTTTGTGTCAGCCTCTGAAGCACCTCCAACCCTCAGCGTTGCTCCGGAAGGGACTGCGTTACCCCAGACTGGGTGACGTAGTCACTACGCTGCCCCTGAAGGGTCTTTGTGTAACCCCTAAGGGTTTCCTGCTGAAAATCACGCTGTCCTTGGAGGGACTGTGTTGTCCTTGCTGCTACTGCTGCTCTCTTCTTCTGTGTTGTCCTTGAGCTGATCTCTGCCTCTTGTGTATTCTAGACCCCGGGATCAAATCATCCCCTTGGCCTAAATTCCCCTCTCTACAGCTGAAACACTTCTCGAGTAGACTTAAGAAACTCCTCGCCCTTATGGTCCACTAGCTTCAACCTCTTCGCTCGTGTGTCTTTACAAATGACCTCAAGCCTCCTTTATACTTTTCTCGTTGACAAATCAACGACCATGATCAAATCTTGAATCAATGTCTAAGATTAAAAGAAAGCTTGATCCGTGTGACTTAAGACAATTTCATCACATGTTTAATTAAATTCACTTTAATTATTTAAGTTCTCTAAGTTTTAACTTAGGAAATACACTAAAATAATTAATTAATTTAATATCTCTTAAACCAGATGAAATTTCCCAAATCAATTTCTGGGTCTTGTAGATCAAGTGTACTCTAGTCCCTCCACAAAATTTGGGAGCTAGAGCACAACTGATGCTACCCCAAATACACAAAATCTCAACACTCCCTCTTAGCATCAAGGGTGTGCTCTAGCAATACATCACACTATGCATTACATGACTTTGAGTACTGGTTCTGTGTCGCTGAAGCTTGGCCTGCTACCACTCAACTCTGCACTACTTCTGCCATTCTGTACTGCTGCCCATGACTCTGCCACTGCCACTGCAACATTTGTACTGCAGCTCCCTCTTAATATGTTGCATCTATGCTGCTCATAGCACTGCCACTGTTGATCTGCTACATTGCAACTTCAGATGTTGAGAGAAACAACTGAATCTCCTGCCCAATATTTGACAGACAAGTAAGATGGGTTGCATCCTTATCATTGAAGCTCCATAGGCTACAAATCTGTGCTGGCATCTAAAGAACGATGCACAGCTACAGCTCTGCCTGCGTAATCAGACTCCCTCTGCACTACTGAAGTCAAATCAGCTCCTTGTGCTGAAATCTATTACGTTGTTGCTGCACTGCAATGTCCCTCTGAAGCCTTATGCATTGTTGCAGCTCTGCACTGCGTAAGCAGCTCTGCTCTGCGCTGCTGAAGTCACATCAGCCTCTGCGCTGCTACTACTTCTACGCTGCTGCTGCCTTGCCCCTTCCAGTTTTCAGATCTGCTTTTGCCTCATCTGTGATTTATGCACCCACTGCTCCACTTGTCCCGCTACAGTCCTAAGGCTGTCGTAGCTCGCATGTAATCCAAGAGATGAGTTGCTCAAGGATCCCACCTCTTTCTATGTATCTCCTCTACATATCCATGTCACCCCACCTCCGCAGTTCATGAGCACTCATGGCTGCATCATCTCCTAGCCCATCATCTGCCGCAGCTGCTTTGGAAGAAGATGCTTCCTTGTCCCTTTTCTTCTTAGAACAATTGTTGGAAAAATGTCCCATTTCACCACACTGAAAACACTTGATCTTTGAAAGATCCTTCTTTTTCTTTGGCTTCTTCTTTGATGCCAAGGCTGCATCTTCCTCATCTTTCTTCTTCACTTTGCTCGATCCTGGGCTGTGCTGCCTCTTGGTGAACCTGCGTAGTTCTTCTTGACGCAAAATTAACCACAAGCTGTCCCAATCTGGGAGATCTGCTCTGCCCAAGATACTTTGGACAAAGGTTTCCCGCTCATCCATGACTGCATTGAGGGCAATCCTGACTATCACAGCATCATCCACCGTTGCACCCATTGCAGTCGGTTGATCTCTGATTGACTGCAATCTGAAGAGAAAATGTTCCATGTCTTCTCCCTTGGTCATCATGAATGACCTCATCTAAGTCTCTAACAGCATTTTTCTTTGGACAGACTTTCCCTCATATAGGGAAGTCAAGGCCTTCCACATCTCGTTAGTTGTCTTCTTTTCAACTACGTGTGGTACAATATGGTCCTTAATACCATCCATTATCAGCCGCTTGGCATGCCCAACAGCCTCCTTATGCTTCCGAAGGAGATCCAGATTTGTCAGTGTGGCCAAAGTTTGCTTTGCATGGTCCCTTAGAGTGTATGCCTCAAGGACTATTAGGATCCTTGCCTTCCAAACTGAAAAGTTTGAGAGGCCATCCAGCCTATCCTGATCATGCAGTCCATGAGGAGCCATCTGCTCAGAATTTGTCGGAGCTCCTCCTCTCTATACTAGAGATCTGGATCTAGGGTCCTTTACGAACTAGGCACACTCTGCTCCCTCTGACAATTGATTTCCCTCCTTGGAAATCTACCAAATCAACTAAGATTCAGCTTCTTCTTTGATCCTCTGATCAAAAAACTGCAAGTTTCCTTTGGCTAGAAACTCTCTAAGAAGTTGATCTCCTCCCGCTCTTTGTCACTTGTGCTAAGGCTAAAAATCTGAAAACTTCAAAAATTTAACCCCACCAGCTCTTCTGCAGCCTTTTCTAGATCTGACAGATTCAAATCTGAATCACACTGGTTGGGTTCAAACCAAACCAGCGTTGTTTCTGAGTTGCCTCTACACAGTAATTGTGTGGGCTTGCTAGGACACAGCGTTGGACAACGTCACCCTTCCCTCTGCGTGAATCTGCCTCTGAAAATTGCGTTGTCCCTTTCAGATCTGCGTTTCTGCTGCTTTTCCAGCTGCTTTCTGCAGCTAGAACCTTCAGTCTCTTCAGCTGGTGACCCTCCTAGATTTGCAATTGCTCTGATACCATGTAGAAATTTCTAAATCTTTACACTTTATGCAAAAATTATTACTGTTAATCTGGTTATGCTCCTCCTACTTGGACAAGTTATTAACTGAATAAATTCAAGTTAAAATCAAAGCAAAACACATAACAAATCTCTACCAATCCAGATCTAGAACAAGTTCATGCACACATTAACAAAGTGACACAGTTATTTCTGGACAAATAGTCCCCGAAAAAACCCAATGCGAGAAAACCGGTCTCTGGCTGCTAGAGGGTCTTATTATTAAGAATATTTTTGAATACACAAATTTGGGTTCCAGATCTGGAAAACCCGACAAAGAATACACTAGATCTACAGCTCACTCGCTGATCTAGGGATGACTGATCCACACCCTCAAACGGGATTTACAGAACTCAACCAAGATTAAGGCCTAGAAACCCCAGTGCTGCCCCTGAAAGCTTCTGCATCAACCTCTGAAGCACCTCCAACCCTCAGCGCTGCTCCGGAAGGGACTGCGTTACCCCAGACTCGGTGACGTAGTCACTACACTACCACTGAAGGGTCTCTGCGTAACCCCTGAGTGTTTCCTACTGAAAATCACGTTGTCCTTGGAGGGACTGCGCTGTCCTTGCTACTATTGTTGCTCTCTTCTTCTGTGTTGTCCTTGAGCTGATATCTGCCTCTTGTGTGTTCTAGACCCCGGGATCAGATCATCCCCTTGGCCTAAATTTCCCTCTCTGCAACTGAAACACTTCTGAGTATTCTTAGAAAACCTTGCCCTAGAATCTCAGCTTAGCTTCAGTGCACTGCCTCTGTGTGTCTTTACAAATGACCCCAAGCCTTTCCTTTATACTTTTCTCGTTGACAAATCAACGACCATGATCAGATCTTGAATCAATGGCTAAGATTAAAAGAAAGCTTGATCCGTGTGACTTAAGACAACTTCATCACATGTTTAATTAAATTCACTTTAATTATTTAAGTTCCCTAAGTTTTAACTTAGGAAATACATTAAAATAATTAATTAATTTAATATCTCCTAAACCAGATGAAATTTCCCAAATCCATTTCTGGGTCTTGTAGAGCAAGTGTGCTCTAGTCCTTCCTCAAAATTTGGGACCTAGAGCACAACTGATGCTACCCCAAATACACAAAATCTCAACATCCGCTTCCTTGAAACTTTGACAAATATGAGTGCAACATCTGGCTCCATTTGGCGACATGTTGCTTCCATGAAGTAACGTGAGAACCCAAGAATCTATACAAAGATGCCCTATGGCATAAGATGTCTTCAAAATAGTGCATATTGAGCATCTGTCGACTCTCCGACAAGTCTGTGAGCTACTTCTCGAATGTGACATGTTGAATTTTGAAAATGCTAGGACTTTGACTCATCCGAATATGGAGCTGCCCTTTTCCATCATATGCATCAAATTTCTTCCTTCTTCTCTTTTGCCTTTTACGCTTGCTTTCGACAGGATGCAATGTTGATGTTGATGTTGATGTGATTGGTCTGCAAATTTCTATCTGATTTGGACAACACTCGTCTGGAAGATTTGGAATGTCCACAATTTTTGTGACCTGCTCTTCTTTATTTTCATGACCCTGCTCTGTCAACACTACTGGATCAGCGTTACAAACATCGATATGATTTGCTTCAGTCTCCTTCCTACCTGGATCATCCACGTTTAACCATTTCTCAATGGAGTCAACGACTTCTTGATAATAAGATGAAGGTTGCTTTGGCAAGTTGGGAGGTTCATGCACTGGATCCGTTGGTCTTGGCTGGAGTTCCTAAACCTGTGATTTTTCCATCGTTTGTAGCTTACTTTGAAGACTGCTCTATTCAATTCTTATGGCATTCATTTCGCCAGCATGTATCGATTCCATAATTTTTATTTGTTGTAAGTGATCATCCTCCATGGTCTTAACCAAGTTCTACAGCCTATCCTCAATGGCAGTCATTTGGTTGGAATGTTAATCCTTAATAGCATTGATTTCCTTGGCATGATTTTTCTCCATGGTGATCAAATGGTCTTGCATGGTGGTCATCCGATTAGAATGATTATTCTCCATGATTTTTAGTTCCTCAATATGCTTTTCTTCGCTAGCTAATATCGTGTTCTGAAGAGATATCTTATTAGCTTCCATGTCCTTTATCATTCTATTATGATTTTCTTGAATAGAATTTATTTCTTTCTTATGATTTGCTTTTATTGAACTTAGCACTTCAACATGCTCTTCCTCTATGGTGTCCATCATGTTTTAAAAATTGATCCTTTGATTATACTGAGTAACTTCCATTGCCTGTAACTTGTTCCCCATAGAACTCATTTCTCTGGCGTGATCTGCTATTAATCTTGTTTGAGTAGATTGCATGTCTTTGATAATTTGAGTTAATTCCTTAACAAGATGCTTATCATTTTCCTTTTCATCGTCGAAATGATTAACGTGGTTACTAGTCCCTGCCTTTCCACTATGGAGGACTCTTCTTACAATGGCACAAGTGGACTCGTCATGTAAGTGGTCACAAGATCTACAGTATGGCACTTCCTGATGCTATAACTCTTGAAACCTCTTTATGAAATCTTCCATATTAACGAATTGATTTATTTGTTCAAATTGCATTATTTTAGCGATTTTTGTCAATTCTTTAATTCCATATTCCTTTTCTGGAAGGTCATGAGGATAACCTTAAGCATTAGTAAAACGAAAAGGGGCAAACAAGTCATCCATGATGACTTGCTTAAGGGAAAGGGAAGCTAATGGATGTCAGAGAGAGATATCCCTGTTCAAGACAATCAAGAGATCTACAAGAGGTAAGCCTCTAGCAGGAATTCCTGTAGAAAATGAAAGAAGAGGAGTCACCACTTGAACATGAATCTATCTCCAAAATCCAGAAGGAAAAAACCAAAAAGTTAGTCAGGGAGAGGCAGGTGGATATCAAGGAAGGCTTCTTGTCTGAGAAAAATTGAATGCTTACTAGAATGTAATTTGCCTAACCGAGCTCTGAGAACGGGGTTAACCAAGCTACCGGGATTCTTTCTAATGTAAGCTTTTGTGAATGGATGATAAGTGGAGTTGCCACCCAAATAGGAAACTAACCCAAATGTCCAGGTGCTAAAGTGCAAAACAAGGGAGTGAACAAGGCAATAAGAAGATTAGTGAGATAACAAAGTGCCAACAGATGTGGTGCTTGACAGATTAAGAAGATGAAAATGGATTAGAACATTATGAATTGATGATAATTGTCGTAATGCCAAAGTCCAATAAATTGTTCCCTGGCAACAGCGCCAGAAAATGTTGTCGCTCAGATTGTACAGGCACCGCGACAACCACTCTGGGCGAGGGTTGTCACTCTAATCCCCGCCCACTCCGTTCTAGTTGTCTCCCAATAACAGGCTATGAGGGGTAGTTTCTATGGAATGGAGGTGAAGGAAAACAAGTTGGGAACCAACTTACTTGGGAGACACAGATGAGTGGCCTAGATACTTGGTTAAAATTAGCAAGACTTAAGGATTTAATTATATTTAGAGATGAGACCAGTGCCTTATGGAGTCACAATTCTTGCTTATTACAAATTAAAACCAAATAACTGATGGGACACCTACTGCTTAATATGATAGACTACCCTATATGCTATGCAAATCCTAAAATCTTGGTGTAATGCAAGGATGTTGGTTAATTTTAGATTAAATGATTAATCTAAGTTAAACTTTTCCCTTAATTGTTTTGAGAAACAGCCTTCAGAGTAGGTTGTAAGCAGATCATGGCCTGATTAACAATACCTCCCCTTGTGTTCCAACCACCCAGTGCCTGCGGCGTTGCAGAAACTGTGGCTCTAACGACTGCAAGGTCATTGTGTTAACCACTAAGAAGGGTTGAATCCCTCAAGCTAATTGGAAAAGGGTTTCCCTAGGAGCATATCAACCAAGCTTATGCTTGGAGGTAAGTTATTAATGCAACAAGCCTTATAGGATGTGTATGCAATGATTATGAGTGAAATTCTTAGTTTGAGATTATCTTAATGTTTAAGTACTTTAAATGATGATGAATCTTTAACGACAATAGTATTTATCAATCAGTTATCTGCAATCTCACAACCAAGAAAAGTGTTAGTCAACTTAGTGCCAATAATAAATGGATCCACAAGATACTTAACCAATGATATAAGTAAAAGAACTTAGAGCACTTATCCACAAGATGCTTGTTCCCACTCAAACCAGCAAGGGACCTAAAAGGGGTTCCTATGAGGGCAACGATGGAGACTTAGAACATTGTCACCACAGTTAAGGCTCCCTACTCTTTACGGACTTTCACCGATGGGAGGAGACCCGATGTTTTCTGAAGCCACTTATAGAGGATATATCAACAAATATATGAGAAGTGGCCCCTTAAGACCCTTTCCGTAGGATATGATGAAGAATGGAACTTGCTTGCTTTTTAAGCAAGGGACTTGATTTTCTAGGGAGAAGAGATGAGGATTTGAGGGTTGAGGGAGAAGAATATGGCTTGTAATGGAGTTTCCACATCCCTAAAACCCCTAAGGGAACTTGGATTCCCGGGTAGTCCTTGATAAATAGTCTTTGGCGAAAAATGGGACCACATGAGGCCAAGAGGACCCAGCCCAGGTTAGGGGATGGATTTTAGCAACCAATGATATTCTTAACCTGACCAAGGTGAGGGGAAAGGATCAAACAAGAATTTTCACCCAAAGATGTCAAATTGATCCTATTAGGTACTAGCCTTGGGAACACTAGGGCAAAACTTGATCCTAGACATAGGGCTTGGGATATCCCGAGATTCCACCGTCAGATTTCCTTCAAATTCGGAGGAGAACTAGGGGACCCACCATTGCAGTAGAGCCTAGGAGATCGAAGTTTTGCTATGGTCAGTTTCCTGGTAAATTGATGCCATAGGTGACCTAATGGGGCTAGACCTAGGAAAGGGAAGAAAAAGGTGAAAAATGGGGTTGAAATGATCACCCCTGATGAACCAGTGCCTACTTCCTCGTGGGGATATGGAGTCAAGGAGAATTGTGAAGACGGATTTTGTTTTTTTGCTCAAGGAGGCTCCAAAAGTCAACTTCGTCTAATGTTAAAGGCAAGAGAAGAAAAGTGACTTTAAAGCATTTATACTTTGTTACAAATGGTGAAGGTTTATCAAGATAACACGATCTATAAGACATTTCATTCATCCAACATGGCCCATACATAGAAATAAGCTAAATAGACACATAATTCCACATTAAACACATACAGCAATTAGCCCTAGTAATAGCGAGGCTCCAATGTATGCAAAAAAATGAAAAATAGCGTTAAACTTGCACTTACATGTTAGAGAATATATCCAATCAGCATCACATTTGCAATATAAGAAGCTGCAAGATAGAAAAGAACCCAATCCATACATCAAAATCCATCCATCATCCAAAAATATCCACTAAGGAAAAAATGTGAAGCTAACCCCTAAAAATAAAATAATGTGCAAATTAACTAACTTTTGGTGACAAGCCCACCAAACTAGCTCACAAATAAAATAATAAGCCTCTCAAGAGGTCAAATAATAATCTATGCATGTCATAGGGCCCTCCAAGTGGTCTGATGAGGTCCATAAGTTCCATAATGATGAATATGATCCTCAAAAGTGATGGAAAAAGGGGTGGCCCCTTGTTTTCCAAACAATAAACCTGTGGTGCTCCCAGTGGGTGTGGGGGCACACCAATGACCTCATGGGTCTCCATATGAGTCGAATATACCTATAGACCATTTGTAAGGGCTCAGATGATGGAATGAATGATGGCATGTCATCATACAAGTCCTAGGACACCTGCCAAGTGTGTGGTGCACCTATGGGGGTAGTTGGGCATTGTGTACCAAATGCATCTTCCTCGTCCAAAAGGTGGATAGCTAGTAATCTCTGAACATCTCTGGGGATCCATGGAGTGTTGTCTACTGCTGTGGAGGCCCATGGCTCTCTACACACACTTTATATGTGCCAATGTAGCCCTCTGGAGGGTTAGGACCCTGTATAGGGAGACTAAACCCAAACGGATACCATCTTCAATCCTACAGAAAATCTAATGTGTCCCATAGCCTTCCAGTACAACAAGTCATTAAAGTAATCGGGTAAAAGAGCTTAAAAGCCATGGACAGCAAGTGGACACTTCATAATAGTATGCCCTTCCATAGTGGCCTTTGGCATGTGCTACTATCTCCAAGCTCCAAAGAGGGTTAGCCAGGTACCTTATTAGGTGGTTTCTATCTTTAGAGAGGATAAGAGCATGATGTGTAAGATATAGCAGTAAGTGCCCCCTTTTTGGTAGGGCGGTTCATTTCCCTCCAAGGGTGGGACAATCATGGGTTCATGAATGATAAAGGAGGCCCATCAAGGGCCTATGGAACTAGGGTGATGGCCATGGGTATGGGGTAGGGTTCATGCATTGGCTTTTGCCCACGTGCTAATTATGTTTGTCCCGACCATCTTTTGCATCTTGTGGTACATTTTCCTGTTGAATGTGGCCATTTATGCTTTTACTTTTCTTTTCAGCTGCTTCAACCTCCAGGGCATCGTTCCAAGCCTTACCCAGGGTGGGGGCAAGGGAATGGGGAGGCTAACCCTATGTGGACCCAATGAGGAAATGTGGACCCAAGTGGGAGAGACGATAAATGGGGGTATAGTGAATGGAAGGGGAGTGGCATATGTGGATAAGGGAGTGAGACCACGCAACCAAAGTCAGGGTTTCCCAAGTAGTACCATCCTAAAACCAAAAGGAGATCCCACGAGACTAAAATCCAAGGGTAACATCCAAAAGAGGTCAAGGGGACAGAAGCACAAACTAAGCCCACTCTTTCTGCCGAATCCCCCCATTAATCCATGCACATAAGTGTCCATAATAAGTAAACCCAATACTCAATTACCAAATGACAAGACATACCTTTAGGTTCGAGAGTCCCACCTTCAAACATAAGATTAATACAGATGGGTGAGAGACCACATGGCTGGCTCAAGTGGTGGAGAAATGGCACAACGAGCTAGTTGAGGGCTGCAAGGGGCTGTTGGCTGCCAACTAAGGTCCACCATGGAGAAAAAATTTCTCCTAGGGATATCAACCACGAAGTGGTGGGTAACAATGTCAATAACAATTATGCTAATATCACAATGTCAATCAGATGTTGAATGCCCAAATTAACTCAATATCAAGAAAAGTTATGGTTAGAGTGTTTTTAGTGAGTGATCTTATTAAGATGTGAATATTGAACTCTAAAGCATATAAACTCACAAGGAAAACACAATGTTAGCCACTTCCACAATATCAATGCTAGGAACAAGGAGCAATAGATTGTACAATCATGAAAGCACTTATGCAACTTATGTTCCAATGACCTCTTAATGAGCAACAAGTGAATAATATGACAGCAGTAAGGAACTTATGACAGCAGTGAGAAACTTGTGACAACAGTGAATTATTAGTGCCACAATATACCCCAAAACTTAAAATTCGCTTGCCAAATAGGAAATTAGATTTTCAGATCTCTTATGATGCAAATTTCAGAATTATATCATATCTGATATACCTTGTTACAGCAGTAAATGAAACAGAAAATCAGTGAATTAGTGATGCTACAACAAGTGTCACTTCAAGCCCAAAACTTGGCAGAAAATTACCAAACTGAAAAATTTAGGTGTGTGATTCAGAAAATTATAGATCTAATTCAATAATTTACACAGAAAATTTCAGCAAGCAAAAGTTTAGATCTAGACTAGATCCGTGATGCCCAAATGGCCAAATTTTGAGACAAAATAATTTTGCAATTTTTGAGTTATTTTAACCAATTATATGTAGTTTTAAGGCACTTATATCATTGTTATAAAATAAAATTTACAGCAGTATCAAAACAGTGAGAAAACTAGGGTTTACAGAGAAAACCCTAGGCCCAAGGTCTTGAAGATCCCTTGATCCAAATTCACTGAAATTTTGAGATGAAGTTGCCACCTGAAAAATTAGACCTTTTGAGGCCAAAAACCTGCAAAACCACAAAGTATTCAATCCAAAAAATTCAGAGATGGATTTAGGGAAAACTAGGGCCAAAGAAGGCGGACTTTAGGCCTAGTAGGGCTATCTTTGAGGGAAGAAGGGGCTAGGAGGCCAAAGAGAGGGCAAAGGAGGAAAGAGGTGGCTGAAAAAGGTTAACGGCTATCTCTCGAACTGGATGCATCTTTGTTATTTAAACAAGTTGATAGAATGATTTTTTCACCTTTGTCCTGAGGATCAACCACATTAGTTGGTTCGAAACGTCTGACCTATTCTCTTATCAAACATTCAAATTTTTTTAATTAAAATACTTTATTCTCTTAACGGCTATCTCCGGAACTGGATGCATCTCTGATATTTAAACAAGTTGATAGACTAGCTTTTTCACCTTTGTCTTGAGGATGAACCACATTAGTTGGTTCAAAACGTCTGACCTATTCTCATATCAAGCGTTCAAAATTTTTTAATTAAAATACTTTATTCTCCTAACGGCTATCTCTGGAACTGGATGCATCTCTGCTATTTAAACAAGTTGATAGAATGATTTTTTCACCTTTGTCCGGAGGATGAACCACATTCGTTGGTTCGAAATGTCTGACCTATTCTCTTATCAAACATTCAAATTTTTTTAATTAAAATACTTTATTGTCTTAACGGCTATCTCTGGAACTGGATGCATCTCTGATATTTAAACAAGTTGATAGACTGACTTTTTCACCTTTGTCCTGAGGATGAACCACATTAGTTGGTTCGAAACGTCTAACCTATTCTCTTATCAAACGTTCAAAATTTTTTAATTAAAATACTTTATTCTCCTAACAGCTATCTCTGGAACTAGATGCATCTCTGCTATTTAAACAAGTTGATAGACTTATTTTTTCACCTTTGTCCTGAGGATGAACCACATTAGTTGGTTCGAAACATCTGACCTATTCTCTTAGCAAACATTCAAAAATTTTTAATTAAAATATTTTATTCTCCTAACGGCTATCTCTGGAACTGGATGCATCTTTGCTATTTAAACAAGTTGATAGAATGATTTTTTCACCTTTGTCCTGAGAATGAACCACATTAGTTGGTTCAAAACATCTGACCTATTCTCTTATCAAACGTTCAAAATTTTTTAATTAAAATACTTTATTCTCCTAATGGCTATCTCTTGAACTAGATGCATCTCTGTTATTTAAACAAGTTGATAGACTGATTTTTTCACCTTTGTCCTGAGGATAAACCACAATTATTATAATATTATTGTTATTATTATAATATACAATAATTTATAATTATACATTAATAATTAAACACCAATTTGATATATAACTTAATCATAATTTTAATATTAAATAATTGTTATTATTATTTAAAATAATTTATAATTATAAATTTATTCACATAGTGTGTCTCTTCTATTTATACACCCAACACATAAGTCTAATCCACCGTGTATTATTTTCTGTTTATAAACCCAACATACACTCCCTAAACCAACTTCTTGAAAATATATATATATATATATCCCAGCTATACTGTTTGACTGCGATCTTATCCACTGAAACAACTTGATGAAAAAAATATATATATAAAAAAATCCGAGCTCCTACTGTTTAACTGCAAATATTTTCAAGGCTGACATTTAAAATAGAAAATAACCTTCCCATCAGTACTGAGGGTTTGGAGGATAATCCCTGTAGGGAATGGTCACTTTGGTAACGTTAAGCCTCGGCCGTCGTCCTCTCTGACAAGATGAAAAACTTTGAATGCGAGATGAATTTCAGCTGTTGAATGGGAAACTCAAAGAACTAAGCAATTATAATCACCCAACAGGTGTAGCTGGGTATGAATTGTGTACATTATAGATAGGATGCACGTAACCCCTATAACTAAGGCTACCGAGTCTCTTGGACTGCTGTAAATCTTTTAGCCGTTTTAAAAAAAAAAAAAAAATTAACAAAAAAAAAACACGCTGAATGATTTGAAAGGTTTCTAGTATGCAAACTACAGTCTAAATAAGTGCAAAGGGGGTTTTCAAATTTACCTGCAAGAGCGAGCGATTTCCAGAAGTCCGAGAGTGGAGAAGCCCGAACACCTCTCGAGCTTGAGAGCCTGCAGCATGTGACCGTGGCTCCGGACGAGCATAGTGAGGTCGTCGTCGTTAACGACCATTCTCCTGAGATGCAGAGACTTGAGGCAGAGGCAGGAGGAGGAGATCTCTGTAATCCAGGGGCGGGCGTAGGCGCCCCAGTCCTCCAGTATGAGGTTAAACATATCAGCCCTGGGCTTCCCCTTCAGCTTCAGTGACTCCAGCCGTTTGAAGCGCCGCGTGAGATCGGCGGGCCTTATAGTGTAGCAGAATGCCACGGTCACGTGCTTCCGCGTCAGGGCATCGATCCTGTACCACTGTTTGCACACCTGAGAGACCACGCTTCGATCCCTGGGGTCGTTCACGTAGTTCATCACGCACTCCAGGGCTTCTTCTGCGATTTCGTTGTCCATCATCCTCCCTCCTCGCACCATACTCGATCTCAACTCGTTATTTAGTGACCGCTGCATGAAATCAAAAGAAATGAAGCCCTCCCTCACTCATTTACTGTACATGTCAACTGCCATTGCCGTTCCCATTATTTGTGGACAAATGCATCCCAGACACAATTGTATAAAATCCAGACAGCGTTTGTTGCATAATTTATGCCCCTCTTACGCGGATTCGTACTGCGCCCTATTCTAACCGACATAGAATATTCTATGGATAGTTATGGATTCATTCCATTTAAAGCTGAAATTACTAACTACTGCACGGATCTTTACAATTGAATAGTATCTATGATTCATTAAACTAAGATTTTTAATCGCTGTACGGATTTTTTAAAATGACGTGTACATTTTTCACCGTTTAACAGCCTACTCGCCCAGGCGGATTTAACACTACGGTGACACTCGTTTCACGTGAAAGTAATGTGTTCTTACTTTACCTGATGAAAAGGAAGAAGAATAGTCGCTAACTAGACCGGCTCATCTCTGGCGTCATTTTTTTCTGGACTGTGCTCCACTCCTGTGCCTAATATTTTTTTTTTTTTTTTTATATTTAATAGATACACATACTCTGCTTATTCGCACGAATTAAGGAAGAGTCAATACATAAACTTGTTTGGGAATATGCCTCCGGATTTGTGTGATCAAACCATTATCTCTAGCGATTGGATCGTTGGACTGTGCTTTTTGATATTTTATAGTTTTTTTAATTGTAATTTAATATTTTTTAATTATTTGAATTAGTAATTTCATATCAAAAAGTGTTTTAATAAAATATTGATCACCATTAAATTTAAATATTTGATAAAAAAAATTATTGCAATTTAATATTTTTTCATTTAAATTTGTAATTTTACATCAAGTTAATCTACAATTATCCAAAATAATTTAAATTTAATTTTTTACTTTAAATTTAAATATTAAAATAATTGTAAAATATTTTATTTATAAGATAGATTTATTTACAAAAGTTATTTATAAAAAAAGAGTGCAATTAAAAATTATTTGTAACAACTTTACCAAAATGATATTTAAAGGAAAAAGAAAAATAAAATAAAAACTATTTTGGAAAATGTGTATTATTTTTATAATTTAATGTTGGGTGTTTTTTTAATACTTATTTTTATAATTTAATGTTGGATGTTTTTTTATACTTGTAATTATGTAAAAATTTGATTTATCTTATTATAAAATTAAATTTATAATTTAAAAATATATATTTTAATTAAGTAAATTTAATATTTTTTAATTATTTGAATTAGTAATTTCATATCAAAAAGTGTTTTAATAAAATATTGATCACCATTAAATTTAAATATTTGATAAAAAAAAAAATATTGCAATTTAATATTTTTTCATTTAAATTTGTAATTTTACATCAAGTTAATCTACAATTATCCAAAATAATTTAAATTTAATTTTTTACTTTAAATTTAAATATTAAAATAATTGTAAAATATTTTATTTATAAGATAGATTTATTTACAAAAGTTATGTATAAAAAAAGAGCGCAATTAAAAATTATTTGTAACAACTTTACCAAAATGATATATGCCAAAATGATATTTAAAAGAAAAAGAAAAATAAAATAAAAACTATTTTGGAAAATGTGTATTATTTTTATAATTTAATGTTGGATGTTTTTTTAATACTTATTTTTATAGTTTAATGTTGGATGTTTTTTTATACTTGTAATTATGTAAAAAATTGATTTATCTTATTATAAAATAAAATTTATAATTTAAAAATATATATTTTAATTAAGTAAATTAAAAAAAAAATATTGAAATATATATATATATATATATATAAAATGAGAATGAAAATTAATTTTTAATCATAATAATTTGAATATAATTATATAAATTTGAGTGAATATGAATGATAGTAATGGACTTTATTATTACAAATTAATTTAAATTAAACAATTTAATTTATGAGATTATTTTTATTTTTATTTTTAAAATAATTTAATGAATTAGTAAATTATGATATCTTTGTACACTAATTAAGAATTTATCTTTGTAATTAAAAATTTGATTTTTTCGTATTTATTTTACTAGTTAATCTTCTCATTGTGTAATAATAACTCAATATTTCACTTGTCCTTCATGATTTCTTTTGGATAAATTTTTTCTAATAATTTTTTTTAAATGTTTCAGTGTGTGTGTGTGTGTGTGTGTGTGTGTGTGTGTGTGTGTGTGTGTGTGTGTGTGTGTGTGTGTTGAAAGGTGTAAATGTACATTGAATAAATAGAAGATTTCACTCACTCTAATACGAGCATTGCTATTCCTTTTATGAGTGGAGTAAAATTGTGTTCTTCATAAGAATATGTAGATGACAGATATCTAAATCCACTCAAATAAGTTAGAAAGGGGCATACAAATATCTGGAGAGGACTCCACCTGTTAGATTTTAACTAATGATGAGCTTCTATTAGGATTGAAGAAGGCAGTATTGAGAAAGACGTCATTTTTTACATCATTTTTTGTTCCTTCTGTACAATCTAGTGTCAGAGCAAGAGGAATGGGAATGACAACAAAGGAGGTGGAACTAGAGTAGAGTGACGCTCTTCCAGAGGTGGAAAGAGAGACACTCTTCCAAAAAAAACAGTCTAATTTTTTAACTTCTAGGTTCTAAGTTTTGTAAATATGGAAAACATGATAATATAAACATCATTTTAGAATTTAAAAAAAAAATTCAAGCCAAATGGGTAGCACAATCTTACCTATGGGCACTGCAATTACATAAATTTTTTTTGGAATAGGAGCTATCTTCTAAAGTACACAATCTTGAATTCACCAACCAATTTCTAGGTAGTGCCTTTGAAATCCCACACACACCAATAAAACTAGCAATCCTTGAATGCTTCAAATCTCCTTAGTAGACCCCATAATTCGTCATTTTGGGGTAAAAGCAACACCAATGGCATTGATTTTGGCCAAAGCTTTGATAGATTACAACCACATCCAATCCATTAGATTGATTAAAAGAAGGTTGCACAAAAGCCACATCACTCCATGATTAATCTACAAAATTAAATATTTCCTTATGCTCTAGCTGAAGCTCCATCACATCTTTGAGGAGTTCTTCACTATTGCTAAATCTTTATGTTCCCTCTTTTATTATATCATAATATAGTATAATCATAATAAAAAAAATAAAAATAAAAAACTTATATATTAATAATATATATTATAAATTCACTTTAAAACATTTAAATATATAAAATAAAATAAAATATAAATATAAAATACAAAAAATTATTATTCTAATATTTTTTATAAATTTATTTTTTAAAACCCAATAAAACTTAATTTTATAGTAAATTAACTTAGAAACCAATGAAAAATCAAAATATCTCAAGATTTAGAGATTAGAATCTTTTTTTTTTCATTTAGGATGGGATTTAGAAAACTTTAAACAACATCTCACTTCCTAGCTAATTCCATCATTGTTGTAGTATCAAGTGTCAAAAATACTTAATTAAAATTTTGTATAATAATAAATATTAAAATTGATTTCAAAACATTTAAATATAAAAATTGTAAATTATTATTCTAATATTTTTATAGATTTATTTTTCAAAACCCAATAAAACTTAATTTTATGATAAATTAACTTAAAAACCAATGAAAAATCAAAATATCCCAAAATTTAGAGATTAGAATCTTTCTTTTTTCATTTAAGATGGGATTTAGAAAAATTTAAGGGAAAATACACTTCCTAGCTAATTCCATGATGGTTGCAAGATCAAGTGTCAATTTTTATTTGGAGGTGTGCCCAACCAAACCCATCATAGGAACACCTTAGGTGTAAATATATAAATATATTTTTTTAATAAAATAAGGAAGGAGAAAGAGAAAATTTTCCTAATATATAATATAAACTAAATGAGAAAAAAATATTTATTAAAAAACCTTTGCAATTAAGAAAATAGATATAGTTAAAAAGAAGAAAGATCTATAATTTTTTTATTTTTATTTTTCTAGTTTGGCACGACTACATCTTCATTATGTTCAAGGACTACATTTTCATCATGTCATCATGTTCAAGGACTACATTTTCATCATGTCTAATATATCACCCTGATTAGAGGAAACTGAACTAATAACTTTACATCAAAAGGTGTCTTAAGAGAGCACCCAATCACTCTTTATCCAAAACCTCCTAAATAATTAAAAAAATAAAATTAAAACCTTTTAAACAATTTAAAATTTAAAATTGAATTAAAATAAATAAAAAATTAATACACTATAAATACATTTTCAAATAAGTACACCAAATCAAATCAAATCAAAAAAAATTATATATATATATATATATATAAATAATATTCATATATATATCACAAATATTATGTTACATGTTAAGAGATTGTTCGGTTGTAATGGTTGTAATCATTATATATAAGATTGTTAATAATACATAATGTCAACATTTTCTTTAAAGGGATTGATCACAAGTAGCAATGTCATTGTTTTTTAAAAGATACAAGTTATCTATGGAGAAGCTAATTAGTAATTAATCAACACAAGTTTATTTAGATAAGGACGTGATTTAGGCATTGTAAGTTTATGACATAAATTTATGTTATTTTGTTAAAGGTTATTATTATTAATAATAATTTAATGAGAGTTTATTTCAAAATAGCTTAATTAAATGTGTTGGTTAAGAATATGTATTTAAGTGTAAGAAGTTTCAATTTTTCAAAGGAGGAGATAATCTAAGTCATATGATTGAAAGGTTGATGGAGGAGTTGCCCTCTATCTCGTGATGGCATTTCTCTGTGGTCTGGTTCTTGCTGTCGTCTTTGCCAGTATGGAGTGTGTTCATCAAAGTCGTCGTCTCTGATGTCATTATCGTGTTTCCTTCTATTGGCTATGTTGCTTGCATGGATGTTCCTCGTGCCCCTTACCTCTATTGCATCTGCTTTCAGCATGCTCCATGGTGGTGTTTTGTCGATGCTTTTTTTTTTGCAAACTCTGGTCTCCAAGTTTGCATGCTTTCCTCAGCCCTTGTCGCCCCCTCTTTGCAACCGTGCGTTATTATGGGGGATTTGCTGGAATTTCTTCCACCACAGTCGCGTCGTGGAGTCTTGGTTGCTCGGCCTAATGCAGTCATATGTTACTTAGTTGTCGTCGTTCAAGAGGTTTCTTCTCCGGTGGCGTTATGATGTTGATTAGCCATGGGGTTGCTGCAAGTATTTTTACAAATGTTGGATTTTGTTGCCCTGCCTGGCAGGATTTTGTGCCTCATTTGTTATTTTTTGGATTGTTATCGGTCTCCTTGTATTTAGGGGTTTTGGCCTTGTAAGTTTCTGCTTTACAGGGTTCAGTTTTGTTCTTTTCTATGCTCTAGGATTCATTTCCTCTTGTGTGGACCCTAGGTTTTAAATGTTTTGTCTATAATGTGTAGCAATATTCCTTATGGAATGGTCTTCGAGCTGACCCCTTTAGGTTTTTTGTTTGGTTGTTGATAATTTTCTTCTCAATTTGTGTATCTGTAATGCATTTATGAATATGCAAATTGTAATTTCATTCTTCTTTGATGAATAACATTATGTGTCTTTCTATACTAAATAAATAAATAAATCTAAGTCACCTAGCTTGTTTTGGTATTCAAGTTTGATGCCTTCAAAGTTTAAAATTTTCAAAAATAAAATTCAGTGTTAAGTTTGACATTCTAAAAAATAGAATATTATATATGTGTGTGTGTGTGTGTGTGTGTGTGTATTCCCAAAACACCTTGGACTAAAGAATTTGTCCCCTTTGCAATACTAAGAGAGTTGAAGATGAAATGCACTTTCTCTTGGAGTGTCCGACCCTTACTCACTTTTTCTCTCCTTTCCAAAACATTTTTCACACTCTGAGCCTTCATGAATCATTAAGTCAAACTCTTCTCTCACTTCTTTTTTATCATAGAAATAAAATATTAAAGAACCTCACTTAATCACTTACTTTCTTAAGGTTCTATAGATCATATTAGTCTTTGAGAATGTTAACCACTACCATCATCATCATCATAATAAATGAATGAATGAATGATATTTTAATGTCCACGAGACTAAAAATAGTCTATGGGACTACCAGCCTCCTTGTTTTTTTGCCTTCTGTAATTCAACCCTTTTCTTACTCAAATTTATGATGAGTTGACCCAACCTTCTAACATTTCCCTCACTAAAAAGACAATGCCACGGAATTGATGTTAACATACTGTGGTAATTGTCCCTGATGTCTCTGAAAGAATCACATCCCAAAATGAAATTCTTTTCTTATTCCACTACCCCGGAAGTGCAAAGAGTACACACCCTTTCTTCCCAAGCTTCTTTAGGTCTCTTCCACCATCATGTTTCACACTGAAGTTGATGTGAGTTAGTTATTAATTGAGCAATAAGATTCTTTGCTCTCCACGGAATGCTAGCTCCAATATACTCTTTTTGTTGGAGATCACAAGTGGGGTTGAATTCTTGAACATAGTACTTATTCTTTCTACCCAACTCTTTTCACCATATACCCTTACGGGAATTCTCCAGCACAAAATTATTTAACTCCTTGTTATTTGTGGGACATGCATTAAGGTAAATATTCCATTTTTTCATCCATTTGTTGTTCAGTCTCATCCATGATTTCTTTCTTTCACTCATGCCTTCATTGAAGATAACTTTCGGCCATCTACCTCCTCCCATTTTCTCAATTATTTTTAGATACCTTATAAGGCACACCATAGCAATTGTTTCGATGCTAGTTGCTCCTGTTTCACTCAACATTATCTCATAAGGAACCAAACATTTTATTTTGAACTTGCTCATGATCAAGAGTTTTTGAATTTTTTCAATTTGTTTCCATTTTGAAATGGGGATGCTGCTAGCCCACAATTCACACCCATATAATATCACTGGACAAACTAGGAGTCCAAAAATCACTTTAATCATGTTTCAATCCCATAAATCTGCCTCTCTACATCTGTTTTGAAGTGCATATAATGCTTTCCACCCTCCTAAAATTATTTTCTTTTAGCAATCCTCTCAATTAAGCTTGTTTTTGAAATCGATCTTGAGGTACTTGTATTCATTTACTTCTTCAAGAATGTTGCATTCAAAGAAGAACGTATGCTGACTTTGCTTCCTTTTATTAGAGAAAATCATTATTTTGGTCTTACTGGTATTGACTTGCATCCCCACTGCTTTACAAAAATGCTCAAGGGCATATAGGTGCATGAGAAATCCATGGGCCGCTTTAAAAACCAATACAAGATCATCGGCATATAGAAGAAGCTTTATCACAAACTCCCCCAATCGAACACCATCCGCACCTTGCAAATTTAGGCACTCTTCCAATTTGTCAATATAAAAACCAAAAAGGGTAGGGAATAAAGGGAAACCTTTCTTGACTCCGATATCACTTCTAACATTTTCTGAAATGCCTGCTGAAGTTCTGATTTTAACTTTCACCTATTCATAAAGCCTATGGACAACAACTCTATATTGTAAAGGAATTTCAAGTTCCTCCATTCTACGCCACAACTTATCTCTAGGGACCGTGTCAAATGCCTTTTTGAAGTCAACAGAGCAGCAAAATACTTCTTCTCCCCCCCCCCCCAAAAAACCTTTTCAACAATGTGTCTCAGCGTGATACCATGATCTACTGTAGAATGCTTTGGCCTAAAACCCACTTACCCTTTTTCCCTCTTTTCTTTTACTTTTGCCCACTTACTAATTATATTTTCTACCATGCCACTGAAATTATTTGCAAACAAAGGATTGATCATAATTTTTATATAGTTGAAAGGATTATTAATGTCTCCACTTTAGAAAGGGGTATTGCTAGACTAGTTGTTCAATCCCTTGGGAATCCTTATTGAGTGACGTTGTTTAATATTTCCATGATGTGCGGTGCCAAAATATTCATTCCCCACTTTATATATTTTTCTTGAAGTTCAACCAAGTCCTTTTCCTTCCCAGTTTTTAACTTTTTAATTCCTGCCTCCACATCTTGTATTGTGAAAAGCTTTGTAGTTGTGTTGATCCTGGGAGGAGGCTCAACCTCTAATTCTTTTTCATAGATTTTACTTGCATATTCAAACCATTGAATGGATGTAATATTATTTTCAAATTGCTTCTTCCTTGGTTGAATTTCCTACCAAAAATGTTTTGGGTTATTCTTGCCTAGATATATCAACTCTTCTCGCCTTGTTTGCATGAACTTGTATTTTTTCATTTTTTAAATATGCTTATATAACTTTACATTCATCTTCCCCTCTCCTTCCTTTTTCAAGGTTCTCCTTGCCATTTTGCATTCCTCATCGAACCATGCATTCACAGGAAAATAATTTGATTCTGATTTCCTATTTTTTTCTCTTATGCACTTATCAAGTGCACCACTGATTATATTTGTTAACTCATTGTTAGGTCCCTATATTACTATTATAGTCCCTTATTGTTGTTATTGTAACCCCCTGATTGTTATTATTGTACCCCTGTAACCCCCATATTGCTATTATTGTGCCCTTAAATTATTATTGTTAGGTCGGCTAGGATTACATTGTGGCCCCATGGACTCCTATATATAGAAAGGAGGTTTTGTAATTTGTATCATCCAAGAATTGTTCATTCATGTAATGTATTGGAGATTTCCCCCTCGAAGTGGCTTATTTCTAAGGCGTTGATATCTCTTTTATTTTATTTTTGGAGTTGGTTTCCCAACAGTTGGTATCAGAGCTTTGGATTCTAGGGTTTTCGCTGCTCCAAACAGGTCATCGTGGAATTTTCGCTATAAATTTTTTTCTACGAAGGTTTAGAAGCTAAAAGTTTTAGAGTACAAAGCTAAAATCCTAAGGAACATCGTCGCAAACTATAAGAGCTTGGTTCCCAATATTTTCAGAGATATGATCTGTGGAAGTTAGGTCTTTTTGCAGGCTCCTCAATTTCACTTAAAAAGGTCATCATGGAATTTTCGCTATAAATTTTTTTCCACGAAGGTTCAGATGCTGAAATTTTTAGAGCACAAAACTGAAATCCTGAAGAACATCGTTGCAAAATTTCAAAGCTTGGTTCGCAATATTTTTGGAGTTATGATCTGTGGAAGTTAGGTCTTTTTCAGGCTCCTGAATTTCATCTCAAAGAGGTGATCATGGGAAAATCTTCATAACTCTCTCTCTGAGCATTGGATTGGAATTCTGTAAAAGGTGACTGGAAGTACACGGACTGTAGTTTCCTGTCTATAAATTTCAGAGCCAAAGGAGAAAACAGTGACACGTGGCAAGTCGTACAAGTTCGCTCTACTGAACCAGTGCATAATTAGGTCATTGTGGGAGATTGGAAATAACTTTGTCTTGAAGAATCCAAATCAAGTTAGACCTATGGAAATTAAAAGAAGATTCAGGGGGATATGTCAGGGATAAATTTCAGATATTGAAGATCCAAAATCACAGAGATAATTCAGTTTCAATATCGAGCTCCTCAAAATCAAGAAAATGGTGTGTATTTTTTTTCTTCAAATTGCATAAGTCTTATTTGAAAAATCAGTTTTAAGTGATTCCAAAGGCCTATTGAGCATAGATATTAGTATTGGGTTCTAAAATGCCACCTAAAAAGAATTCAACACCCATTAAGCCCTCAGATTACTCTACTATGACTCATGAAGATGAAGAATTGCAACATGATCTATCAAAACTACAAGAGCAAGTGCACCAAAATTCGCTCTCGCAAAGAGCAACAAAAAATTAAATGGATGTTTTGAAGAAAAGCATGGAAGCTAAGATGGATGGTTTGAAGAAAGGCATGGAAGCTATGATGGATGGTTTGAAGAATGGTATGGAAGAAAAAATGGAAGGTTTGAAGGAAGACATGGAAGGTTTGAAGGAAGGTTTGTCAAAGTTGATACAAGAAATGATTCCTAATGGCGAAAAGATAGTAGATGAAAATCATGATGAGAACAAAATAAATTTTAATAGTGATTTCATAAACTCTAATGTTGGATTAAAGAACCACCATATTCCAAAGATGGATATGAGGAAGTTTGATGGCAAGGATCCCGTAACATGGATACTACAGATGGAGCAATATTTTGATCTCAATAATGTGCAAAACACACAAAAGGTACGCATTGCAACTTTACATTTATAACAAAATACATTTGTATGGTATCGATGGCTTTGCTCCTGTAAAAAAATTGTCACTTGGTCAATTTTTACGGAGGAAATGATAGCACATTATGGGGATACAAAGAGAAACACCTTCTTTAGCCAATTGATAAATCTCAAACAAAAGGGTTTAATGGGGGAGCACATTGAGGACTTCCAAAAATTGAATATAAGGGTAACTGATATTCCAGAGGAACACAGGATTGATCTCTTCATAGTCACTTTAAAGGATAACATCCAACATGAAGTTCGCGTTTTGGAACCTGATTCATTGGAGAAGGCATTCAGGTTGGCAAGAAAAGTTGAATGTAAAATTATGGCGACAAGGAAGCCTACCACTCAATTCTATAAAGAAGGAAGTGTTGCTACGCCTAGATTTCCACAACCTACAAGGTTGACACCACAAAAATTGAAAGAAAAAAGAGCAAAAGGGCTTTGCTACAGTTGTGATAGCAAATACACTAAAGGTCATAAGTGTGCTGAGAAGAAATTATTTTACATAGATTGTGAAGAGGAAGAAAAAAATGAACAAGAAGAGGATATACACCAGGAACCAACCCAAGAAGAGGAAGAAATGAGTCTGACCATATCGTGTAATGCATTGGCAGGAATTACCACTCCTCAAACTCTCAAGATAGAAGGACATATCAAGAAGAAAAAGGTAATAGTGTTGATTGATTCAGGTAGCACCCATAATTTTTTTCATTGTAAGGTAGCCAAGGAATTGAATTGTTTCCTATACCCAGCACCAGAATGTCAAGTGATGGTTGCAAATGGAGGAACTATAAATTGTTCTAGAAAATGCCATAATATCAAGCTAACCATGGGGGAATATGTATTGAATAGTCTAATGCTTTCCATTCCTATGGGAGGTGTTGATGTTGTACTAGGAGTACAATGGTTACAATCTTTGGGGACGGTAGCTTTTAATTTTCAAGAACTTTTCTTGAAATTTTTTTCAGAAGGAAAGGAAGTCGAATTACTGGGTATTGCGGGGAAGCCAGGAAGGATAATAAGCTCTAATGTCATGACAAAGCTTCTAAAGAAAGAACAGCGAGGCGTAATTGCACAATTATGCTCACTAGAAGTTCCAACATCAAAATCATCTATTTCTGCAGATCTCCAACAAGTCTTCGACAATCATTCCAAGGTGTTTGAAACTCCCAAAGGACTCCCACCTATTCGTGATCATGATCATGCTATTCATTTGATTCCAGGAAGTGTTCCTCCAAACATCAGGCCTTATAGATATCCTTATTTCCAAAAGAGCGAAATTGAACGTATGATTGCAGAAATGTTAGAGGCGGGTATAATTCAACCTAGTCAAAGTTCTTTCTCTGCTCCTGTAGTATTGGTACACAAGAAGGATGGATCATGGCGCATGTGTCCTGATTATAGGGAGCTCAATAAGCTCACCATTAAAGATAAATTTCCCATTCCTATGATTGATGAATTATTGGATGAATTACATGGAGCAATTTATTTTACCAAGTTGGATCTTCGTTCAGGATATCATCAAATTAGAATGAAGACTCAAGATATTCCAAAAACAACATTTCAAACTCATGAGGGTCATTATGAATTTTTGGTCATGCCTTTTGGCCTTACCAATGCACCTTCTACATTTCAATGGTTGATGAATTCCATTTTCAAACCCTTCCTTAGAAAATTTGTGCTAGTATTTTTTGATGATATACTAATCTACAGCAGGTCTTGGAAGGATCATGTTGAACATGTTGACAGGGTGCTCAAACTATTGCTAGAGAAACAATTATATGCAAAAACATCCAAATGTTTCTTTGGAGTACAAGAGGTGGAATATCTGGGTCATATTGTATCTCACGAGGGTGTTAAAGTAGACCCTAACAAAATTAAAGCCATTAAGGAATGGGAAGTCCCCACAACCATAAAGCAGTTGCGAGGATTTCTCGGGTTAACAGGGTATTATCGCAAGTTTGTTAAGAATTATGGGAGAATAGCAGCACCTCAAACAACATTATTGAAGAAAGATGCATTTTCATGGACTCCTGAAGCAACTAAGGCCTTTGAACATCTTAAAGAGGCAATGTGCCTAGCACAAGTCTTAGCTACACCAGACTTCACAAAAACCTTTATTGTGGAATGTGATGCCTCAGGAAATGGAATTGGTGCAGTTTTAATGCAGGAAGGAAGACCCATTGCTTTTGAAAGTCGTCCAATCAAAGGAAAGTATTTACAGAAACCTATTTATGAGAAGGAAATGTTAGCAATGCTGCATGCACTAAAGAAATGGTGAACTTACCTAATGGGAAGACACTTCAAGGTAAAAACTGATCATGATAGTCTTAAACACTTTTTGGAACAAAGACTATCTTTAGAAGAGCGACAAAAATGGGTCACAAAGATGTTGGGTTATGACTTTGAAATAATCTACAAAAAAGGAAAGCTTAATGTTGTTGCAGATGCACTCTCAAGGAAGAATGAAGAGGTGGAAGCATTTCTTTGTGCCATTTCTATTATCCAACCAGATTGGATAACTGAAGCAAGAGATGAATGGAAGAAGGACAAAGATGTATGGACACTCATTCAAAAGTTGCGGCAAGATCCTAGTACATCTGATACATTTAGTTGGAAAAATGATTCCTTATGGTACAAAGATCGCTTATATCTTTGTAAGAATTCCCAACTAAAACAAAATATTCTTTTGGAATTGCACACTTCTCCTTTAGGAGGACACTTAGGATTTTTTAAAAATTACCACAGGGTGAAGAAAGAATTTTTTTGGGATAGCATTAAATCTCATATTCAAAAGTTTGTGGCAGAATGTTTGGTTTGCCAACAGAATAAATTTGAGACAATTAAGACATCGGGTCTTCTACAACCTTTATCCATTCCAAGTCAATGTTGGGAGGAGATTTCAATGGATTTTATCACAGGTTTACGTAAGTCCGAAGGAAAGAGTGTCATCATGGTGGTAGTTGATAGACTTACCAAGTATGCACACTTTTGTGCATTATCTCATCCATTTAAAGCAAGTACAGTTGATACTACATTTATGGACACAATTCAAAAGCTACATGGGAACCCAAGGGTTATTGTGAGCGACAGAGATCCCATTTTTACTGGAAAGTTTTGGACGGAGTTATTTTCTTGTTTGGGTACTCAATTAGCTCATAGCTCATCTTATCATCCTCAATTCGATGGTCAAACTGAGATAGTAAATAAATTTTTGGAAGGATATCTTCGTTGTTTTGTATCTGATAAAGAAACACAATGGGTCAAGTGGTTACCTCTCGTTGAATGGTGGTATAACACTTCCTTCCATATTGCAGCAAAAATGACCCCATTTATGGCACTTTATGCATATCATCCACCATCCATCACATCATCTTTAAGAGAAAATTCGAAGGTTCAAGCAGTGGAAGATCACATCGAGCATCAACAAGAAGTTCTCCAACTCTTAAAGGATAACTTCAATTTGGCACAAAATCGAATGAAACAACAGGCAGATCAACATCGCAGCAAGAGAAGTTTTGATGTAGGAGACTGGGTATTTTTATGGATACAACCATACAAACAAATGTCCCTCAAGCAAGCTAAGAAGGATAATAAATTATCGCCAAAGTAATATGGTCCTGTTATAGCTGCTACAACACCACCCAAAATTTTGGGTATATTCGAAATTTTGGGTCCCCCTCTGCTCGCTTAGTCGTTAAAGTCTTTCACCCGACCTGCAGTCAGTGACATCCTAGCGACCTATCCCAAACCACTCATGACCATTCTCACCATCATGATCAGATGATGTTGCTGCAATCACGCCATGTGTGGGAGGGATCATCCAGCATACGCTCAAATAAAAAGTTTATGTGCATTGAGGATGTACATTAGTAGCCCTCTCGCCATGGGTCATTAAGCATGTTGTTTGAATACTTCTCTTAAACTCGTTAGTCTCATATGTTTTATCTAGAGACACCATTTTCAAAGAGTAATTGTGATGTTGTAATGTTCCACACAGGTCGACCCCACGAGTGACAAACTCCTCAATCTTGTCACGACATCAAGGGAAATAAAATTGAGCTCAACAACAAGGCCAAAGTTGCGAAACAGGGGAGGAGGAGGAGCAAGTGACCAATACTGTTAAAAGGAGGATGGTGTGATACATGTTGAGTAGAGAAAGAACCTTTTATGTCACTGATGCAAAAGCTTTCTTCACTAGTGCACACCGAATTGGAAATGTCCGTACCGGATGCCATCTCACATAAACCAGAAGAATTTGCTATGATCTAGGCTTACGTATGAGCAAAATGAAGTATTTATATTCCGAGATGGCAGGTGTCTCACCTTAAAGGAAGTTTTGGAGATCCTGCACAATACCATCTAAATGTCGATGGGTGCACATAAAGGAACATATTTCACCACTTCGACAAGTCTAGCCTGAAGCATAGCCTGGGTGAACAAAGTGGACTCAGAAGATTTACATAGAGAATGACAATCTCATTCAAGGCATTTTCGTGCCAAGTAGCAGTGCGAGAGCACACATGTTGGTGTTGGCAAGCCAACGGCAGAGTTTCAAATATCAACCACACCTTTGGGAAACAATATCTCTTAACCTTATCTACACGGTGGGTGCAAATTTATGAACCAAGGTTATGGTTTTAAATATTATATAGTTAAACCAAGGCAAAAAATCATATGGTTTAAAAATCATAGGATATCGTGGAGCAGAACTATGTGAAAACATTACAAGTGGGTGCACATTCGATGGACCAAGGTTACGTTGTATATTTAAACTAAGGCGCAAATCCATATGGTTTCAAAACCATACAAGATGGCAGAGCATAACTACACGATGGACATTACAATCGGGCTCAAATACTTTGATGCCGAAGTTTTCAACCTATGTTAAAAGGTTTGGAGCAGATATGTATATTTAGTGGTCCAAAGTCGTGTTTAAACATTGCAGCCAAAATATTATAATAACTACGGTGCGATAATAGTCAAAAAAGACCAGAGTTGTAGTAAGTTTGACGAACCATCATCCATGTTGCAAATAGTGCAGGGTTGCGGCTTTGCTGAAGAAGGTTACGATATGCATGGTTGTAAAACCGTTTTTTAATCAGAACACGTAGACTCAACGATGATTTTGTGGCATGGGCCACTTAACTACGTGGCCATATAACCATGAGATATGTATTACCCATGGTAAAAAATTTGGACGAAGATATATATAGTGACCAAAATTTATATTCGAACACAAAGCAGAACATTATAACAAGTCTGCAGTGGGAATGTATAATAACTATAGCGCAATAGTAGTCGAACGAAAGGCAGAGTTGTAAAATCACGATCCATAACTCAGGTTGTAAATGATGCATAGTTACAACTTTGCTAGAGGAGGTTACGACATGCACGGTTGTAAAATCATTTTCTAATCAGAGAACGCAAATTTTGTGGTGATTTTGTGGCACGGGCCACTGAAATAACGCGGTCATATGGCTGTAATTAGCACCATTTGAGCAACGTATCATTTTTTACTTCCATCAATTTAAGCAACGTATCAAATGTGCTAAGGTAACGCATATTATTCTACGTTCAGAAATTGTGGGTTCTGTCACAGGTCGCTGGATATTAGCTGTGTAATAAGGCGAAGGTTACACATCCTTTCATCCCGAAAACAGATTCTAATGGCATTGTCCAGCTGCACTTTCATGCGGGATATATGGTAGATATATGCTCAAATTTCCTTCATATTTAACATCTGAGTCAAGTAGCGACTACCATCTCAACGCGATCCGTTCGATTCTGCCTCTAACGAAATCTGCTCGTGCCCCATGAAGGACGTGATGGATAATAGAGCACGGTTCGACAAGGACGCAGTACGTTATTTAACCACGAGGTCGCAGTTTAGCCCAGGTCGCTGAGTCGCAGACCTATGAGGCAAGTTTAAAGCGCGACTTAGTGGTGGTAGCGACCCTGTGACCCTTTTGAAGTCTCAGCCCAAGTGAAGGTAAAGTCGCGCGACCCCTCCAGGTCGCTGAGTCGCGATACATGCTGCTGGGCAAGAAACGCGACCATGCGACTGTGCGACCCCTCCAAGGTCGCGAGGTCGCAGAAAGGTGTGCCCAAGGAAAACTGCGACCCAAGGAAATTCTCCGACCACGCGACCCCAATTGCGAAATGAAAATTTCTCCTCAGAGTTTAACCTCTCTCAAAGGCAACGCCCACGCAGCAAAATTCACACTCTTAAATAGTGTGAACGTGCATTAAAAGAAGTGGTAGGTGCTTGAAAGGGGAGCGAAAGGATATTGTAGGCTACGCACAGAAGCATGGACACGTGACGCAAAAGTTACCAATCTTGCAAGACAACGAATAATTAAGTATTGGGTAAGAGACCCTATGATCACATTGCTAATAGAACACCAACAATGTGTCAAGAAAATGTGCGCGTGCACATATATCAGCCTCTTCAAAATATAGTAATGCACCACGTTTTAGCTATGCGAGGAGTATGCAAGGAAGTGAAGGAAAGCCTTCAAGTATTGGCATTAAAAGGGAAAGCGCATTCGTGTCAATACCCTTCTACATCATACTTTTAAAATGCATGCACTCCCTCAGTTCTGCCAATAGGAACACCTCCGCCTTTATGCCTTGACAACGACTGGTACCCTTTGCTTTCGGCAGATTGGTATTGCAATTACAAGTGGGTTGCTTTGAAGATATAACAAGAAACTATTTTCTATGCCGGGGTAACTGTTGAAGAAGCTCGTTTCGGGTTTCCATGGGGCACATAACTCAACAGGCTGTAAATTTCCAGATGCCATTGTTTGTAGCCTTAAGCTTCCCAAAATACTTGCTGTTATGCATTCAAGAATAAGTGAGGACTCCACCAAGAAATAGTTAGAGGCAGAGAAATCTGTTTTACATTCAGTAGCAGAGCCTCAAAAGAGGGATGAAGTGAAATGCCCTACCCCTTTTTGCTGGAGCATCAAGAGTATAGACTTGGCTGCGTCTTTCGAGTGGGGTATCCATTTTACCCCAACCTTTGGATTTCGCTATGATCATGGAGACTAATGATGATGTGCCTCTCTTTGACTCAAACATATACAAGTCAAAGAAGATAAGATACCCGAGACTCTCCGATCGAAGATGACAAGTATTGCTTCTCTAATAAATGGGAAAATTGATGAACATGAAAATCTACGGCAACCATTGAGGATGCGAATGAAGAAGCCCATGCCTATCAACCAATTCAATCCAAGAGAACTTTGTGCATGGGAAAGATTATGATCCTGACAAAGAAAGGGCACAGAGAAAGCTTACCCTAGCCATTCTCTCCGACGATTCAGTAGCTCCATACTTGACCACACAGGGGTCTAAGTTATTATTTTCATTCTTGCAATTGATTTAATATGCCCCTAACATTATGATTCATAAATGAAGACATGTGACCTAAGCTATGTGACTACAGGTGGAAGTTGTTGGTCTGTGCAATGAGCCAAAGTTTTTCCCAGCAAGCAAAATGGCTTGTTTTCGAAGTAAGGAATGTGAGACAAGGAATACTGCTATAAAATCCAGAGATCAGTCCAATGAAGGCCACAAGTCGCTGATCTACCCAAGGTCGCAGGTCGCATATCTGTCGAGGTCGCAAGTCGCGGATGGTCCGAGGTCGCAGGTCGCGGATGGTCCGAGGTCGCAGGTCGCGGATGGTGTGAGGTCGCAGGTCGCAAGGAAACCCAACGGTCATGAAGGTGAAAAGTCAAGGAGCCCGAAGGGCAAGCTTTGCTCTATAAATACTGCCTTAGGGAAATTGTAAAGAACCTTTGTTTTGGGGACTCGAGCTGAGTACATTGTATTACCAGAGGATTATACATTTGAGCATGAATACAAGCATTTTGAAAAATCCCTTTGTGGATCTGGTGTTGTCATATGTATGAGCACTATTGAGTATTATGTTTTAGTTTCTGAACATCTTAGATTAAGGGAACTGTATCTTTAATTCATATCACAATTGCATAACAGTTTGCTGAGTATGTTAATGGTGGTTGAGTTCATTTCACTTTCTTAACGAACATTGATGGCTTTGTTTATTAGCATTTGTGTTATCATTTAAAACTTTTAGGAAGTGAAGAGTGTTATTGCCATGAGGAATTGTTTCTTTTGTGGTCAGAACAGTTTACAAGCATGACCCTAATGAAGTGTTGTTAACAACACTTCCTTCGGTCTTCATGCTTTATTATTTCCTCTTGCTACTCATAGTGTTATATGTACATTTAATGCATCAATCATATGTCTGGTATCATTTGATTAGGTGTGTATCCACTGTTTTATAGAATTTAAGCGAGACCCAAAGAAAGGAGAAATCAACGGTAGCCGGACCCACAACCCGGACGGGATCCCTATTCCAAACGGTTCAAGGTCTAATTGGGACCTTTTACCGGGGAGATCCCCTGCTGTTGGTCGGACATATTTTCCCGTCAATAGAATTGGCGCTAGAAGGAGGGCCAAATGACAAGCTGAGCCCTTAGAGCCTGTAGTTAATCTCATATCTGTAATGGCTCATTCCCAAATCATTCTCCCGAGATGTTTGTAGGAGTTTTATGAGTCTCGATGTCTCATCCCTGATGAAATTATGTATCACTTGTCCCAGTTAAAATTTGATGGTGAAAACGGAGTATCCATAACCCAACACCTTTCATATTTCTGTGACTTTGGTGAGTACTATGAAATTGACAATGAAGGTTTGATTTGTTTTCTTTTCTTCCTCACTCTACAAGGTCGCGCTAAGCAATGGTGCCGCACATTGCTAGAAGCTTCCATCCATTCGTTTGAACAACTCACCAGTGAATTACAACAAGCTTTTCATAGGTACGATTTTCAAAGTTTTTTGATAAATCTAAATGACATCAGAATGGAACCTCAGGAACCTCTAGATGAATTTTCCATCAGATTTGTTCATTATTGTTTTGAGTTCCTTGAAAAGGATGTCGATTGGAAGTTGTTAAGAGAACAGTTCACGTATGTGATCCTCGTTTCCCTTGAACAATTTCAAGTAGCAACCTAGCCTGATCCTAGTGTTCCTTATGATGACCCGCAAGTTTCCAGCTGTTCAGACTGCGTCCCCAATGTTTCCTTGTCCATCTCCCCGAGTCCAGACAACATTCTGGGCTTCCAGGAGAGTATTGCTTTTTGTGATATTATTGCTCCTCCTCCTGAGTTGTCGGGTAGTGGAGTTGTGACCTCGAAATTTATGAGCAATGATAGATGGGTGCAAGAGGATAAAGCCTATTATACTACCTTTGAGTATTTCACGCACCCTATTGAATCATAGCTTGAAAACTATAGTGGCACATTATCTCTCCCGGTTCATGAAACCTACCTCGAGCCCACTCGATGTCTCCTTAGACACAGTGCTAAATCTGATTCGCATATTGATTATGAATCGAATCCTATCCCAGATGAGGTTGATCCCCTTACAGAGCCTCCCAGATCATTGTTTTCTCCGAATGACACAGATGTGCATATTGAAAAACCTTGTATGGTTAAGACCCCTGCGGCTCAATCTTTTCATTCATTATTCCACGATTTATTTCACAAGTCCGCCACACCAGTAATTTATTCGAGTCATTCAAAATTTCCTTATACTGGTATTGGCGGCAATCATAAGTACGCAGATGCTGTTTCACAATCACAGTCCAAAATCGATGAATCTTTTAGATCTGATCTTTCTCACTCGAAATCTTTATACAACCATAGGAGCGATTTCTTGTCAGGGCAACCTCAAGATGTCCTCTTTATTAATCCATCCCAGTCGGTAACTCCCGAGGAGCCCAACATGCCAGGGACCCAACTTGACCAAATCGATGGTTACACCGATCACTGCTTATCTGAAAACATATTCACTAATACCGTGGAGGACTGTCACTCGTATCTCGTTGCCGACCACATGGAGACACCAGAGTTCGATAATTCGCTCTATGAAGATTCGAGTACCCACCAGGGAATCGAAGCACTTCCCCTTTTGCCGGCTGTTACCCTTAGTCCTTCTGATCCTGACAAGACCCCTCAAACAACTCCAACCAGGGTTTCTCAGCTTAGGGTTTCTGAAATAATGACTCCCAAGTACCATGCTCCTCCCAGCATAACCACGTCGGATATCATTTCTTCTGGGTGGATTTTTCATTCTAATGAGGTTTCCTTGAGCACATATTCCTGTCCCCCAACAGCTGGTATGCAACAACCGATGTACCCCAATTTATTCGCTGGTAAGAAAACACCGGCCATTGTCTCTAATCTTTCAAGTTGTTGCTCAGCCATTACCAGTTGCAATCAGGCACTAACATGTGATTTCTGGAAAACCCCTCAACTACCCGAAAACCTTACCGTAGATCCACCCCATCCTGGAAAATCTAAAGAATCTGATACATCGATCTATCAATCTGTCAGTGCGCAAATATTTGACCAAATTGATACAAATCCCATTGACATTTTGCAACCCACCACAATCCATCATCACATCCATTCGCTTGTTGATCTCGCCAAGCAATCAAAGTTGGGAAGCCCCCCACTCGAAGGTCCGGAGTTTGTTCAAGGCGGTGAGGAATTTCAGGCTCCACTAAACGTGGATTCGGATCCCCATACCCTTGACCAAACCCAGGAGCAATCTCGAACTAGGGTTTTCAAAACTAGGGTTTATACACTTGGATGCGCAAGCATCTATAATTCGCCTGGAACATGCTTATTGTTTCCATTCCATAAAACTGATGGTCCTCAACACCATGATGAGATTGCCGGTCAACTCGACCAACCCTATTCTGTGGATGTGCCTACAAATAGGCAATGGCTCACCCAGCGCCCATCAGACCTAGGCTTGTGCATGAATAGATGTGTGTCATTTATAAATGTTGAGTTTCAAGAACATGTTGTTGTGTATCGGGATGAGAGTGGAATTCAGCTTGCACAATCTATTCTGGCATGTTCTTTGGTAAGTATCCATGATCTGCTTGCCATTGCACCTGCTCTTTAGGTAAGTTTTGTTGTTACTGCACTTTTTTGGATGCTAGCTCTGATCCTGAGCATTTTTGTTATTGCAGGATGGGAACTAATGCGGTGGCTACACTGGAAAGATGATTTTACATAACTCGACCGCCTCATGGGTTAAACTAGGGTTTAGGTGTAGGCTAGCTAGGACTTGTTAATAAAAATTTTAGTTCAAAGTTAATTAGGTTTACTTGCCAAATTTTTACTTCATAATTTAAAAGTGTGTTTACTATTTTTTCTTACGATTAATATCCTAGGCACCATCATGTTACAATTGTTTTGCACTCATTTCTTTTTAGTTTGCTTGTTGCTGCATAAATAATTACTGCTTGTATCGTGCCTCTTTTCCACCTACAACTGGTTGATCGTTCTCGCACATGGAGTTGCATTACATCTTGAGCCTCGCCTATTACATTGCGTCGTACACTATCTTCCTCACATCATTTCCGCAGATTGTTGATATAGCTTTGAAAATATTCCACATATCGCCGATCATTGCATGAGCCCTCATTGAAACCCTATCGCCTTGCGGATTTGTTCTGCCCCAACTGCTGAAACAATAACCCCATTGTTTGTGTGAGGTTGCGGGGGCTATCTCAAGAGGCAGCTTTCTCTTAGGACAGGTCATCGAAGTCGCATCCTCAACAAGATGCTTATGAGTCCAAACTTATTTAGCCAGGGGAGACACGAGCCGGTTGCTTGTGGGAGACCTAATGAGTTTGATGGCCCAATACCTGCAAGCCTAAGCCTTGTGCCCAACATAGTCTTGGACATCTTAATGATCTGTTTTGCGCGCTTCGCCTATTGTGATAGATGGGATGTGAAGGTTTGGCACAAGGGCAAATCCAAATCAGGATATCTTTCAGTTTCTGTAAAACAAGAAACAACCTCTCTAGCTCGTAAAATAATTCGGGATCCCTCATCCGCCCATGAAGAATAAGTGCCACGAGCACATGAAAATAAGTGCTACAAGCACATGAAACAAATAAGTGTAAAGGATCGAGAAAGGCTTCCTGCGCAGAGAGGTAATGCAACGACTCCGCCAGGGTATTGACCAGGCTCGCTGGCAGCGGAGCAACGCTTGTGATTTCTTGAAGTGACTCCGCCGGCGTATTGTCCAGGCCTGCTAGCAGCGGAGCAACACCGGAAACTTAATTTAAAAAAAATCCTGAGAATAATACACCCGTTGCCTTGCTTTCACATCATCAACGAGCTACTGGCGTCTATGAGCTTTCTCTTTGATGTGTTCTGATTAGCGAGACCTAGCTGAGGCAAAAGGACTGGGCATACCTGTAAAGGCCAAAGTAATACAAAGGGTACCTGCAGAACCTGTTGAATATTCCCTTGCATCACTATATTGGCTCAGACTTTTGTTGTGATATTGACAGAGATGTTGGATTCTACCAGTGGTTCGCCATTTTTTATAGCCGCTAAAACACCACCCAAAATTTTGGGTATATTCGAAATTTTGGGTCCCCCTCTGCTCGCTTAGTCGTTAAAGTCTTTCACCCGACCTGCAGTCAGTGACATCCTAGTGACCTATCCCAAACCACTCATGAGCTTTCTCACCATCATGATCAGATGTTGTTGCTGCAATCACGCCATGTGTGGGAGGGATCATCCAGCATACGCTCGAATAAGAAATTTTCTGTGCATTGAGGATGTACATTAGCAACACTCTCGCCATTGGTCATTAAGCATGTTGTTTGAATACTTCTCTTAAACTTGTTAGTCTCATATGTTTTATCTACAGACACCATTATCAAAGAGTAATTGTGATGTTGTAATGTTCCACACAGGTCGACCCCACGGGTGACAAACTCCTCAATCTTGTCATAACATCAAGGGAAATAAAATTGAGCTCAACAACAAGGCCAAAGTTGCGAAACAGGGGAGGAGGAGGAGCAAGTGACCAGTACTGTTAAAAGGAGGATGGTGTGATACATGTTGAGCAGAGAAAGAACCTTTTATGTCACTGATGCAAAAAGCTTTCTTCACTAGTGCACACCAAAATTGGAAATGTTCGTACCGGATGCCATCTCACATAAACCAGAAGAATTTGCTATGATCTAGGCTTACGTATGAGCCGAATGAAGTATTTATATTCCGAGATGGTAGGTGTCTCACCTTAAAGGAAGTTTTGGAGATCCTGCACAATACCATCTAAATGTCGATGGGTGCACACAAAGGAACATATTTCACCACTTCGACAAGTCTAGCCTGAAGCATAGCCCGGGTGAAAAAAGTGGACTCAGAAGATTTACATAGAGAATGACAATCTCATTCAAGGTGTTTTCGTGCCGAGAAGTAGTGCGAGAGCACACATGTTGGTGTTGGCAAGCCAACGGCAGAGTTTCAAATATCAACCACACCTTTGGGAAACAATATCTCTTAACCTTAGCTACACGGTGGGTGCAAATTTATGGACCAAGGTTATGGTTTTAAATATTATATAGTTAAACCAAGGAAAAAAATCATATGGTTTCAAAATCATAGGAGATCGTGCAGCAGAACTATGTGAAAACATTACAAGTGGGCGCACATTCGATGGACCAAGGTTACGTTGTATATTTAAACTAAGGCACAAATCCACATGGTTTCAAAACCATACAAGAAGGCGGAGCAAAACTACACGATGGACATTACGATCGGGCTCAAATACTTTGATGCCGAACTTTTCAACCTATGTTAAAAGGTTTGGAGCAGATATGTATATTTAGTGGTCCAAAGTCGTGTTTACACATGGCAGCCAAAATATTATAATAACTACGGTGCAATAATAGTAAAAAAAGACCAGAGTTGTAGTAAGTTTGACGAACCATCAGCCACGTTACAAATAGTGCAGGGTCACGGCTTTGCTAAAGAAGGTTACGATATGCATGGTCGTAAAACCGTTTTTTAATCAGAACACGTAGACTCAACGATGATTTTGTGGCATGGGCCACTTAACTACATGGCCATATAACCATGAGATATGTATTACCCATGGTAAAACATTTGGACGGAGATATATATAGCGACCAAAATTTATATTCGAACACAAAGCAGAACATTATAACAAGTCTGCAGTGGGAATGTATAATAACTATAGCGCAATAACAGTCGAACGAAAGGCAGAGTTGTAAAATCACGATCCATAACTCAGGTTGTAAACGATGCAGAGTTACAGCTTTGATGGAGGAGGTTACGACATGCACGGTTGTAAAATCATTTTCTAATCAGAGAACGCAGATTTTGTGGCACGGGCCACTGAAATAACGCGGTCATATGACTATAATCAGCGCCATTTGAGCAACGTATCATTTGTTACTTCCAAAAATTTAAGCAACGTATCAAATGCGCTAAGGTAACGCATATTATTCTGCGTTCGGAAATCGTGGGTTCTGTCACAGGTCGCTGGATATTAGCTGTGTAATAAGGTGAAGGTTACACATCCTTTCATCCTGAAAACAGATTCTAATGGCATTGTCCGGCTGCACTTTCATGCGGGATATATGGTAGATATCTGCTCAAATTTCCTTCATATTTGACATCTGAGTCAAGTAGCAACTACCATCTCAACGCGATTCGTTCGATTCTGCCTCTAACGAAATCTGCTCGTGCCCCATGAAGGACGTGATGGACAATAGAGCACGGTTCGACAAGGACGCAGTACGCTATTTAACCACGAGGTCGCAATTCAGCCCAGGTCGCTGAGTCGTAGACCTATGAGGCAAGTTTAAAGCGCGACTTGGTGGTGGTAGCAACCCTGTGACCCTTTTGAAGTCTCATCCCAAGTGGAGGTAAAGTCGCGCGACCCCTCCAGGTCGCTGAGTCGCGATACATGCTGTTGGGCAAGAAACGCGACCACACGACTGTGCGAACCCTCTGAGGTCGCGAGGTCGTAGAAAGGTGTGCCCAAGGAAAACTGCGACCCAAGGAAATTCTTCGACCACGCGACCCCAATTGCAAAATGCAAATTTCTCCTCAGAGTTTAACCTCCCTCAAAAGCAATGCCTACGCAGCAAAAGTCACACTCTTAAATAGTGTGAACGTGCATTACAAGAAGTGGTAGGTGCTTGAAAGGAGAGCGAAAGGATATTGTAGGCTACGCATAGAAGCATGGACATGCGACGTAGAAGGTACCAGTCTTGCAAGACAACGAATAATCAAGTATTGGGTAAGAGACCCTATGATCACATTGCTAATAGAACACCAACAATGTGTCAAGAAAATGTGAGTGTGCACATATATCAACCTCGTCAAAATATAGTAATGCACCATGTTTTAGCTATGCGAGGAGTATGCAAGGAAGTGAAGGAAAGCCTGCAAGTATTGGCAGAAAAAGGGAAAGCGCATTCGTGTCAATACCCTTCTACATCGTAATTTTAAAATGCATGCACTCCCTCAGTTCTGCCAATAGGAACACCTCCGCCTTTATGCCTTGACAATGACTGGTACCCTTTGCTTTCGGCAAATTGGTATTGCAATTACAAGTGGGTTGCTTTGAAGATCTAACAAGAAAATATTTTCTATGCCGGGGTAACTGTTGAAGAAGCTCGTTTCGGGTTTCCATGGGGCACATAACTCAGCAGGCTGTAAATTTCCAGATGCCATTGTTTGTAGCCTTAAGCTTCCCAAAATACTTGCTGTTATGCATTCAAGAATAAGTGAGGACTCCACCAAGAAATAGTTAGAGGCAGAGAAATCTGTTTTACATTCAGTAGCAGAGCCTCAAAAGAGGGATGAAGTGAAATGCCCTACCCCTTTTTGCTGGAGCATCAAGAGTATAGACTTGGCTACGTCTTTCGAGTGGGGTATCCATTTTACCCCAAACTTTGGATTCACTATGATCATTGAGACTAATGATGATGCGCCTCTCTTTGACTCAAACATATACAGGTCAAAGAAGATAAGATACCCGAGACTCTCCGATCGAAGATGACAAGTATTTCTTCTCTAATAAATGGGAAAATTTATGAACATGAAAATCTATGGCAACCATTGAGGATGCGAATGAAGAAGCCCATTCCTATCAAGCAATTCAATCCAAGAGAACTTTGTGCATGGGAAAGATTATGATCCTGACAGAGAAAGGGCACAGAGAAAGCTTACCCTAGCCATTCTCTCTGATGATTCAGTAACTCCATACTTAACCACAGAGGGGTCTAAGTTATTATTTTCATTATTGCAATTGATTTAATATGCCCCTAACATTATGATTCATAAATGAAGACATGTGACCTAAGTTATGTGACTGCAGGTGGAAGTTGTTGGTCTGCGCAATGAGCCAAAGTTTTTCCCAGCAAGCAAAAGGGCTTGTTTTCGAAGCAAGGAATGTGAGACAAGGAATACTGCTATAAAATCCGGAGATCAGCGCAATGAAGGCCACAAGTCACTGATCTACCCAAGGTTGCAGGTCGCATATTTGTCGAGGTCGCAAGTCGCGGATGGTCCGAGGTCGCAGGTCGCGGATGGTCTGAGGTCGCAGGTCGCAAGGAAACCCAATGGTTGGGAAGGTGAAAAGTCAGGGAGCCCGAAGGGCAAGCTTTGCTCTATAAATACTGCCTTCGGGAACTTGTAAAGGACCTTTTTTTTGGGGACTCGAGCTGAGTACATTGTATTACCAGAGGATTATACATTTGAGCATGAATACAAGCATTTTTAAAAATCCCTTTGTGGATCTAGTGTTGTCATATGTATGAGCGCTATTGAGTATTATATTTTCAGTTTCTGAACATCTTTAGATTAAGGGAACTGTATCTTCAATTAATATCACAATTGCATAACAATTTGCTGAGTATGTTAATGGTGGTTGAGTTCATTTCACTTTCTTAACAAATGCTGATGGCTTTGTTTATTAGCATTTGTGTTATCATTTAAAACTTTTAGGAAGTGAAGGGTGTTCTTGCCATGAGGAATTGTTTCTTTTGTGGTTAGAACAATTTACAAGCATGACCCTAATGAAGTGTTGTTAAAAACACTTCCTTCGGTCTTCATGCTTTATTATTTCCTCTTGCTACTCATAGTGTTATATGTACATTTAATGCATCAATCATATGTCTTGTATCATTTGATTAGGTGTGTATCCACTGTTTTATAGAGTTTAAGCAAGACCCAAAGAAAGGAGAAATCAGCGGTAGCCGGACCCACACCCCGGACGGGATCCCTATTCCAAACGGTTCAAGGTCTAATTGGGACCTTTTACCGGGGAGATCCTCTGTTGTTGGCCAGACAGATTTTCCCGTAAACAGGTCCTTACAAGGTGTTACAAAATATTGGTACTATGGCATATAAATTGGAGCTTCCTAATTCTTCACAAGTACATCCAGTTTTCCATGTTTCATGATTAAAGAAGGTTATAGGTGAAAATCTTCCAGTTCAAACAATATTGCCAGAACTTGATGAGGAAGGAAAAACCATATTGGAACCTGAAGCGGTCACGGAACAAGAACTCGACAGCTACGGAATCGATCAATTTCAGAGTATCTGATCAAGTGGAAGAACTTACCCACTGAAGATTCTACATGGGAGGATGAAAATTTTATACAAAACCACCCAGAGCTACTCAAGCGTTGAGGACGACACTTTTTTGAAGGAGAGGGGCATGTTAGGTCCATATATTACTATTATAGTCTCTTATTGTTGTTATTGTAACCCCTTTATTGTTATTATTGTACCCCTGTAACCCCCATATTGTTATTATTGTGCCCTTAAATTATTATTGTTAGGTCGGCTAGGATTACATTGTGGCCCCATGGACTCCTATATTTAGAAAGGAGGTTTTTTAATTTGTATAATCCAAGAATTGTTCATTCATGTAATGTATTTGAGGTTGTTGTTTAGTCAATTCAGTGTCCTGAATTGATAGCATAAATTATCGACCAGGGCTAGTAAAGTAATAAGGTGTACTTGCACTATATGTGCCTAAATATCTTTTTTCTTATTTCATTGTTTTCAGTATTTTATTGATGTTTTTGAGTTTTTGTTATGTTTGAGTTTTAGTATGCTACTCTATGCTCAAGAGATGAAGTTAATTCTATGTCAAAAAGAAAAGAAAAGGAAACCTTAAACTTAAAACAGAGTTTAGTTGCAAAGTCTGTCTCTAATTAGAAAAATGGTGAAAAACAGAGTATCCTAATCCATGGATTTTATAGCTTGCAAATGAACATGAAAGGTAACTCAAAACACTATAATTCAACCTGATCCATTTAGTTAGAGGTTTGTTGGAATAGTTTGTGAAAGAGATTAAACTCCAATATGATGAGGATCTTCCTAAAACAAACAACAACTTAGAACATTATAGTGAAATCTAATTCATATGATAGAGGTGTTTTGGAATAGCTTGAGAAAAAGATTGCTATAATGTAATATGGATCTCCTATGGAATATTTGAAACAACTTATGACATTACAACTAGATCTTGTTCATCAGTTAGAGATTTATTGGAAGAGTTTATTGAAGAAGATTAGACATAATGTGATAAGGATCTTCTAAACAACAATCAAGCAGTAATCCACAATATTACAACTAAGTCTTTTATGTGATTTAGAGATTTATTGGAACAGCTTGAGAAGAAGACTGTTTGTAATAATATAAGGATCTTCTATCTAATTGCAAAACAGGAAATGCTAATAACTCAACATAGTATAACCAAATCTCATTCATATAATAGTAATATGTTGGAAAATCTTGAGAAAAATAATGGCTGTAGGATAATGAGGATCTTCTTAATCTAGATGACAAAAACTAAAGTGCTAGTAACTTAGAATATTACAATTAAATCCATTCATTTAATAGAGATATATTGGAAAAGCTCGAGAAAAGACTAACTGTAACATCATGAGGATCTTTTATCTAAACAAATAATGTGAAACATGATACTAAAAGATATGAACTCAGAAAACTGTCTAAGTAAGAAATATAACAAAACAGAATTGAAAGTTACTTATATAGAAAGCATGTAGAAGCCTCCTCGGATAGCAGGGGCCCTCTGCTATCAATTTGGCATAAAAATCTTTAACTCCTCAAGGTTGTGTCGAGAACAGCATCAGGGTTATGCTCCTTTTTATTATCAAAAATACTTGAAAACAAAGTATCACAGTATTGGTAAAATAAGTATCAACTATCTCTCTCGGTCTCACCGAGCTAAATTTATAGGCAATTACATAACTGATATTGAATGAAAGTAGGCACAGGTGTATTTTTAAAGTCAAAATCAAACTAAAACTCCTTTTTAGGACTCGTGATTTGCTGAAAGCAAATCAAGAGTCCTTATCCTTATAGAAATCAACTTCTTGGACTTTTGTTTTGACCACGTGCATAAGCATCTCCAGTTATTGACTCAGCCTTCGTGGATGACAAGAAATGATGTAGGAAAGATTTGGAATCTAACCATATACGCCTTTTCTCCAGATGACACCTATAACATGTTCAAACACCAAAATGGCTACGGAACGTTTGACTGGATACAGAATGACTGCATTCTGTAGCTAAAACTACTCAGAAATCATTAAGGCAACAAAATCACAAAAGTACAAAAAGTTAGTCATTGCATGTATTCCTTAAGTGATTTTAATCATTCTTATTGATCTTTAGGTCTATAAAATGATAAAGGAATGATGAAATGAAGTGGAGTTTGGCAAAAGAGAAGACAATTTTAGGGCTCAACATACCCCCACTACAAAACTCTTGCATGTCCTCATGCAATTTCATCAAAACTTTATTCCATTTGCACTGATACTTCTGCAAGAACATCTAACCTCCTTTTTCTGCTTCTTTTGGTAGTTAATGCCATCCTGGGTTTCCTCATGAGTGTTTTGAACTTCAGATTAATGAGTGCCCTGTTCAATTTCCTATTTCTTTTCTTCAACTTCTTGTTTACTTTGCATAGTGCTTCCATATTCTGAGAGAGAGTGTTGTTAATGTTGCCTTTCAATTTGACCTGCTCTCTTAGGATTTCATTTTCATTCTTGATATAGTTATTCAGTATCTCCAATTCATAATTGTCTCTTTTCAAAATTTCTATTGGAGGTTCTTGTGGACTGGGAGATCTTTCTCTATTTTCCAAGGCCCTTTTCTCTAATGATTCCACATAGTCATAAATCTGTTGTTGGGCTGGATCTATATCTGGGGTTCCTCTATCAGGGTCTTCTTCATACTGGTATACAGGAGATCTGTTAATTGGTGTTTGGATTGGAGTTTCTTCTTCTTCAATGTTTATGACTCCTGTTTGCTTAATCTTTGTCTTTTTCATTATGCCTTTAAGCCTAGAGCTTCTTCTCAGTTTAGATGGATTCTCATCTTTTTCTTCAGAACACTCGCTTGTTAATTTTTCCTTCCTTTTATTCCTGAGTTGTTTCCTGATTTTTACCAACTTTTCAGAGATTATTTCCTCACTGTCTTCCTGTGTTGATATATCAATTTTGATTTCAATAGATTTAACAACTTTTCCTCTCCTACTTCTTTTCACAGTTTTTTCTTTGGACAATGTTTCTTTTGGTTCTTCAAAATGGTTTCTTAGGAGGAATTCATCCCAAATATCTCCTACTTTCTTCAAATGAAACTAAATTAATATTTTAATTAAGCCATGATGATGTAAGGTAGTTTCTAAGAACTGAAGCCTTTTCTGGACATTCGAGGCCATCCTCTTCAAACTATTAAGCAGGAAAAAGGGTAGATTTATTTCATCATCTAGGAAATTCATCATGAGTCTAATATGATAGACATACAAAGTGCCAAATATACCTTCACAGGTTATGAACTTTTTTAAAATCAGCAGCATATTCCTCCATTTATTTTTCAAAGCTGAATTAGGAATACCTTTTCTAAACACTGAAATGTCCATACCTAGGTTTTTTAGCATTTGTCTCCAAGTTTCATTATGGAACCCTTTGTTTTTGAACAAGCGCTCACCCTATATTGGCAACTATGTTGCTTCTGCTATGAATGACTCTGTTATGGTAAACTTGATATCCCCAATTTCTACCTCTGATCCATCGAATGATCTGGAAAATGACTTTGTGATTTCTTTGTGGAATCCATTGAACTTCTCTATAAAGCTCAGCCATCCAACCTGCTGTAATATCCCCTTAGTCTGAGGGTATCCTTCTAAGTATTTAGTTCCAATTGGCTCTGACCTTACAATAAGCCCCATTTCTTCTTGATAAAAATTGCTTCCTTTCTTTGGCTTCAATTCTCTGCTCTGTTTCCGCTCTTCTTCCTGAAGCAAGAGTAACTGTGGAAGGTTGTCTTACCCTAAAAATGACTTCTCTGTGGATGAGAATTGGCTACGGAATATAATGACAGTGAGTGAATGTGAACAAATGAAATAGGGTAGTGGTAAATCATGAGGATAATCGGGTTTAAGAGTTTGATATGGGGTGAAGGACTGCGAAGAAATCTTATGAATATTTTCAAAAATCATCAATGAATGCTATGGTATGATGACATGACCTATTAGGTTACTTCTAGGTTCTGACCGTTAATTTTTAATTAATGATGATTTGTTATGGAGCGGGATGGAAGGGATTTGGTCGAGGAATTTTTATGATAGGCTTTGATCAATTCGAATAATAAAATAACTTTAGGAAACATATGACTTAACCATATTATATCTTTCATGATTTGCTATCAAAAATAATTTCACACAGTTTTACCCTAGCCTTTTTTATTTTTTTCTGCTTTGTTGTGCTTTGTCTTTCATCTGAAAAATATTGATCTTTTAGGCTCCATAATCTTCTTTGACTCATCCTCTTGTTTACTGAAGTAGGTTTGCAGAATCAATTGGCTGCAGAACAGGTAGCTGCAGAATGTACCTGTAAAAGAAACTTTGAGATATAGAATGGAACGAAATATGGATGGAGTGAAGTATGGGATGGAATGAGATGGATTATGAATATGGAGTGAAATGAAATATGGATAAAGTGAGATATGAATGGAATGAATGAGATGGATCATGAAGTATGAAAAGTGAATCTGCAACTTATGATTTTATGATACTTAATTGCAGAAAAAGAACAATTTTGAAAATCTAAAGTGTCAGAAAAATTCTGATTTTCACCTTAGATTTTCTGTATAAACATGCCAATCAATGATTGGTTTTCATGCTTATACCCTTTTTTTTTTTCAAAATAATTGAAAAAGAATACAATTAAGTAAGTGAAGAAGAAGTATTCTTCTTCACTAAATTCATATCAATGTTATCTTGAAATTTCTTGACAAATTCTTCTCTTGAAAGTGGCTTATGATACAATTTTAGTTTGTGTCCATTTACAATAAAAGCTACCTTTCCTTCATCTATTGTCCTGATTTTTATTGCTCCATTTTCAAATATTTTCACAATCTCATATGGCCCAAGCCAATGAGTTTGAAATTTACCTTGAAAATCCTTGAACTTTGAATCAAATAAGAGGGCCCAGTCACCTTCTTTAAATTTCTTTTCCTTGATGTACTTATCATGCCATCTAGTCCTTGGTTGTTAGACTATGCTTGTTCTCTGGACTTCATCTTGTCTAATCTCATCCAATTCATTAATATGCTCCAGTCTGTGCTTCTGTTAGATCAAGTCCTAGTTGGACTGCCATTTTGAAAGTTTGAATCTGAAACTCTATGGGAAACAAGACTTGTTTTCCATAAACAAGTTCATAAGGAGTGTGACCTGTTGTGTTTCTCCATGTAGTTCTGTAGGCCCACAAGGCTTCAAGAAGCCTTTCTGCCCAATCTCTTCTATGTAAATGAACAGTCTTTGTTAGGATCCCTTCAATGACTTTATTGATAGATTCCACTTGGCCATTTGCTTGTGGATGGTAGGGAGTAGATTTTCTGTGTCTGATTTTGTACTTTTCTACCATTTGGTCCACCAACTTCGATGTGAATTGAGCTCCTTGATCTATAAAAATTTCTCTAGGGACACCAAAACGAGTAAAAATATCCTCAAAAATAAAATTAACTATAGATGCTTCAGTAGCAGAAAGTAATGGTTTGGCCTCTATGGTAACATAATCAGTGCAAACTAATATATATTTATTTTGTGTTGATGGAGGATTAATAGGTCCTACAAAATCCAAAGCCCATTTCTCAAAGGGTTCAATGTGTACCTGAGGTTGCAATGGCATCTCACCTGAAGGAGAAGGTTTCCCTACCCTTTGGCAATTGTCACACCTTTTGACATACTCTTTAGCATCCTTAAAGAGGGATGGCCAATAATATCCTAAATGAAGGACCTTATAAGCTGTCCTCTTATCAGCAAAGTTTCCACCACAAGGTTCATCATGACATGCCTTGAGAATCTCAGGCATCTCGTCTTCTCGAACACACCACCTGATAATAAAGTCTAGACCTGTTTTGTATAACTCATTAGCAATCCATGAATATTTTGCACTGTCATAAATGTTTTTTATTTTATCTCTTGTATTCATAATTGAAGGAAATTTCCTTGAAACTAGATAATTCGCAATATCAGCAAACCAAGGAGTTTGAGTGGTAATTGTAAAGAGATATTCATCAAGGAATTTATCTTCAACTGGAGTATTGTCTTGAATGTTTTAGAGTCTAGATAGGAAATCAACTACTGTATTTTTTTTCCAGGCCTATCTAGAATGGTGATTTTAAATTCTTGTAAAAGCAATAACCATCTTGTGACTTTGCCATTAGTAATTTATTTGTTCATTAAATACCTAATTGCAGAGTGATCCGTGTGAACAAAAGTTTCATAGCCTATTATATAGTGTCTGAATTTATTTATAGAATGAACAACGACTAAGAACTCTTTTTCAGTTATAGTATAATTTAACTCTAAAGGAGTCAAATTTTTACTTGTATAGTAGATGGCATAAGGAATCAGGTCTTTTTGTTCCAATATAGCTCCTAAAGCTGTGTCTGAGGCATCTGTTGAAATATGAAAAGGTAATTTCCAGTTAGGTCCCCTTAAAATAGGTGCTCCAGAGATTTTTGTTTTCAGGGTTTCAAAGGCTAACTAGCAGTCAAGATTCCAATTGAATTCACAGTCCTTGGTAAGTAATTTGAAAAGTGGAGATGCTATCTTGGTGAAGTTTTCTATAAATCTTATATAATACCCTGTAAATCCTAGAAAACTCCTAACATCTTTCTGACAACTTGGAACTAATAGTCTGGAGATGACTTCAAATTTTGACTTATCAACTCTGATCCCATCTCCTGAAATGTGATGTCCTAGGACAATCCCTTCAGTAAACATCATAAAACACTTTTCATGACTTAATGAAAGGTTTGCTTCTTTACATCTCTTTAGAAATTTTTCCAAAATTTGCTAAGGCTTCTTCAAATGTGTTTCCAAAGACTGTGAAGTCATCCATGTATACCTCTACATAGTCATGTATTAGATTTGAAAATATTCCTAATACTGCCCTTTGGAATGTTGCAGGTGCATTGCATAATCCAAATGGCAATACTCGGTAGGCATAGGTACCCCATGGACAGGTAAATGTGGTTTTGTCTTGATCCTCAAGTGCTACTTGAATTTGATTATAACCACTGAACCCATCCAAAAATGAAAAGTACTTTTTGCCTGCTAATGTGTCTAACACCTGATCTATGAAAGGTAAGGGAAAATGGTCTTTAAGAGTAGCTTTGTTTAATTCTCGGTAGTCAATGCATACCCTCCATTTTCCATTCTTCTTGGGTATAATCACCAAAGGAGAGACCCATTGAATATCTGAAATGGGATAAATAAAGTTGACATTTAACAATTTTTGCAATTCTTCTTGAACAATCTCTCTAAGATTTGGATTCATTCTTCTCTGAGGTTGTCTGATTGGTTTACAATTTTCCTCTATATAGATGTGATGAGTGCAAGTCTTAGGGTTGATCCCTTTCATGTCAGTGTACTCCCATGCATATGCAAAAGAGTGTCTCTGTAATATTTTGACTAGCTTTTCTTGTTGAAATTTCTCTAGGTTTTTGTTTATGTTTAAGGTTTTTCCTGGGAATATTTCAATTGTAGAGCTGCCAAATTCTTCCATAGAGTAAAGAGACATCTGTCTTGATGATAAGAACTCAATGTTGGTTTCTTCTTGAAATTGTTCATGTTTAAATTCTGAAGAAGATTCATAATTTTCCAAAGTATTCAGAATCTGACTATCTTCACTAATTTCTGAAATAGTGAAGAGAGGTTGTATATCTTCTTCATCATCAATCCACTGAGTATCATCTAATTCTGTGATTGTTCTTGCTGGAGGATACAAGGTGAATTTCTTGGTTGAACTTCCATCAGAGATGTACATATCACCAGATCTACAGCTAATGAAAGCATCAGCTGTAGCTAACCAAGGTCTTCCTAATATAATAGGATGTACTTCTAGATCATTTTTAGGAGTTAGGATCATGAAATCCACAGGATACTCCCAAGAATCTAAGGACACTGGAATGTCTTCTATTACCCCATCTGGTTTGATCACAGATCTATTTGCTAATTGTAGCAGTGTGGGTGTAAAAATAAGATTAGGAAGTTTTAGTTTTTCCATGATTTGCCTACTCATGATATTGATTTCTGCTCCTAAATCAATAAGTGTGTTTTGGATTTCAATTCCATTGATGTGTATTTTAACAACTGGATTTCCTAGGTCTAGATACTTTGGAATGGAAATCTTACCCATCAGTATATCTGCTATTTTTCCTACCAGTTGTATTTTCTTTATCTCTTTTATTCTTTTTCCTGTTTTTTTCATACTCAACTCCTTTATTGTTTTTGCTAAGATTGGGATTTCCTTGATAGCTTGTAGTAATGGAATCTTAATACAAACATTTCTTCACTCATCTAGGAAATCATAGTTAGGCATCATAATTTGTTTCTCTACACCCCTATCAATTTGTAATCTTTCTGGAAAAGGAGGTGTAGAAGTAGATGTTGATGGCTGCTCTAATATAGGAGTTGAAATTATTGGTTCTTTCTGTTTTGATTTTTCAATATTTTGGTCTTGAAAAGATGTGCTTTCCTTAAGACTTTTATTTACCCGTAGAAAATCTTCCTCAGAATTGTTTTGCTCTTGTATAATTACAAAAGGTTTCTTCTTTTCAAGTATTCTTCCAGACCTAAGTTGAACATCATTAAGGTCTAAAGGAGTAATCAAATAGGTTGGGAATTGTTGACATTCTATCATATATGTATTCTGAGGGTTTTTATTGTTGGGGTTTGGTATTGGCTGGGCAGGCAATTGATTTTATTTTTGAGGAAATGGTAATGGAAGTGGTGGATTTTGATTTTGGTTTTGATGTTGTGGATTTTGTTGAGGGGAAAAGTTTGAATATGTTGGATACGAGGGATAAGAAGGTGGATATTGATAATAATGGGAGAACCTTCCATAAGGATTTTTTGCTCCTTGTGCCCAAGGTTGAGATTGATTTTGAAATTGGGGCCAAGGTTGCTGCCAAGAGTTCCAATTTGGTGGGGGTTGATTATACATTTGATTGTTAAACCCTTGTGTCTGAGGTCCCTGCCAAGGTCTTCTAGAGACAAATTTAAGAGATTCCGTGGAATTTGTGGGTGTTTCTTCTTGAAAGATAGCCTTAATACCAGGGAGTGAAGGACAACTCTTGGTCTCATGTTTTTCTGAACAAATTACATAAATCTCTATTACTTTTGCATCTAAAGGACACTCTCTCAAGGCATGCTTCTTCCTACATTTGGGACAAAAGATTGATAAGGCATCAATTTCGGCCTTTTGCTTGTTTTGTAACTTAAGGGTGTCTATTTGTTCACTAAGACTCCCTAGAATATCAGATTTGAATTCATCAAGTATATTTCCTATTTCTGCCCTACTTACTGTTCCAGATGCAGACTTACTTGCTCTGCAAGAGCAGGGTCTCTTGGTCCTTTTAGAATTTTAGATTTTCCTCTTAAAATATTGATACATAATTCATCTATATCAGGTAATGAAAGCTGAGATATGTCCCCTTTTCCCATCATATTGAGGATATCTATCCATTCATCCCTAATTGTTTTCAACAAGAGAGCTTTCAAAGTATCTTGATCTAGGTTTTCCATTTTTTCCCTCTTGATGTTATAATTGAATCTCTCCAACAAATCTTCCAGATTTTCATCCTCTTTTTGCATCATCTTGAACACTTCTTCCTTATGATTGACTGGTATACAGTAATCCAAGTATCTATCTAGAAATTCTTTTCTCATTTCATCCCATGTCCTAATAGACCTAGTGATTAAACTCATAAACCATTTTAATGCTGCTCCTTTCAATGTTGAAGGGAACAGTTTAAGTTTATGAGCATCTTGTAGATAATCATAGGTTCTACATAGAACTTCAAATTCAAATAAGAAGGTCTCAGGATCCTCACTTTTTAATCCATGAAAGTTTGGAAGAACAGAAGGTGAGTTATTTTTCATAGTTGCATTAGTCTATTCATCTATTATAGGGAATCCAAAAGGACTTCCAATTCCCCTTCTACCTCTTCCTCCTTCTACATTTCCTCTTCCTCTACCTTCTTCTGTACCTCTACCTCTTCCTCTATCTCCTGTTCTTCCTCTACCTCCTCCAAATAGTGTATGTTCTCCATTAAATACTTCTCCTTCCCCTTCTTTTGCCATGATTGACTCTTCTGAATTGATATAAGGTTCAGTTGGAAGTGCTAGTTGTTCTACTGGTTCTTCTATCAAGGGTATATTAAAGAAATAGTCCTCTTCTTCCTCTTCACTAGGGATTTGCAATACTTCTTCTGGAATATATTCCCCTGTGGAAGTGAAAAAGGTTATCCCTTCTGTAGGAGTCCTTGGATCTTCTTCCTCTAGAATTGCTTTAGTGGATGAAGTGGGGGATCTTCCTGATGGGATATCTGATCTTGAGACTTCTGGAAGCCTATGACCAGTATAGTATGGAATGTGAGTTTGAGTTGGAGGTGTGCTGCTTCTTGGTCTTGGTGGAGTGAGTGGAGTTGTGGGAATTAAGCTTCTGCCTCTTACAAATCTACCCCTAGAATCTCTTTCTCTACGCATATCATTTTTTTTGGGAAATAGGAAATAAGGCTACCTAGTTACACCTCCCCGGGAACGGCGCCAAAATTTTTAGTCAATTCAGTGTCCTAAATTGATAGCATAAATTATCAACCAGGGCTAGTAAACTGATGAGGTGTACTTGCACTATATGTGACTAAATATCATTTTTCTTGTTTCATTGTTTTCAGTATTTTATTGATGTTTTTGAGTTTTTGTTATGTTTGAGTTTTAGTATGCTACTCTATGCTCAGGAGATGAAGTTACATCTATGTCAAAAAGAAAAGAAAAAGAAACCTTAACCTTAAAACAGAGTTTAGTTGCAAAGTCTGTCTCTAATTAGAAAAATGGTGAAAAACAGAGTATCCTAATCCATGGATTTTATAGCTTGCAAATGAACATGAAAGGTAACTAAAAACACTATAATTCAACTTGATCCATTTAGTTAGAGGTTTGTTGGAATAGTTTGTGAAAGAGATTAAACTCCAATGTGATGAGGATCTTCCTAAAACAAACAGCAACTTAGAACATTATAGTGAAATCTGATTCATATGATAGAGGTGTTTTGGAATAGCTTGAGAAAAAGATTGCTATAATGTAATATGGATCTCCTATGGAATATTTGAAACAACTTATGACATTACAACTAGATCTTGTTCATCAGTTAGAGATTTATTGGAAGAGTCTGTTGAAGAATATTAGACATAATGTGATAAGGATATTCTAAACAACAATCAAGAAGTAACCCACAGTATTACAACTAAGTCTTTTCTGTGATTTAGAGATTTATTGGAACAGCTTGAGAAAAAGACTGTTTGTAATAATATGAGGATCTTCTATATAATTTCAGAACAGGAAATGTTAATAAATCAACATAGTACAACCAAATCTCATACATATAATAGTGATATGTTGGAAAAGCTTGAGAAAAAGAATGGCTATAGGATAATGAGGATCTTCTTAATCTAGATGACAAAAACTAAAGTACTAGTAACTCAGAATATTACAATTAAATCCATTCATTGAATAGAGATATATTGGAAAATCTTGAGAAAATACTAACTGTAACATCATGAGGATCTTTTATCTAAAAAAATAATGTGAAACATGATACTAAAAGATATGAACTCAGAAAACTGTCTAAGTAAGAAATATAACAAAACAAAATTGAAAGTTACTTATCTAGAAAGCATGTAGAAGCCTCCTCGGATAGCAGGAGCCCTCTGCTATCAATTTGGCATAAAAATCTTTAACTCCTCAAGGTTTTGTTCAGAACAGCATCAGAGTTATGCTCCTGTTTATTATCAAAAATACTTGAAAACAGAGTATCACAGTATTGGTAAAATAAGTATCAACTGTCTCTCTCGATCTCACCGCGCTAAATTTATAGGCAATTACATAACTGATATTGAATGAAAGTAGGCACAGGTGTATTTTTAAAGTCAAAATCAAACTAAAACTCCTTTTTAGGACTCGTGATTTGCTAAAAGCAAATCAAGAGTCCTTATCCTTATAGAAATCAACTTCTTGGACTTTTTTTGACCATGTGCATAAACATCTTCAGTTATTGACTCAGCCTTCGTGGATGACAAGAAATTATGTAGGAAAGATTTGGAATCTAACCATATACGCCTTTTCTCCAGATGACACCTGTAACATGTTCAAACACCAAAATGGCTACGAAACGTTTGACTGGCCATAGAATGACTGCATTTTGTAGCTAAAACTGCTCAGAAATCATTAAGGCAACAAAATCACAAAAGTACAGCAAGTTAGTCATTGCATGTATTCCTTAAGTGATTTTAATCATTCTTATTGATCTTTAGGTCTATAAAATGATAAAGGAATGATGAAATGAAGTGGATTTTGGCAAAAGAGAAGACAATTTTAGGGCTCAACAGTTGCCCCCTCGAAGTGGCTTATTTCTAAGGCGTTGATATCTCTTTTCTTCTATTTTTGGAGCTATTTTCCCAACACTCATGGTTGTTGAGGCTTTGAGGACCAATTTTTTCCTTCTAAATTGATCTCTCCGACATTGTTTTGAAGATAGTGAAATTTTCTTGTGTTAGAATATTTTTTCCCCTTGATGTTGATTGTTGAGAACATTGGGTTTTCCTCCTATTATGTCTTTCTTCTAACCAAGATAAATTTATATAATTTGGGTTATGATCTGATTTTAAGTCCCAAAAATGCTCTCCAATCTTAAATTCATCTATCCTTTCTATTAATCTTTGTGAACCAATAACATAGTCAAAGACTCTTGCCCCATTGTATGTGTTGCAAGTGAAGTTCCCGCACTTTTTCCATCTATCTAGATAATTACAGATAATTAAGTTGAAAGTAACACACAGCGTAAGCAACTCCTATCCAAAATGATTACTAACTTTGTCGTCTTCTGAACATATCAACCATTGGGAATTCTCCTCTTCAATGAGCCAGATAGGATTGTGATCCTGTTTGCAACAGAGAATACTAGCTTGTTGATTTCTTGTCTTAGCATTTAAATCTCCCACTAAAAGAACTTCTCCCTGTCGAGAATATGGGCAATATCTTGCTTTAAAGCTGCATACAGATATTTGTTGTCCAATCCCTTATTTTTTAAAGTTTTTTATACATGAGGCGCAAAATAACATGCTGCAATTCTTATGTCGTTCTCATTCTCTATTATTTTGAACCATAAATATTGTTTATTTGTATCTTCTTTCACTAACTGAATGTGACAACCTTCTTTTTATTTCACTAAAAGTAGTATTCCTCCGTACCCTTTTCCATTTCTATTGCCTCGTTCCAAACCGCTAACTTGAAATAATTGTTAAACATAGGAATTTTGCAACCATCATGTTCTTGAGATTCTGTGAGACAAATTATGTCTCTACCTTCTGCAATAGGCCCTATCCCAGGTCCCCTCCTCTAAGGGTAACCTCTAAAATTCCAAAAAACTAGAGTTAGGTAGACCTGGGTAGGATTTGGTTGCTACGCGGTTTGGCACACAATACTCAAATTTGAGTCTTCACCCCTTTTCATCCATGTTGATCCTGTTGTTTTCCTCCCTATTTTAAAATTACCTGTTTTTTCTTTACTGTCAGCTTGCTACCTTGTTTTTCCGTGAGGCCCAAACACTGCTATAACTGCTTTACCATTGTACAACCATGCTCTTTTCCCTTCATTTATTGCTGCTCTAACTTTCTCCACTCCTTCTCTTCTCTCTTCTTGTTGTTTGCTAGTTAAATATTCATCTAGGAAGAAGTGTGAGCCTTTCAAGAGTTTCTTTTTCATTAAGAGATGGTGTTTCTCTTGCACACTTGCCATGATGACTTTTATAGGTCGAGGCCTTTCCTCACATATCTTTACCACCCTCCTTTCTTGACAAATATGCCCTCTCTAGTGTAATTTCTCTCTCAAAATGTCCCTTTTCAAATTGAAAGTGCTTTCATTCTTTCCATAGTCTCTTATTCCCCTGATAATAAAGTTTGTTTCCCTCTCTTTTCTTTCTTTATATTCTCTTTCCTGTGCTCTACGAGAACTTACATCTTCTTTTTCCTCTATCCTATGACCATTACTGTTCTCAACCCTAGTTTTGATTTATTTTGGAATGTATGACCTCTTGTTCTCTTATGCCTTCTTTTCGGAAATGATTGTTTGCTAAACTATTTGTGTGTGTACCTGAGATGTTTTAGAGATTATCACATCTTTGTTTGCTACCATTGCTTCATTCCTAGTTTGCCATGTTGCGCCCTTCATGTTTTCCCATTCTCGTTTTCTCGCATCTACAACATCTTGTAACATTGTTACCTGCTCTTTTAAAATTCTATTACCTTCCATTAAACATTGATTTGAAAGTGTGATCTCTGAAATCTTGTGGTCCCTTTCCTATTCTTTGGCTTCTAAAATTTCCAGCCTTGCCCTAGCCTTCATTAGTTCTTGGACATAAGAGATCCAATGACCAAGTAAGAGGTGTAGTTGTGGGACTATAAATGATTAACTCTTCTTTATTTTTATTGCTCCTCTTTTTTTTTTTCTTCTTTTGGGTTTGTTTTCTTCTTCTTTGTTTTCCTTGTCATTTTTACCATTTACTCTTGATTTGTTTTCCATTTTTGGATTTGAAAACCAAAATTCGCTTCAAAATTGGCCCACCCAGATACACCAAGTCAAATGTGTGAACGCTAGCTGGTATGGAGTTTGAACCTGCAACCTGTCGACAATGCTAGCTAATGCTTGTCGAAGAAGAGCATAAATCCTTGCATACCAAAATACTTTGAATTTCCTGTACGATTATATATTCTGAACTTGAAGGGGGCATAATAATTTATTGTCAAGCTCATAACATAGTTGTATGCTCTATGTGTCCTTAGAGTTGTATTCCAAAACATGTACCTGTCTCCTTCTCGGTTCGTGGCCCTTTTTAATCCACAACCCTCTTTCTCCCTGGGCGTTGTCTATGCGCAGTATTACTCTTTCTCCTTGGGCATTGTCTTGTGTAGAGATCCCACTTACCAGCGTGATGACAGATCATTTACCAGTGTGAAAATGGGCATCTTGAAGTTTATGCATCCGTCTTGGAGATATAAATGTATTTTTAGATTAATTATATATGTACATTCAAAAACAAAAAATGACAACAAATTTTAAAAATTAAAATATGTGTTGTTATACATATGTTTCTTTTATATATTAATGAAATATTATAATTGTTTATAAATATATAAATTTGTATAATTTAACTGTGTACAATATTAATAAAAAATTAACACACACATATATATGTGTTATTTTTTTATTAATATTGTACACACTTAATATATATATATATATATATATATATATATAACACAACAAAATTTAAAAATTTCTTTTCAAAAAATATATATATATATATATATATATATGTATGTATGTATGTATGTATGTATGTATGTATGTATGTATGTATGTATGTATGTATGTATGTTTTTTTATATATCTATTTATTATATTTTATTGAAATATTATACTTTTATTGGAATTGTTCATAAATATATAAATTTATATCATTTAACTACAAATAAAATGTGTACTCTGACTTAAAGATGAAATGGTCTTTTTCACCTAAATACAGTCATACAATTTCAAGCAATATTGTAAATTTTAAAAAGTTTTTATTGTTTAAAATACATTTTCCAATATATGAATTGATTTAGCACCCTAAAAAAAGGTCATTTCATCTATTCTTTTTAATATGCATATGTTTCTTTTATATATTAACTTTCATATTACACTTCACACACATAACAACAATGTTTGAAGATTAAAAAAATTAACATATATATTCAAAAATAATAAATAACAACAAAATTTAAAGATTAATATCTTTTTTTAATTTTCATATTTTTTATATATTTAACTTTTATATTTTATTGAAATATTACAGTTCTATTATAATTGTTTATAAATATATAAATTTATATCTTTTAAGTGTGTAGGGTGTAAATAAAAAATTAACATATGAAAATTGTAAAGATACAAACAAACAAATAGAAATGGAAAATATTATTAAATAGACATAAAAAATATTATTAAAAAAAGGGTTGTGTTCTACTATGTAAATAACAACATGACTCACCTCATCCTCCCTATTGCTGCAAAATCGAGAAGACCTTGGGGAGCGAAACCCTACAAAGTATAAACTAGACAATGGGAATGTGGTAGATGTCCAAAGTCACCTCAGCCAAAACCCTGTGCTCTTTATGGACTTTCATCAATGGGAGGAGTCTAGGTAAGAGAGAGAGAGAGATAAACTAAAACATAAATGATATGGATAAGGTGCAAGGTGATATAACTAGAGCTCATTCAAAAGGCAGAATAATGGTTCAAGGCTCAAAGAAGAAAAATGCTCTCAAAGAAAAGCCCTATAAAAACAAGGTTCAAGACTTATTATTTTGAGATTTTTTATGATAATAGGTGCTCAAAAGGTCAAGACCAAAGGGAAAGGGTTTCTTACAGTGAAAATCAACTATTCCAAGTCTCAAGAAACCCTTAAGGAATTCCTTGAGTTGAGAGAATGAAGACTAGGCTTTCCCTCTTAGGGAAAACACCTACGACAATATGTTTTATGGAAGAAATTTGAGTGGATGCCCACCAAATTGAGATATTTTGTGGAAAACCATGTCAAATTGATATTTAGGCTCTCAAATCTCGAAAAATCCTATTCCCTATAAATTTGCACTGAGTCTTGGTTTCTCCTCTATCCTTAAAAGGACTAAAATTTTAAAGAAAGAGAAAGTGGATAAAATTTTAAATTGACCACCAAAGAATTGGACTAGTGCCTTGTCCCTTGGGTATATGGAGTCATGGATTTCAAATATAGGTCAATCTTGCTCTTAAGGAGGCTAAAATTTGATGTGTTAGCACAAATTTCAAGCATTTACCCACTCAAGGAATAATGGAGTTTATGGGAAGAGCTTCAACGAGTTTCACCACTAGGATGAATATTACAATGTCATGTATGAGTAGTGCATGCAATTTTCTTCTAACAAGCATTCAATAGATACTTATCAAAATTTAAGGCACAATTTAGCATATTTTAGAACTACTCATTCCATACATTAGACATGAAGCAGAAGATATTCAATAATAAAGCACTTACACGAAAATTTAATAAGAATTTCCATCCATTATGCCAAGAATAGCTCCAAAAGATGTTCTAAAATGAGCTTCAAATATCAAAATGCATACAATCATCCAATAATCCAAGAAAATAACAAGTGTGAGTCTATCTAAGGAGGTCTAAATCCCAAGTGAGTGATAATGAGATATCAAATTAATGATCTCTAATATATATGTGTACTACTAACTCTAATTTTTCATTTAGGCGGTAAGATCATAAAGTGATGGGCTAAAAACACCTCTAGGTCAGAGGTCAACCTAGTAAATGTAACAAATGATAAAATATTTTCAAGGAGGGTTGAAATGTTGACATCATGTATGTGTAGGCCTCTAAAGGGAAGGCATTGAGGCCAAATGGTGCCACATGTGATGTAGAGGGCCTCTAAAATCACGATGGGGGGATCGGCCCTCTTGTCTCAGTGAAAATTGTCCTATAGAGCACCAAATATGGTTTGGGGCGCAAACTGGGTCTCCATGTGGCTAAATCTTTGTCTCTACTCCAACATTGAGGGAACTAAAGATAGTGAAATCCCTCGCACGCCTCCAAAGGTGAGACAAACCTTATATGGGAACTAAATCAACTACCAAACCACGTGATTACTACTAAGTCGTTTGGGGCATGTTGGTTTAGGTGCATCATCCCGTGAATAATGTAGGGGTGTTGAAGGTGCCCATGAATTCAAATGATGCTCTATGAATGTCTGGGAACCCATGGCTCTCAGCGCAACACCTATGAGTGTCAATATGATCCTTTGGTGGACATGGGCCATAGTTAAGTTGCCCAACCCATAATTAAACCACTTGTTAATCACACACAATATCTAGTGCTACAACTTATGACACTAGGTACATTTAATCATTTTTTATTCTAAGTAAACCAATATTGCAAGTAATGGGAAATGTGACACTTCATACAAGGTTCCTCTTCCAAAATTGGGGCCTTAGTCACATAATCGTGTTACCTCCCTAGGTAGGAGTGGCTAAAATATGACCCCATTAGGCATTTCTAGCCCCCAAAGGGAAGTGACATGTCCTTATTCCTCCCTCCAATCAATAGTTGCCATGTGAATGATGATGGAACGAAGGGGGGAGAAGGGGTCTCGGGCCAAATGTCATGGTCAAATGGGTAGCAATAATGAATAATTCCACATTATGGGTATACAGATGCGAGGAAGGAGCAATCATGGATGCATGAGTTACCCTGGATTTTGTTTTTCCACCATCTTATTTCCTTTTGTTTTTTCTTAATTTTTCTTTATATTATTGCTCAAAGCCATAGGAAATGAGAGCATGCTTTGAATGATGTGTAGAAGTGGCTACACCCTTAGTGGTGGGGCGGTTCATCATCCACCAGGGGTTGGGACATGCAAGGGTTCCTTTCCATGATGTGATAGGAAAACATTGGCCCCAAGAAACAAGTGATGTCCATAATGATAAGGGGTAGAGCTCATGCTTGACTTTTTCCAATGTGCTAATGTTAATGTTTCAACCATCGTTTGCATTTTATAATTTTTTTTTTCTTTTTTTTCTTGCTTGTGGTCATGGTATCATCTTTCTTTCTTTTAGTTGCATCAAACTCTCGGGGCAACATTCGATGGCTCAACCCAAATACGTGGAAAAGGGTAGGGGGTATGCTAAATCCCAGTGGAAACATGGTCAAGTGGACCTAGAGAAGGGAGGTGGAATAAGGGCTCGTAATGTATGGGGGGGAGTGATAAGTATGTAAAAGGGATATATGGAACACACTATCACAATCATGGATTCCCAAGTAGTGATGCTTCCTTTAGCAATAGTTCATTAGAGGTGGCCTCATTGGACTAGGATAAAAAAGTAACCCCCCATTTAAGGTGAGGGAACAAGACTATGAACAAGATCATTCTCTCTTACGAATCACCCCATAATCCATGCCAAATGCCCAAAATACAAACAACCATAAGCACCCAAATGAAAAATGGATAAAGTACCTTTTGGCTAGAAGCCTACCTTCCAACATGTGATCCTAACAAATGGGCGAGGGGATATATAACTGATGCAAGTGGCAGAGATATGTATGACACGTCACAACAACTACAAGATGACTCTCAAGGGCTACTGGTTGTCGGTTGGATGAGATGAATAGTAGAGAAGTTTATCCTAGGGGTCACCCACTTTGGTGGGTAACACTCCCAAAGCTAACTTAACCCGTATTGGTGTACCCCTCATTTTCATGTTTGAAATTAAGAGAAAACACTCTATTAGTGCAGGAAAATTGGATTTTTTTTTAAGGCAAGTATGTTTTATCCTTTAGGTTTTTTTTTTTTAATCAAAAACCTCTTTGAATTTCATGTTATTTCATAATAATCTTATAATGAATTTCAATAGAAATTTAAAGAAATTTTGTGAAATTATTCGTGTTCGTGTTTGTCTTGTTCATGTTTTGTTTGAGATTTGCGAACCTCATCGAATAAATTCTCCCATGAATGAAATTCCTTATCAATTTTTTTCACCAAACTGAGTGACTTAGGAGATAATAATGGATAGATTTTGCATTAGCAAAATTGCATCAAATTTATTAAAAAAATATAATATGATAGTTATTACGAATCTCCAAAAATGTATATAGGTTCAAGTAGTTTGAGCATTATACAAAGAAAGAAGTACAAAGTTTCCAGAAGATAATTGGCTTTATAAACCCTATAGAATATTCCTAATATCAAGATAGAAAAACATTGCATCTAAATTTCTAGGAGTGAGATCATTCAAGCATAGAAGTGGGCCCATTACTAAGTTGTAGGACCTATTTGTGAATAGCTTAATGGATATTGATTCAAGATGGTTGTCGCTTCGTGAGATCGAAGCTCCTATTACTCGGAGCGCACAAAGATCCACACTCCTAGAGTTGTTGAAGAGTTTGTGTATGCACGACAAAGTTATCCAAAGAAATATCAACTTTTACAATAATATTAGAGAACCCAATTTGAAGATTGTTGAGTGACAAGTGAATCTCCTCAAAATCCATTGTATGTTGCTATAAATTGGATTTTATGCATAGATTTCATTTTTTTCCATGTTCTCTTATGGATTTGGGCGTTGAATTACTTGATTAATATGCACTCCCAAAGTCCTATGTTCATTTGATATCATGGTAAGTTATGGTTGTGGACCCAAATTGGACACATAAGTAAATGAAGGGTGAAAAGGATTGGTCATTACTATTAGTTCCGTCAGCAATAAAGGCCACTCACAAAAATTATGGCAAGTAGGGGAGAGTTGTCTAATGTTGTGCAGGTACCAGTAATTGTTATAGTACTAGTCCCATCAACCCACCAATTTTAGATATATATGCAACCAATAATTAAACATAAAGAAATAACTTGAAGTTCAAATATATATTAAATTATGTTAAAAAATTCCCAAGTCATTGACTGGGCCCACAAGTTTCCATAAATAACCCACAGTTGTTCATAAATAGTTTAATAAATATCAAGATTACAAATCCTATCATGTCAACTAGAAAACTCATAAAACCATTTTTCCATCCAAAATGGTCAAGTCAATAAGTACAAAAAGCCAGTCACTTCAGCCCATCTGATCAGCCATGATGCTGTGTATGAGAAGTAAATATCAATACCTGCACATAATAGAAATAAATGTATGTCAGCCATAACTGTTGTGTTATTCAACATTTAAACCCATTGTGTTCAATAAATGACACCCACCCAATAACAACATTTAAACCCACTGTGTACAATAAATTCAATAAATGATTTCCCATAAAAAAAAATCAAAGCACATGGATCAACCAAAACAAATTCTCAGCCATTAGATCACATCAAATTCAATCCTGATCACACATGCAAAATGAAGCCATTGCAATCCATGTCCATCATTGTCACCAATAAAATTCAACTACAAAAAACTATAAAGGAAGTCCAACCACTGCTGAAGTTACATGTTTCAGTTTCAAACTATTCACCAGCCTTGGAGACAACCCAGCATAGAACACACCCAGCCTTGGAGACAACCCAGAAAGAACACACTCCAAAACAACACACAGTATATTCAGGTTAGTTTTCTCAATTATAGCACATTTTTCTTACAATTTTATTTTAATTTCTGAGTCTTTATTTCAACTTTCTTACAATTGTATTTTCATTTTTGAGTCTTTATTTCAGTTTTCTTAAAAATCTTGGTTTCAGTTTTTTTTAAAAGTTTAATTTTCATGAAATTGTATTTTTTTTTCTATCATTCTTTGAACACAGATTCATCCCAATGGGAGATTGAATTGAAAACAATTTCCTCAAAACAGAATTGCAAACAATCTCTACAAGGGCTTAATAGTATATTTGAACACAGATTCATCCCAATGGGAGATTGAACTCAAAACAATTTCCCCAAAACAGAACTGCAAACAATCTCTACAAGAGGTTAATAGTATAGTTGAACACAAATTCATCCCAATGGGAGATTGAACTCAAAACAATTTCCCCAAAACAGAATTGCAAACAAATCTATACAAGAGGTTAATAATATAGTTGAACACAGATTCATCCCAATGGGAGATTGAACTCAAAACAATTTCCCCAAAACAAAATTGCAAACAATCTCTAGAGGAGGTTAATAGTATAGTTGAACACAGATTCATCCCAATGGGAGATTGAACTCAAAACAATTTCCCCAAAACAGAATTGCAAACAATCTCTACAAGAGGTTAATAGTATAGTTGAACATAGATTCATCCCAATGGGAGATTGAACTCAACAATTTCCCCAAAACAAAATTGCAAACAATCTCTACAAGAGGTTAACAATATGAGATGGGAACAATATTTTATTTTAAAAGCATTGCATTCTTAAAATGACATAACCGAATACCTTCATTTTAAACCTATGACACCACAAAACAAAATATAGACATTTAAAACAAACCTTGCTTATTACATAATCCAAAGGTTAAGGTGCATAGCTTACATACTACATGTGCCTTAAGGTGTATAAGACTAGTTCCTCTTGCATCTTCTTAAAGTTGAGGCATATAAAGGGAGGTTCCTTGTTTTTTATTAAAGCAAAGGTTAAGTTAGATAAAGTTGGGAGGATGTGGTCTAAAGGTATAGGTGTAGAGATTTGATCCTCACGTATCTATTTTAATTAGTTTAATTTTGAGCAGAACAATATATGTTGAAAAATTCTTTAAACACAATTTGTTCAATCAAATAAAAAAGTAGATATCCTAAAATTAAAACCTTAACCTAGAATTAAACTGCATAGAAAATGGGTTCTCTAAAAATTGATTCGATAGCAACTTTTAGAGACCATTTCCGCCCTATGCAAACATTACATACTCCTAAAGTTGAGGCACATTCAGTCTGGTTCCTCTTTCATACTATTTCTTGGAGCAAAATGCCAGATACAGCACACAACCCATCTTTCCTTAATATGTGACAGTGTGAAGGCTATAAATAGGTCATAATTGAGTCAAACCTGCTTTTATGCCATCGAAATTAGTCTTCCTAAAAAAACAATTTATAGGAAAATCAGTCTTCCAATGGGAGATTGAACTCAACAATTTGCCCAAACATAATTGAAAACAATCTCTAAAAGAGGTTAATAGTATAGTTGAACACAGATTCATCCGAATTGGAGATTGAACTCAAAATAATTTCCCCAAAACAGAATTGCAAACAATCTCTACAAGAGGTTAATAGTATAGTTGAACATAGATTCATCCAAATGGGAGATTGAACTCAAAAAAATTTCCCCAGAACGGAATTGTAAACAAACAGAATTGCAAACAATCTCTACAAGAGGTTAATGACAAAAGGAAACATGATAGTAGAACCATAGGCCGAGTTTATGACAAAAGGAACTCAAATAATGCACCTCAATCCCTGTTATTCTTTGAGTGAACATATTATAGATTTCATAAATTCAACACCTCAATCCCTGAGTTTTGGCCACAGTTTGTAACATTTGATGGATTCAAAAAATGTAACTAAGCCGATCTGAAAATAAAGTGTTCGAGGGGAATAAAATGGGAATAACTTCAGATAGATACACATACTATATATCCATATATCAGACAGCTGCAGAACTATAGCTTTAGATAGCTGCAGAACTATATATCCATCAATCAGACATCCCATAAAACTACCCGAGTTTGTAACATTTGATGGATTCAAAAAATTTAGAGTCCCTTGGCTAATAGTCACCTAGATTAGTTGAACTAGTAAAGATCAATGTCTCTTAACAGGTTGATGAATTCAGTAACTATGATCAGAATGTTCTATATCTAAAAAATATAAAGGAAGTGCACAGTGGAACTCTTGCTATCTCATGAACTTGCCCAAATCAGCTACAGATGAAAAAGAACAATATGAATAAGATCAGATTGGAATTCAAACGTACCCAATCATTTGAACTTACCCAAGGGGTGCATAATGACTTCAAATGACACAAAGATCAGACTGTAATTCAAACTTACCCAATCATTTGAACTTACCCAATTCAGCTTCGGGGTGCATAATGACTTAAAATGACACAAAGATCAGACTGGAATTCAAACATACCCAATCATTTGAACTTACCCAATTCAGCTTCGGGGTGCATAATGACTTCAAATGACACAAATATCAGAGAAAGATAGAGATTAGATTTTGGAAAAAAATAACCAAAAACAAAACATGAGCAGCTGAGCAGAGAAGCATGTGGAAAATATCTCAGTAGTTGAGCATAGAAGCTGTAGCATTTGAAGTTAACATATGTATCTACAATAGCTGAAAATAGAAGCTGTAGCTTTTGAAGTTAACATATATATCTGCAATAGCTATGCATAGAAGCTGTATTCATCATATGAAAACATTATTTTCAATTATTCTAAACTAAATGCAAGCAATAATACACAAACTAATTGTAAAATGCTATAAATTGTTATAAGTGGGAAGAGATGATGTTATAGTGATTTTTGGCTTGTATGAAATCCTTCTTTTCAATTATGAATAACTGAATGCAATTGGTGCTTATGCAGCCTGCAGGTAGTTGCATCCATGGAAAGAGTGACTTATGTAGCTTGTACAAGGAGAAGTGGCAAAAGAGTGACCAGGGGTGCCCAACTACGATGCACCTCATCATATGAAGAAAGAACAGGTGATGTCAATGTCAACAATGCTCCAAACAATGTTGTTGAGGATGACCATGTGGCTGAAGCTGATGTTGTGGCACCATCAGCCACAGAGCCACCATCAACCACAGTCCAAGGTGCAACTTCAACTAAAAAGATCAGCGCTATAAGAGGTTGGACAAAAGAATAAATGTTAGTTGCAATTGACGACATAGAGTTCAATGGATATTCTGTTCGGGCATCTGCAAAGAAGCATACTATTCCTCCTTCATCAATACATTATTGGATAAATGGGCTCACTCACACCAAACGTAGAGGGCCTGTTACAGTTATGACTGAAGAGGAGGAGGCCGAGGTGGTTGAGTGTTGTAAAGAAATGGCCCAATTGGGACATGGGCTAGATTTGATACAACTCAAATCTACAGTTTCTCAAATCTGTCAAGGGAGGCCAAACCCATTCAAAGATGGGTTTCCTGGTAAATCATGGTGGTTTGGGTTTAAAAAAAGACATCCAGACCTTGTATTGCGTACAGCTGAGGGTCTTGACAGAGACAGAGCATTAAATTTGCGCCATGCAGTTGTATGTAAGTTCTATGACACTCTTTCTAGTGCTTACGATAAACATTCTTATGGTGCAGACCATATATGGAACTGTGATGAAACAGGTTTACAGGCGGGAAGGAATTGTGGCATGAGGGTAATTGCCAAAAGAGGCAGCCGAAACGTGCCAAATATTTTGCCTAAGAGCAGGGAGTGGATAACCATTTTATGTTGTGTCAATGCAATTGGTGCTTCAATCCCAGGATTTTATCTTTTCAAAGGTAAAAATCAGTTGAAAAATTATATATAAAACTGTGAACTTGAAGCATGCATGGCTGCACATCCCCATGCATGGATGACTAAAGAGCTTTTTTTAAATTGGCTTTGCCACTTTGCTGCATCTGTGCCAGGTGGTGTCTCACCTAATAACAAACACCTATTGATATTAGATGGCCATGGAAGCCACATGGCTCTACAAACAATTGAGGAAGCAAACAATTTGGGCATGGACCTTTTAACATTGCCCACTCATGCCACTCACAGATTGCAGCCCCTTGATGTTAGTGTGTTTGGCCCTTTCAAGAACTATTTCAGGTCAGAACGTGCTGCATGGATGGAAAAGAATCCAGGGGTTGAGGTGAAAAGGTTCTAGTTAGCAGAGCTTGCAAGTAAGGCTTTTAAAAGGGCTCTGACACCATAAAATATCAAGGCTGGCTTTAGGAGGATAGGAATATGGCCACTAAATTATGATGCTTTTATGCGTGATATTGCTTGTAGCCAAGCTTTCCATGTGGATGGTCAGGAAGAAGAGCATAAAGTGGAAGAAGAAGTACATGAACACGATGATGTGGTTGCAGCTGATAATATAATTTCCCTCTCTCAAGGACAGTTATATGCTGATGATGATGAGCAGGCATGTGAAACACAGTATACTTGTCAACAAATTGATGGCAATACTGTTGAACATGCAGTTGACAATGCAGATTTTGTTGAAACAGAAATTGTTGATATTGTTAATGCAGATGTAGCTGAAAATGAAAATGCTGATATTGTTAATGCAGAAAATGAAATTGCTGATATTGTTAATGAAATTGAAAATGACCAATTGACATTGGCTAGCCAAGTAAACCCACCATCATGGCTGGCAGAAAACATGATTAATTTGAATGCCCACAGTGTCTCAAGAACCAATGAACAAAGCATGAACATGCCTTCACAAGTGGCTGAATTGAACAGTGAAATTGTTCATTTTTTTTGGAAAATAGATCAATGGAAGAATATGGAGGGCATAATGAGGCACCAGATGAAGAAAATAATATAGTTCAATCAAGTGCCATGGATACTGAAGTGCCAAGCAATGACATGCAGGTAGCAGGGAGGGAGAAGTTACTTGGGCGGTTCCTAAAGCTACCAGTAGAAAGAGTATCAATGAAAAAGAAGCAAGGAACACCCAGTAGTCTTCGTTTGGGGCGAAATTCACAGTTACTCACCTCAGAAGACTATATAAAGCTCCTAGTTGAGCCTGAAAATAAAAAAATGGAAATTCAAGAATTAAAACAGAAAAAAAAGGATCAAGCCAAGGAGAAGAAGGCAGCAAGGGCTATTGCAGCACAACGTCGAGCAGATGAAAGGCTTGAAAGAGAGAGAGAAAGGCAAGAGAAGGAGCAACAAAAACAAATGTCAAGACAGGAAAAGGAAGCAAGGAAGGCTAAACAAATGCTTGAAAGGGAACAAGGGATGACTGATATGGTTGACATAAATGCAAGCACAATTGATGAGAATGAATCCAGGAACATGTCCAACACATTGGACAACATTTCAAATAATACAACATTATTCCAAGAACTCATAAACATTCAAGTGCCTCACTATCAAAATCGGGGTTTACCCACTTGCCTTATTCCTACCACGGGAGGTGTGAATTCAATGTATGCTCATTAGACACCTCCACTTAACGCAAGTGTGAGGTACGGGTACTCAATTCCTCCATGGTTGGAAGGGACAAATTGGTCTCAATTATATGGCAGCAATCAACCACCACCTAATCAAGCCTTCTTAGGAAGGCCAACCTACTTGGCTCAATCAGGCAACTTAGGGTTTGGCACTGAAGATTCTCAAGGCCATAAAGAATAGGAGTGTTAGATGTTTTTGGATGTAACCACATTATGATGTGGATTTTTGGATGGACTATATGTTTGGACTTTTATCAATAAGGGAATGCAACATATAAATATGAACTATATGAACATAAGCTAACAGCATTAAATGTTTTCATCATACTTCAAAAACATAAACTCTAATATGGTCTTATGTGGAACCAAGCCTATAAAGTAAAAATGTGAGCTTGTGGAAGAAGTAATCATACAAGGCATTGGATTTCTCGGCTATCAAGGAGCCTCACATAAACTCTATTAACCATGAAATGAATTCAAAGATAATGGAACGATAGGGAGTGCAACATATAAATAACAACTACAATAAACATATAAACTACGACAACATTAAATGTTTTCATCATACTTCGCAAACATATAAATTATAATATGACTCTTACAAGCAACCAAACCCTATAGTAGGCATGACTTAATGGAAGAGTAATATGTACAAGGCATTGGATTTCTCAGCTATCCGAGGAGCCTAACACATAAACTCTGTTAACCATGAAATGAATTCAAGAAGATAATGGAACAATAAGGGAATGCAACATATAAATAACAAAACTACAATAAACATATAAAATCTGTTAACCATTAAATATTTTCATCATACTTCACAAACATATAAACTCTAACATGACTCTTACAATCAACCAAACCCTATAGTAGGCATGACTTAATGGAAGAGTAATCTGTACAAGGCATTGGATTTCTCAGCTGTCCAAGGAGCCTCACACATAAAAAATATGTTAACCATGAAATGAATTCAATAAGATAATGGAACAGTAAGAGAGTGCAACATATAAATAACAAAACTACAATAAACATATAAACTCTGTTAACCATTAAATGTTTTCATCATACTTCACAAACATATAAACTCTAATATGGCTCTTACAAGCAACCAAACCCTATAGTAGGCATGACTTAATGGAAGAGTAATCTGTACAAGGCATTGGATTTTTCAGCTATCCAAGGAGCTTCACACATAAACTCTGTTAACCATGAAATTAATTCAAGAAGATAATGGAACAGTAAGGGAGTGCAACATATAAATAACAGAACTACAATAAACATATAAACTCTGTTAACCATTAAATGTTTTCATCATACTTCACAAACATATAAACTCTAATATGACTCTTACAAGTAACCAAACCCTATAGTAGGCATGACTTAATGGAAGAGTAATCTGTACAAGGCATTGAATTTCTCATCTATCCAAGGAGCCTCACACATAAAAACTCTGTTAACCATGAAATGAATTCAAAAAGATAATGGAACAGTAAGGGAGTGCAACATATAAATAACAGAACTACAATAAACATATAAACTCTATTAACCATTAAATGTTTTCATCATACTTCACAAACACATAAACTCTAATATGACTCTTACAAGCAACCAAAACCTATAGTAGGCATGACTTGGAAGAGTAATCTGTACAAGGCATTGGAATTTTCAGCTATCCAAGGAGCCTCACACATAAACTCTGTTAACCATGAAATGAATTCAAAAGATAATGGAACAGTAAGGGAGTGCAACATATAAATAATAGAACTACAATAAACATATAAACTCTGTTAACCATTAAATCTTTTCATCATACTTCACAAACACATAAACTCTAATATGACTCTTACAAGCAACCAAAACCTATAGTAGGCATGACTTAATGGAAGAGTAATCTGTACAAGGCCTTGGAATTTTCAGCTATCCAAGGAGCCTCACACATAAACTCTGTTAACCATGAAATGAATTCAAAAGATAATTGAACAGTAAGGGAGTGCAACATATAAATAACAGAACTACAATAAACATATAAACTCTATTAACCATTAAATGTTTTCATCATACTTCACAAACATATAAACTCTAATATGACTAAAGCAAATCAAAATTCATAGTAGCACATCTAATGGAAGAGTAATCTGTACAAGGCATTGGATTTTTCAGCTATCCAAGGAGCCTCACACATAAACTCTGTTAACCATGAAATGAATTCAAAAGATAATGGAACAGTAAGGGAGTGCAACATATAAATAACATAACTACAATAAACATATAAACTCTGTTAACCATTAAATGTTTTCATCATACTTCACAAACATATAAACTCCAATATGACTCTTACAAGCAACCAAAACCTATAGTAGGCATGACTTAATGGAAGAGTAATCTGTACAAGGCATTGGATTTCTCAGCTATCCAAGGTGCCTCACACATAAACTCTGTTAACCATGAAATGAATTCAAGAAGATAATGGAACAATAAAGGAGCGCAACATATAAATAACAGAACTACAACAAACATATAAACTCTGTTAACCATTACTTTGTAAACATTATAAACTCTGTTAACCATTATTTCAATTTTGGTGAGAATCTCGTCATTTACTTTTATAATTGTGTTGCTTGAATTTGATCACAGAAAGAATGGGGAACTCTCACTTTCCATTCTTGAAGGAGAATATGAAAGTCATTTGCAGGGTTTCCAATCCCTACAAGGCATTTGGATCTCTACTTTCTCTAAAGAAGAGACAAAATTTGGCATTGGAGAATGTGATCAAGTAGGGAAAATCATGCACTGATCTTCTGAAAGATGTTCCCGGAGGGCACTATGTGGTTTACATTGGCACCGAACGAAGTAGATTCGTTATCCCCACTACTTATTTCAACCATTCTCTATTCATTGCATTGTTGGAAAAAGCAGAGGAGGAATATGGCTTTGAATACCAAAAGGGACTCACCATTCCATGCGACGAATTTTTTTTCAGGCATCTTATGACCATGTTGAGGAAAAAGAAAGCTCGCGAAGAGTTGGATCGCAAACAGGGGACATTATAGTTTGATCATATGCGCTCACCCATATGAAAAACGTTTAATCTGAAATTTGGCTATGATTATCATGAGAATGCTTTAGGGTAGTTGATATTTCCAAGAACTAAGTTGACCTTTATCAGTTTTCAGTCATGCATTGATTTCTCGAATTGATCAGGTACCACCTTTCGAAATTCTAAAAGAATTTTTTGGTTGAATCTCCTTCATTCATAGCTTCGGATACCTAATGGTATTTTATTCTAGGAACTCGTGTCTGGTTAACAGCGCGGACATGTCTCGTGCAGTACATTAAGAGCTCAGAGATGTCTTGTGGATTCCATTAAGCAAAAGATGCAATGGAGAGGAATCGACTGTATGTGAAATTGCGTTGTATATAATGTTCACAACATAGCTGTAATATCCATTCTTTCTAGAGTTATTTATTGTAGTTCTGTAATATAGAGTGAATTACCACCACCCTAAATGAATGAATGAATGCCAAAGTAAATAGAGCAGAATGAATGCCAAAGTAAACTTATGAGGCAGCTGAACTATGATTAAAATTCAATGCAGAGCGAACTACCACCAGAGTGAATTACCACTACCAAATGCAATAAAATTAAAAAACTGAAATTTATTGAACCTGAAACAATATTCCCCCCACACTTAAGCACATAAAATATTCAGTTGGGAATGAGACAAAAATATTCAGAGCCAAAAGCAAACAGAGCAGAAAGTAGACTAACAGTAAAACTCAGAAATTAATATAGAATGAGGCAGCCGAACTTTGTTAAACCAAACCCTAAACTCTGTTAACCAAACCCCTAAACTCTGTTATCCAAAGACTAAAATATTAACCAAACCCTAAACTGTTAACCAAACCCTAAATGAATGAATGAATGCCAAAGTAAACAGAGCAGAAAGTATAACTGTTAACCAAACCCTAAACTGTTAACTAAACCCTAAATGAATGAATGAATGCCAAAGTAAACAGAGTATAATGAATGCCAAAGTAAACTTATGAGGTAGCCGAACTATGATAAACCAAACCCTAAACTCCGTTAACCATTAAGTCGCCACAGATAACTCTGTTAGGTGCAAAACATGACTGATAAAAAACATAAATTCCACCACATATAAACCCACAGAAGAGCTAAATTCCACAGAAGAGCTAAACATAAATTCCACCACATAAAAACCCATTCACTCTTACAATAAAACAAGAAGAGCTAAACATAAATTCCACCGAACAACGATTGAGAGTGTTAATAAACATAGGGAACAAGTGTTAAATAACACAGAGTATGATTGGTAGGATTCACAGAATCCTACCAGAGGTCGCCGAGAGGTCCGCCACCGCCGAGGATGTAGAGAAGCCACCACAACGCCGAAAGAGAACCTCGCCAATGCCAACCATGGAACCCTGTACCTGAAAAAACAAGAAAATCAGTATTTATCAACAAAAATGGCATTCTCACAGTAAAAAATGAAAGAATTGCAAACAAACCTGAAGAATTCGACCAAACGGAGCAAGCAGACCCAAACCCTCGCAGAAAAGCATCAATAAACTGGTTGTCCAGCATCAGAGGAATGGCGGACACAATGGCGGACTTCGCGTTCAAGAACAGGAATGGGCGGCGAGCTACAATGTTCAGCAACCCACAAACACATAAACCCAACAAGACAAACATGGCGGAACTGACGAACAGGTTTAGCAACTGCAACAAACAACTAACCAACAATGGCGGGTAACGAAAGGTTGGAGTGTTAATAGGAAATGGTGAAAGGTTGCACAGGTTCTGGAACCCGTAGCAACCACCACCGGCGGAGCCGAACGCCCACACACCGGTCCCGAGCAACAATGAACTGGAGTCAGAAGACATCGCGGTAAAACCAAGAGCAAAAACCCTAAACTCTGTTAACCCCTGCGCATTTAATGTTGGCACGCACCCAACACGTGGCCAGTCCGAGTGGGCAGCTTTCGTACAACGTCCACGTGGGTTTGGTGATTGGTTGCTGAGGTGGACGGGAGGGCGCCCAACAACTAGCGTCCCTCCCCTATAGAGCTTCATGAGGTTACAATACATGAGGTTGAATGACGTCACAATGAATTCATGGGACATGAAATGAATTGGAAGTGGAGCCTCAAGAAATATGCAGGATATAACCTTGACAATTGACCTTGAGCTCCCTCGTTTTCCTCAATTTTCCCATTGGAAAAGAGGCTTGAGAAACAAATTAAGAATTATTAGTGCAAGAAACAAGATAAAAGGAAACAAAGGGGAATAAGTGAAGTAGAGAAAAAATACACTAAAGGTTTGAGGATAAATCGACATCAGAAGGAGAAGAGAATAATTGGATTTGTCTTATCGTATTATTGAAATCCCTTACAATGATGAGTTTGGGGATGTTAAGAGGGGAGGTCTGCTTAAGTTCAAGATGTAGAGCACATATTTTATCTTGGTTGTTTGTCACTATTCCTATGCTCTATGAAAAGTTAATTAATTATTTCCTTCTCGGTAGTGGAGCACCCCAAGTGCACCAATTTCCTTAATAAAATGTTTTAAATTTTAAACTCAATTTAAATATACATTAAGTTAAATATGTGAAGAACAAATCATTACAATTTAAAAGGTTAATTTAATTTATTGGTGTTATTATCATTAAGTATTTAACTTTTTCTATATTAATCAATCTAGATCCACTTTAACTTTGGATCTACCAAATGTTTAGAAAGATCAAATCTCTCTCTTGAGGTGCAAACCTTTTTTAGAGTAAAAGGAGATTTAATCCCTCTTGATATGTGATAGATCTAGACATAACATGGATCTAGGTTACTTTAATTATTAGCCTTTAAATATTCCACTTTAAAAAAAAAATACCATGAGAAAAACCATGTATTAAGAATACCATAGGAAAAACCATGGGTTAATAATACCATGGGAAAAATTATGGGTTGGAGCCTGAAAACTTTATTTTATTTTATTATTTTAAATTTAGTTTGTTTTGTTTTATTTTTACCAAGTTAAAGTGTTAAACATTACAACATTTTTATCATATTGGGTTGGAGAGGGCCTCTTGGCTCAACTATCCTAGATCCATGTCAACTTTGAATCTACCAAGCTTAGAGGGATCAAATCTCTCTCTTGAGGTGCAAATTTTTTTTTATAGTGAAAGCAAATTTAATTCCTCTAGACACTTGGTAGAACTGGAATTAAGATAGATCTAGGCCAATTTAATTATTAGCTTTTAAATAGGCCACATAAACGAATTATACAATGGGAAAAGGTCATGGTTTAAGAATACCATGGGAAGAAACCATGGGTTGTGTTTTTTATTTTATTTTATTTTAAATTTAATTTTAATTGTTTTATTTTGACCAAATCAAAATGTTAAACATTACAACATCTTCCCATATTGAGTTAGAGAGAGCCTCTAAACCCAATAAATAATCTATTCAAATTCTATTATACAAGATGTGTTACTTATACTTGTAAGAATAAACATTAATTAAGTTAAACATATAAATAGAAAAACAATAATAACAACAACAATAACTCAAGGGATTAGTTTAATTTATTAACACTGTTATTGTTAAGCATTTAACTATTTTCAATCATAGGACTTTCCATTGATGGCCAATCAATTCAAATATCCATAAATATTATTCTTAAAAAATTTAACTATTTCCATGTTATCAATTCAAAATTTATTAAATAAAATGTATTACTTTATACTTACACAACTATTAATAATACGTGTAGTCTAAGTAATAGACAAAATGACCATTTTTCCTGAAATTTCATTATACAATTTCAAACAAGATACTGATTCATTGTTGTTTAAAATGCACTTTTGAATGCATTAATGGATCTGACACCTTAAAAACTGTCATGGCACTCAATTTTTGCAAATTAAACAACTTAAACTTACTATTCTTAAAAACCTCTACATAATTTTGAGCAAAATTAACAAAAAAATAGGAAAGTCTATTGGTTAAATTATGTGTAAAAATATATCTTTTAACTTTTTATTACTTTTCAAATAAATATAAAGATATACAACTTATACAATGGTTTAATATTAAAACATCACATAAATAATGACCTAAACTATACAATGAAAACATTATAAATTAATGTACTCATATAAATTAAATATTTGTTAATTGACATAAACAACAATCCATAATAAACATTAAAACACTTACTACATATACATTTCACATTGCTAAAATTTTAAAAATCATAAAAAATAATTAAATTATAACTTAATTTTAATTTATGATTATTATTATTAATTAATAAAAAAATAATAGATAAGTTAATCATATATACATTTAAAAAACATGGAATAAGATTCCTAACCTTGAGATTTACCTCCATTTTAATATGAAGATAATTAATGTGTAAATAGGCTTTGTTACAATACCATAAGTCAATACCATGGATTTTCAATACCACATGCCCAAAAAAACATAACTCACTTCATATAACATAATACTTATTCATATGATTTTTTTGTTTTTATTTTTAAATTAGAGAGGCAAAAAGACATAACTACTTTATAGATAAATCTTAAACTTTAATTTATGTATATTGTTATAAATATTCTAAAATATCTTGTAAAGAGCAAATCTATACTATTTATTTAATAATTATTAATAATTAAATTAAAATTGTATAAATCATACTTCAAAATAAACATATTTATAAATAAAAATATTTTATCATTAAAATAACAACAAAATATATATATATATATATTTTATCATTAAAATAACAACTATATATATATATATATATATTTTATCATTAAAATAACAACAAAATATATATATATATATATAACAATAAATGAGATTAAACCATTTTATTATACCAAAATATGACAACAACAGATTTGAAAAAACCATTTTATCATTTATCATTGCCAAAATTAGAATATATCTAACAACTTTGTATAAGAATATATCTGACAACTTTGTTCATTGTAAACGCATATGTTCATGTGTAGAACATGGCATCTATTTATTTAATGCAGTGTCAAAGTTTTGAAGGGTGATTATACAAATATATCTGACAACTTTGTTCATTGTAAACGCATATGTTCATCTGTAGAACATGGCATCTATTTATTTAATGCAGTGTCAAGTTTTGAAGGATGATGTGCATACCATGGCAGGTATTTATTTAAGTGAATGTACAATTTTGAAAGAAAGAATTTTCACTTATGTGAAAATACAATAGAAATGCGAAGTCCTTAAAAAGGGAACATATGTGTGGAAGAGGTTTGGTAAAGGTAGATTCCATGTGTAATTTGGAGAATGTGACCTTTATGCATTGCACATGTTGAAATTATATTTTTATATGGAAGAGTTAGTAAATCAATTTAATTTTTATGGCGAAGGAATTTAATTTTTATTTCAAAGGATTTTAATGAGTAAAAAATATTTTTATTTATTTATAATTTTGAAATTTGGATTTATTTATTTTTTTAACTTTGAATTTTTTATTTTACATTATATTTCATAATACAACTATTATTAATTGAGTTGTGTTGTGGGTTGAAATTTAGATGACTTTAATATTATATATTATTTTAAAATAAATTAAAACTTTAATGTATTAATCAATTATATGAATTTGTTTCTCAGTTAGTGTCTAATTTGGTTCTGGTTTTTATAACTCATAATACCTTTTCTCTAACGTTGTGCTCTCCTCCACCACAATTATTTATAAGATATAAATTTGATGACACCTTTAGCAACAACCTTGGTTTTGCTGAGTTTGAAGGCATCTTTATAAACCATAATGGAGATCCTCTTTCCTCGTAGTTGGTTTTATGGGTATCAACAAAAATAGTGCTCTGGAATTTTTCGCCTTGGAACAGGGTCTCTGAGCAGCTCATGTGCAGGGCTTCCATAAACTCATCGTTGAAGAGGACTCTCACTTGGAGATTATAACTCTTCAAAAATTGCAAAATGAATATCAACCTGACAAAATTTCTTCTTTCTATCGACTGGGTAATTATATCTCCATAATTACATAACTCATTAATCGTCTCCAAGTCATTATTCCAACACAAATATGACAACAAGTAACAAGGCCATTGATTATCTTTCAAACATTTGCAGCACTTAATCCATAATTAGTGTGATGACATTGTGGGATTCACTTAGCGACCCCTCTCTTAAGGTTGAGAGTCTCAATATTATAGTCAAATATCAGTCCAGCAACCCTCCTCAACCTCAGAGCAGAGTCCCTAGCTAGGAATGCTAATCAAGTCAAGTGACTCAAGAGGGATCCACCAATGCTCACAGACGCCTCTAATTCTGCTCCATAATTCATGATCTATTATTTCTATGATGGTATTTTGTTGTTGTTTTTCATCATTAGTGTTGAGGCAATTTAATTACCTATCATTTAATTTAGTCTAACTACGAAATAAATTGATGACAAACCAAATTCACCCATTATAATTTACGCAAAGATACTGAAATGAAATTCTAATCTATTGAATAAAAATTGCAACCTATTCATGAAAAGATGTTCAAGATGAGCATGCATCTCTTGAAAATGAATCTTTTCATCTAAGAATTGAAATGACAGGGCAAGAAAACCTATTCTAAGAAAATGGTAAATCACACTTGCATGAATTCAAACCACACCTGTAGAATTGGAAATCTAATCTAGGCATACTTCATGAATTCAAAATCTAAACTTCTTGCAAGAATTGAAAAGCATGAATTTAAATCTAAATTAAACATAAAGAAATGAATGAAATTATGATACAATCTCACACACATTTAGATGGCCAATCCAATGATGCATGAGGATGGCAAGTGAAGAAGCTCCATATGCAAGCAAAACCAAATCAAAGTGAAAGAACACTTATGAGTATGGTGCCAAATCTAATTCTTTATTCAAAACATGAGCATAAATCCAAACTTTATGCATGCCTTTGAGAGGATAAGGCTCTCCTATCTATACAAAAACATAATAAGCTACCCCATTAATGAGGATCCACTATTCTCTCCCTAGATCCCTAAAAATCTCATAGAGTTACAACTCAGATAGGTAATGATGAGACACTATCTTCTTTGACCTTTATCCAAATCTCCTTCCATATATTCAAGGGAATTCGAATTTGAGCATTGTAGGGCACATAAGGGTACCTTGGAAGCTTCCAAATGACCTACGATTGTCATGAAACTCGATCCACTTTTAGGTATTAGCAAGTATATGTAATTTTTCTAATTTTTAATCATTAATTCACTATAAACACTTGAGAAATATAACTTTAGGAAAATACAATTATGAACCCATATGATGATAGGGATGTAGGGTTATATAGTGACAAAGTGATGGAATGAAGGTGATAAAGGTGAAATGAGGGTGTGAATGAAGTGAAAATATATGCCATTTTAAAGACAGTTTGGAGACTCAACAATTAGCACAACTTATAGCCAACCCAAAGTGACCCCCTATGTTGAAATCTCCACTCCCAGCAATGAATCCCTATGGATGCACTAGCCTTTTTTTTGAAAATATAGTTCATGATATTTATAAGGTATATTTAGAATGGAGAACAATTTTGTTGATGCAATTCACCCTAGTTGGATCACACCCAGGTGCACATATTGGTAAAGATATGAAGGGAATTCAAAATAATCTTGTGTCTTTCATCCGTCAAATGAATGAGGCTTAACAACTAATACTGACAATTTATGGTAATGACTACCCAACAAATATTCAAGACTACATTCGTGCGACAAACTTGGTTGATAGTCATTTTTCCGTGTTTCAAAAGTCCTTCACAGTAAGCCACATACGTAGTACAACTAATCATTTATCCACTGGACAAGGTACCTGTGTTTTGGAAATGATGACTGCATCTAAACAGGCATCAAGAGACAACATTTTTGTCAAGTTTTGGTTGACACAAACATTATATGCTACAATTGTTTATGCTTCTACAAAGAAATTTGAACATGAATTGGGTTGGGAGGTTGTATTTGAGATAGAATAAATGTGTAGAGATCAATGTAATTGGGCTAGAAAAAAACCATGGGGATACACTCTCCCTGGGAATGCAAATTGATATTACATAATTTATGGTTAAATAGATTTTTCTTATATTCATAAAAAAAGTAATGTGAATTTGTTTACTTATTAACTCATATATATATATATATATATATATGATTAATTTAAGAAATATAATTTTCTATAACTAAGTTGTAGTGCTTAAGAATATCATAAAATATAATATCTATAAGTTTATGAGGTTTAAGTGTACATGTTGTCCACCAACAACATTTACCATTAGTGCCATTTATTGAATGTGAGGAACACTTAGAAGGTTGGCTGTTTCTTTTTTAGGAGGGGGGTATCTTCATGAGTTAGCTCAAGTGATCATGAGCTACTCCCCTAGGTGGGGCAAGTCATATATATATATATATATATATATATATATATATATATATATACCCATGATTTGAGCTAGTTATGAGATCTCTTCCCAAGTGGGGGAGGTCATGATTTTGACTCTTTATATTAGTCAAGGTTATTTTGAACTTAGACACCAATTGTTTACCTTTTTTTATCATTCTATGGTTCACCAGAGAATATTTGGAGGGTTTTTACATGAATTTCCTTGGAACACATAAGCATATTCACAGAAGCACAAATAAGGGATCTCATAAATTGGGATTTTGATACCTAAGGAATTCAAGTAAGGCACATATCAACAAAGAAGTAGCTAAATACCAACAAAAATGACAACAACCTAGTCAGCTACCCCTTGATATACACTCACATACACAAACAATGGGCCTCATACGTCAATTTGATATTTTTACACACTATGAATTTTATTAATATTAAATTTAATAATATTATAAATGTCATGATGTATTTAGACACCAAATTCACATATGAGACCCCTTATTATGTGAGTTTGAGTGTGTGTGTCCTCAAGGTACCTATTGTCGCTGTTACAACACCCTCCAAAATTTTGTTCTGCATTCAAATTTTTGAGCTTACTTTGACCTTTGCATGTTGTCATTTTAGTAATAAGAGTCATTCCAAGTGTATTTTCTAAGTATTCTAGTCCCTTTTGGAATAAAAATAAGTGTTGTCTCTTGGCATGGGAAGCATCATACATCACAAAAGCAGTGTTATAGTCTATTTCAAGAGGAAACTTTGATGTTGATTGGTCCTAATTATCATCTATACATGTATTATACCCATTCCCAAAGTTTCATGCATTGTCGCACAAGTGTCGTCATTGTCATCGCAAAGTGTATCTTAAGTGTCGCATTTGGAGGAGTATGTGCTTTTTTTCGTCGCAATAAGGGGACCATGTTGTTTCTAAGTGTTGATTGTTCTATGTTGTGTCATAAATTGTTCTAAGTGAGTGATAATGTCCAAGTCCAACCTCGGTTTCACATATGCTTCACTGATCCCTGACTTAGCCAAAATCTAGAAAAATTCCCGCCCGACCAACTTGAGCCCAACCTGCCCTCCTTGAACTGCCTATTGCACAGTAGCAAGGATCAAGCTTGTTCCTCCAAGGATTGTGCATTATGGAAGCACATTGCTCAACAATTCCCTCTTGATCTCAAAAATTATGCAGTTCACCCTCCCAATCAACCTCCTTCTGCGCATTGCATAGTGGAAAGTAACAAGTTGCCTCCTTGGCTCCTTAAGCTGCACAATTGCACCATTCCCTATCCTCTCTCTTTCCTGTGTTGCACATTGGGCAGTCTCAAGGCTCAAGATTCCCTCACTAGGCTTCTCAACTATGTAGTCTTCCTGCCCATGCTTCCAGAATTGCGCATTGTGTAGTCTCAAGACTCAGTGCACCAATCCTCTCCCCTGTAACTATGCATTGCACAATCCCTGAGTCTGCCTCTTAGTTCAACACTTAGTTCAACCTCAACTAGTGATTTTCATGAAGCATGTTATACTTGGATTTTTTTGGACTAATGTCGTCTTTTCTTGAGTGTTTTCCATTTGAAAGTATTATATCTTCACATGACAGGATGATGATTGAAGAGAAGTGATCAGGTGCTCAAAAATGAAATTTTTCGTAATGGTGTGTAACCTAAACGACTGCGTAGATGTTGTCATTTTGAATCTGGCGCAACTCGTTTCGCGGAAAACTAACACCGTATGCTCCCATAAACACGTTCTATACACTTTGTCAAATAGGTAATTTTTTTAAAAGAAAATGCAGCACAACCCAATCAACATTCCGTATAGCTAACTGGGCATGCCTACATGGCAATTTGACTAGTCAATTGGGTTTACCTTCGGCGTATGGTATGGTGCCAAGTGGCACCTTCTTATTTGTTTGATTTGGTGAATTCTTATTGGTTTTCATGGTGGCCAATCACAAGATGCCATGTGGCCCATCCAGGGGCTGCCACGTGGCAGCCTGAGGGCCACCAAAATTATGTTGAAGTCCAAGCAGAGCAGGCGGGGGTCGAACCCGCGACCTCCAAAATCAAGAACCAAACATTTTCCATTACGACATTCATTTGTTTCTTACCATACTATGTATTCTGATTGGTTTTTTTATAACATTGTTTGCGCGATGGGGAGACGAGGCCGGGGTCTAGCCCTAACCCTATTCACCACGCCGGGGGCGAGGACCATGGGCAGGAGGTAGCTAGCCCCGCGCCCCCCACATAACTGTAACATCTAACTTAACCGCGACAAAGATATGCAATGTTAACAGGGAAAAGCGAAGACCACGATTAATCGTAATCACTAGAGCTGGAACCACCATCGTTAACCACAACAACAATTGTCGACATGTGCCCATGTTTAATGCCAAGTTTGGCAGTTAGCCCAACCGCATGGGCTATAATATATAATTTTTTTTTTATTAAACCATAGTTGATATGGTTTGAAATCCAATTTGTAAGCGTTATTGGGCATTTAAGCACTCCAGAAATTTTGCCCGGTTTTTGGCGAAATTGGCACTCAGTTACCTGGATTCTGGGCGAATCTGTAGGATGATGCCAGATTTTGGTGAAAATGTGGGGCGAATAGTGTAGGAACTTGGGGAAGTCATAACTAAGTCGGTTTTGGCCAAATTCGATTCAAAAAGAGGCTACACATGCATTTTTGGGCATTCTGGAGCTGATGGAACAGGTTTCAAAGTTGTTTGAGCAGTGTAAACACATGTAATCACACTTTTGAGCATAATAGAAGAGGGCCAAGCCATTGGAAGCTGGATGAAGGAGACGTAACCCAGGTCGCGTGAACTCCTTCATCATGTATTGTTGTGTTACTGTTTATGGTGATGTTCATGTCTGTTAGATATTTTTGTTCAATGTTTTTTTTATGTTAATCTACTCATGAAATTCACATAAAAACAGATAAAACCTCATGTTAAACTTGCAATTAACCTCATCATCGTCAAGCACTTTCTTTAAATTTTGAATTAGATCTTAGCACAACAAACACTAAATTTAAGTTGGTATCAGAGCACTAGGTTTACTTGTGAAAGGAGGATTTAATTGTTTTGCAAGTGTTTAAATGCTTACAAGGTTTAAGCTCAAGAGAAGAGAAGGCAACCTTGCGGGTATAGGTTCTATAGTTGGAGCAAGGAGAAGGAGGGAACAATTGCCACAATCTGCGCCACAAGATTCACCTTCAATTGCAATAGAATCTTCAATAAGATTCTCTCATGAAGGAGGAAATGATAACATGTCAAAGGATGAGACGACGTTTAGGAAGGCTTTCTTTGACATGACAGAGATGGTGAAGGCCCTCCATGAAGAGAGGAACACAAGGTTTCAGGGTGAAAACTCCAGGCCTCCAAGAGGAGAGGGTTCAACATGAGCAGGAGGTAATGGAAATGGTGATAAGACACCATATACTCCTCGATCATTCTCACCACCATCTTCACCTTCATCTTCATCCTCTTCCACTACTACAACCTTAACTCATACTCATCAAGTTTTAGAAAATGACTTTTACCCATGTTCTTTGACCTGTATGGCTGATGTACTGAACAAAAGCTAGATAATTGGATTAGGAAATTGGAGGTTAATTTGAGAATCCAAAATTTCCATGATGATGAAACCAAAATCCAAATAGCTTCATTGAGGATGGAAGATGCAACAATTTTTTGGTGGGAAGCCAAGCCAAAGGAGGAGATCAATAAATATGGTAATATTATCTTATCATGGACTAATTTCATTTCTGCAATAAAACAACAGTTTTATCTATTATCTCACATGCAGAAATCCATAATGGATTGGAAAAATTTTAAACAATTGAAAGGACAAAATGTACAAGTGTATACTTAAGAATTTAGGAAAAGAGATCTTTTATTAGGAGTAGATTTGCAAAGCCAAGACACTTTGCTCAAGTATATAGGAGGCTTACATACCTACATAAGACATACTATCCTCATGTTTAACCCTACAAGCCTAGATGAAGTATGTGTTCAAGCCACACATCTAGAGGCAAGAGGAAAACAAAACTTAGATGAGAATTGGTAAAGTGAGTTTAAAGGAAAATGGAAGAAAAAGAGAAATGCAAATGTCAGAAAAGAGAAAGAAAAATTCTTTTGCAAACACTGTTCTAAAACTATCCATGATGAAGACCATTTTTGGAAACTTCATCCTAAGTTGAAGCCAGAAAGTTTAAAAGCCAAAGAGAAAGCCAAGGAGAAAGGAAAAACTGTTGCAATAACTGAACAAGACCTAGGGTCAGATTCAGGAGATGAAACAAAAATCATAGCTATGGGACTAAAGAACTTGAAAGGGAAAGAGATTGAAATTAAACCCAGTTATAGTATATCTAACTGTCACATACAAGCTCCAAATGAAGAAAAGAGAATTGAACTGTTTCATGTGAGGGTCATTTCCAAACATACCAAGGTTGACACATTGTTTGACAGAGGGTCACAAGAAAACTTAATCTCTGAAGATTTCGTCAAGAAACTTAATCTTGAGACCATTCCACATCCGAAACCATATCCACTTGGTTGGATTTGTAAGGATGAAAATTTACAAGTTTCAAAGAAGTGCATGTTGCGCTTTGCAATAACTGCACATTTTATTGACACAGTTGAATTATATGTTGTTCCGCTTGATATAACAGGTATGGTGTTGGGCAGTCATTACTTGTATGAAAGGAAAGCAATCTTTCATTGCCATGAGAAAAAAATACCATTTATTCAAAGATGGCAAGGAGTATATTGTGAGAGATCATCGTAAAAAACTAGACACTTCTTTAGTTAATGTAGGGCAGATGAAGAGGCTCGTCAATGCAAGCCAAAACTTGACATTGATGATGATTAAACAAAGAGAAGTTTTACATAATCCTTTTCAAACAAATGCTGATGTATGTAATGAGTTGTTTCAGTTTGAAAGCAGGTTGTCTTTGAAAGAAGATGACAAGCAGTTGCAATAGTCGACATTGGTGTTGAACGATGTTGAAAATAAAGTGTCAGTGCAAGAAGTTGCAAAGGTCAAAGAGAGGGCAAAGCAACTTGAAAAAGAAGGCACAAGAATAAAAAATGTTCATTGCTGGTTTTGGAGAGGCATGGTACAATGGCGAAGAAACTTGGTTAGGAATCGACATAAGTTCAAGCAAAATTCAGCAAAAAATCGCCATAAGGACAAGATGCAAGGTGAGATTAATTCCAAGTTTCCTTTGATTATAGACCAATGTATAAACAATATGTTTACTACAAAGCTAGGTTTTTGTTCTGCAATTTCAGTAAATGTGCAGCATGACAATGTCAAAAACAACAATGGTTGGTCAACATAATCAAGGAAAAATCTTTCGTTTCATGAAAAGCTCCAATTAATGAAATTAGGGAAATTTCAGTGGATAAAGATAGGAAGAGTGGGGACACAGTCTCCTCATCTTCATTTTCAGTAGTCCAGAGAGCTTTTGGGGTCCAAAATTTTCCCAGTGGGGAGGTGTGATCAGGAGATCATGTGTTATGCTAAAAAATGAAAGTGCTTGAAATAGGTCCGAACCTGAGCGATTGAAAAGGTCTCGTCGTTGCGATTCTGGCACCATGAACGGTTTGAAAAATCAATGTCTTATGAGGAAGATATCGTGTTCTGTTCATTTTCCTAAACAAAAAAATTTTGTGACTGGATGCCCAACCAACATGCAGGTACTGTAAGGAGGTATATTCCTACAATATTCCATTTTTCTCCCCTCCAACAGGATGGCACCACATGGCATGATGTGGGTCATTGATCTTATGGTACAGGGATGAGGTTTTGTCCATTGGATGAGTTTTTTTTGGGCTGTCGGATGAGTGACACGTGGCAAGCCCAGAGGCCACTACATGTCCTCAGGAGGGAGTGTTAAAATTTATTTGGAGGCGACGTGAATCGACCACCTGACCTGTTGTCCACCAAGTCCGCGTGCTACCATCCACATTACCATTAGTACTTAACATGTATAGGCCGCCATATTTATTTATATAGTTAAAGGCTTATGGTTGGAGGGGGGGACTGCCAGCGGTCCCAACCCGCTAGTGGCCCCATGTCTGTGGTCACACGACAACTATCCACAACATCAAACATTAAACAACTGGCGGCAACAACTCTTAACCCTGAAGGTCAATGCAAGGCTTGGTCACATGGAACTTAACCCGCAGCGTTAACGTTTGAACTGGTGATTACATTAAACTTAACTCCGATTTCGAGGGACGAGATCACATGGTGCAGTGATAATAAAATTGCAGTGTGATGGTTTATAACCCGTAACCTCTGAAGGTGGGTAGTGTGTTCACATGTCACGTTTAATTGACATTTAATACAACAGTTGTGTTAAACCTTAAACTCCAGAGGATGTTTGGCACCTGTCACATGGGCAGTTTAAACGACAACAAATGTCGTGGTCAGTGGAATGCTGCACTTCAGGTTCTAAGCTGTATGCGGAGATTATCAAATGGTTAATGCAGAGTTATGGGGGGTCACATGGGCGCAGTTTCAAAAGTTTTAAAATGCCACGATTGGAACCGTAAACTCCAAGTTCCATCACATTTTATGTGCAGTTAACTGTGGAGTATGTGACCACCCTGCCCAACTGTTTTGTGTTTAAACCAAACCGTTAAAGACTGGTTGGAATTTTTGAGCCTACCCTAATTTTAGGGATTTTATTAAATTTAACTTAAGTTAAGTGCATGTCTCCACAATTAGTGGAGCTTTTCTAGCTCTCATTGGGAAAAAATGCATTGGGAGGTCAATTTTTGACCAATTTTGGTGAAAAAAGAGTCTACCTAGAATAATTTGAGCATTCTGGAGCCATTGGTGCAGAGAAAACAACCATTAGAGGCCTGTAAACACATTTAATTTACAATTTTGAGCAGAATTACAAATAGGGACATGCCATTGGAAGCTGGACCAGCAGATGTAGCTCAGGAGGGGTGAACTGCTTCATCATGCCTACTGTGTAAAACTTATGTGTGAATGTTTTTCTCTGTTATGCACTATTTTTCAGTGTTTTTAAGGCTTATTTTCATGCTTAAAGTTCACTAATTCATCTATAATTCATGGTTAAAACTCTCATTCATTAAACAAACATATAGAGACAAATTGTACATGTTTATATTATTGAAAGCACACTTAGCATAGTAGAACTAATACACTCCTTTCAGATCAATCATCCTCACCACCATCTTCACCTTCATCTTCATCCTCTTCCACTACTATAACCCTTCCTCATACTCATCAACCTACCTCAAAAGGAATTGGTAAACAACCATTGTTAAAACTTGATATTAAATTTGAGCTACCTATGTATAATGGTGAAGTGAATGCAGAGAAGCTTGAAAATTGGGTTCATTAGTTGAAGGTCTAATGCAGGGTTACTTCAAGATGTTGACACAAAGATTCAACTAGCTTCCTTTAGACTCGAGGGTGCAACACTAGTATGGTGGGAAGCCAAGACACAAGATGAGATTAAAAAACATGGTAAGATCTCACTCTCTTGGGCTACTTTCATTTATGCAATTAAAAAACAATTTCACCCTCTAACATATATGCAAAAATCCATCATGAATTGGCATAAATTTATACAACTTAAAGGTCAAAGTGTGCAAGATTACACCCAAGAATTTAGAAGAAGAGTGACTATGTTAGGTGTTTATTTTCATTCACAAGACACGTTGCTGAAGTATTAGGGGGTTTACATAGCTACTTAAGGCATACTATCCGTATGTTCAATCCCACTAGTTTAGATGAGCTTTGTGTGCAAGCCACTCACCTTGAGGCAAGAGGAAAAAACATTCCAGAAGAGGTTAAAAAGAAGCCATTTAAGGGTGGAGAGAAAGGAAAGGTAAATAAAAAAGCATCTGTTAAAAAGGAAGGAGAGAAAATGACATGAAAACATTGTTCCAAAGAGGGCCATGATGAAGACCACTGTTGGAAGCTTCATCCAGAGATGAGGCCCAAGAAATTCAATAACAATGGAAAACAAAAAACAACTACAACCACTAAACAGGATTTGGGATTTGACTCGGGTGATGAAACTAAAATTACAGCCATGGGTTTGAAAGGAAAATAATCTATTCCTAGAACTAGTTCAATAAATTGTCACACTAGTACTCCAAATGAAGAAACAAGGATTGAATTATTTCATGTGAGGGTTATTTCAAAACATACAAAAATCGACACACTATTTGATAGTGGGTCTCAAGCCAGTTTGATATCTAAAGACTTAGTCAAGAAACTTAATCTTGAAACCATTCCTCATCACAAACCATATCCATTGGGTTGGATATGCAAGAACACAAATTTACAGGTTACAAGAAAGTGTATTCTTTAGTTTGCAATCACCGCAAACTTCATTGACAAAGTTGAATTAGATGTTGTACCGATTGCTATTTCAGGAATTGTTTTTGGAAGTCCTCACCTCTATGATAGAAAAGCCATCTTATATCGCCATGAAAACAAGTACCACTTGTTCAAAAATGGCGTGGAGTATATTTTGAGAGCTCATCGCAAGAAAATAAATCTTTCATTAGTTAATGTTGAGGGAGGGAGAAGCTGAAAGTACTAGTGAATTAAAGCAAGAATTTTGTGCTTCTTATGTTTAAACCAAAGAATGATTTTGATTAGGAAGCATTTCAAGGTTGTGATCTAAAGTTGAAAAATCTGATGTGATTGAAGTGGTTAATCAAAATAATGAGATGTTTCAGGAGCCAAAGTGTTTACCTCCCAACAGGGGAATCCAGCATGAAATACAGTTACAACAAGATTGTCCTCTTCCTAACATTGGCATGTATAGGATGTCGGTGTTTGAGAGTGTTGAAATAAAAAATCAAATTCAAGAATTTTTGGACAAAAGGATCATCCGACCAAGTACTTTTCCATGCAAGTCACCTATTGCGTTGGTGCCAAAGAAAGATTAAACATGGCGCATGTGTGTAGATTTCCATGCATTGAACAAGATTATGGTAAATAACCATTATCCACTTCCTAGAATAGATGATTTACTTGATTAATTGAAAGATGCAAAGTATTTTACTAAGTTGGACTTAAGGATTGGCTACCATCAAATTAGAATTGTTGAAGTTGACATTTGGAAGACAACATTCAAAACCAAGAAAGGTTTATTTGAATGACTTGTTAATACTTTTGGTTTATGTAACGCTCCTGCTACCTTCATGTGTGTTATGAATGATGTTTTAAGGCCATTTCTTGATGATTTTTTCATCGTCTACTTAGATGATATCTTAATTTTTAGTAAATCACTTGATTAACATGTCATGCATGTGAGAAAAGTACTTGATGTCTTAAGGGAAGAACACTTGTTTTTGAAGATGCAAAAATGTGAGTTTGGTAAAATTTATTTGGTGTACTTGGGGCATATTGTTGGAGGAGGCAAGTTGAGGATAGACCCCTCAAGGTTGAGGTCATTGTGAATTGGACAACGTCCAAGATAGTCACTAAGGTAAGAAGTTTTTTGGGAGAAACACAAGGAATTTTATTGCTAACTTATCTTTTATCACAACTCCTTTGCATGCATTGACTAGTGTGAAAAACGTCTTCCAATGGGGAGACAAGAAGAAAAAAACATTCGATGATTTGAAAGAGAAGATCAATTCAGACCTAGTATTTGCACTACCAGACTTGAGACAACCCTTTGAGATTCAAACTGATGCAAGCGACTATGCCATGGGCACAGTCCTTATGCAACATGGTAAGCCTATTTCATTTCTTTTAGAAACATTCAATGGTGCGGTGATCAACTATCCTACTTATGACAAGGAGCTTTATGCGTTGGTTCAAACTGTGAAAAAGTGGAAACACTACTTGATGGGAAAGGAAACCATCATACACACTGATCACCAACCATTGCAATACTTGCAATCACAAACTAAGTTGCAGCAGTCAAGGCACTTTCGATGGATGGGTTTCTTACAACAATTCCACTTGGTCATCAGGTATAAGAAAGGTATTTACAACAATGTTGTTGATATAATTTGTAGGCCTATTGTTAGTGCAACCAATTTACTCAAGCATAATTCTATTTTGCATGAAAGTTATGTTGAGAAATATGAATTTGATAATGACTTTCAAGATGTTTATGAAACCTTGAGTCAAGGCAACCGAGTAGAGGGATTGGAATACCATGTACATAATTACTTGTTGTATCATTTGGGAAATATTTTTATTCCACAGGGGGAGAGAGTGAATGTCATAAGGGAAGCACACACTTATCTTATTGCTGGACATTTCGGTGTAAGCAAAATAGTGGCACATATTCAGAGGTATTGTTATTGGCCTCGTATGCTTGAAAGTGTGTCATGTTTCATTAAAGGTTGTTCATTATGTGCAGTCAGTAAGCTTAGCAATAGGAATTTAAGATTGTACACACCACTTCCTGTACCTTCACGTCCATGGGAGAGTGTTTCTATGGATTTTGTAGGAGTTCTTCCTTTGTAAAAAAGAGCTCATGATTATTTGTATGCAGTTGAGGATAGGTTCAAAAATATGTGTATATTAATGCCATGTAAAAAGAAAATCACAGCTGAACAAACAACTCACTTATTATTTCAACATGTTTGGGTTCATTTTGGTTTGCACACATCCATTGTTAGTGATCGAGATTGTCGATTTGTTGGGAATTTTTGGTCAAGTTTATGGGACTTGATGGATACCAAGTTAAAGAAGAGTACAAAATTTCATCCACAAATAGATGGTCAAACTGAGGTGTTCAATCAAAAAGTCATACATATTCTTCGAGAATACTGCAGCAAACATCCTAAGTTGTGGGATGAAAACATGCACTACATTCAACATGCTTACAATCGTGAAAAAACACTCCTCTACAAAAACATCACCATTTGAGGCATGTCTTGGATACTTGCCTAGATCACCATTGGATTTCACTTTTGGGAAGGATGTCACTATTAATGGCCATAACGACATAGACAAAGCCAAGAAGTTCATAAAACAAATCCAATTGATACATCAAACAGTTCAAGATCAGCTTGAAAAGAGCTAAGGAAAGTACAAAGCAAGGCACGACAAACATCGTGTAGATCACAAGTTCCAAGTTGGTGATGAAGTTTTGATTCACATTAGCAAAGAGAGGCTTCAAGGGGAAGGTAAAAAATGAAACCAATCCGCTATGGTCCTTTCAGAAGATTGGAAAAGATTGGTGAAAATGCCTTCAAGTTAGATTTTTCTTCATACATGCAAATTTACTCTATTGTTAATGTTGAGAACTTGAGGTTGTTTGAGCCTCCATTGATTGAAGATCAAGGAGAACAGGTTCAGGTTCCTTCTATTGAGGATTTTTCTCTAGAATACCTTGATGAGCTTCAACAAGACACCATTCTTGACATAAGAAAAAGGAAATCAAAACAAGGGAGTGTAGACTACCTTGGTGTGGCGCTCAAAGTGGGCTCAAAGGCCCAAATACTTCTAAGGCCAAATGGATCGAGATTGGAAAGGTGAGGGAAATGTACCCTCATTTGATGAACAACTGAAAGTGATATTTTGGGGTCCAAAAGCTTCCAGTGGGGAGGAGTGATTAGGTGCTCAAGTTTATGCTAAAAAATGAAAGTTGTTGGAATGCCGTGGAACTCGAATGACCACATATATCACATCGTTTTGAATTCAGCACAACTCGTTTCGCAGAAAAACAACATCGTATGCTCCTAGAAATGTGTTTTGTCCACTTTGTCAAACATGCAATTAAAAAAAATGCAGGACAACCCAATTAGTAGTCCATACATCTAATTGTACATGCCTACGTGGTAGTTTGATTGGTCAAAGGGGTTTTACTCCAGCGTATGGAATGGTGCCAAGTGGCACATTGTTATTTGTTTGATTTGGTGAATTGTTATTGGGTTTCATGGTGGCCAATCACAAGCTGCCACGTGGCCCAGCCAAGGTTCGCCATGTGGCGGCCCAAGGGCCACCAAAATTATGTTGAAGTCCGAGCAGAGCAGGTGGGGGTCGAACCCGTGACCTCCAAGATTGAGCATCAAACCTTTACCATTGCGACATTCATTTGTTTCTTAGCATGTTATGTATTATGGTTGGTTTTGTTATAACGTTGTTTGCACAATGGTGGGAGGGGGCCGAGGTCTAGCCCCAACCCTGGTCACCACGCCTGGGGTAGGGACCATGGGCAGGAGGCTAGCCCTACGCCCTCGCATAAATATAACATCTAACTTAACCCCATCAAAGATATGCAATGTGACCGGGGAAAAGCGAAGACCACAGTTTATCGTAACCGTCGGAGCTGGAACTTCCAGCGTTAACCACAACAACAATTGTTGA